>VZRF01015751.1:0-152117 GCA_013396875.1 Vireo altiloquus
GTCCCTTGGCTCTGTGTTGTTATTTTCATCAGCGGGAGTTGGGTGCCTCTGTCCATGCAGGGTGTGGTGCTCTTCTTTGCAGTTTTTTGTAACACAGTTCCAAAAAGCAGGGAAAATGTTTAACTCATAAAACTATAATACTTCAGTCTCTAACAAGGTCTGTAACAAACAACTGAAAAGGAGATCAGTTAGCTGTAAATGTGCCATAATGACCTGTTAGTGACATGTTTAATGGGATATTTCTCCTCAGATTACATTTGCACATTTCCAAGTGTGACAGATGAAGGTTTGAACAAGAGACCTGGTGGGGCTTTCAGCTGCTGCCTGGATGGGGATCTGTGGTGTGGCACACAAGCAGCCAAAGTAGCAGAATAGATGGCTCTGCATGTCCCTGCTCAGCTTGTCTCCTGGGCACTCCTGCATGCTGGGCATTGCTGTCCTATCCAGACACTACTGTAAATCTGGCTGCTACCTTTGCTCATTCCTCAGCAGACACTTTCCTCATGAATAGGTTTGAATACCCTTTCTGGTTTCTTGGTCAAATTACAGCCAAAGAATTGCCTTTGTGCTTTCATAAATCTCAACTCAAAATTTGCCACACAGTCTTTTGCCTTCTGGCAGCTCTCTTGAGTTGGCTGAGTTTCAGTAGCAGATGTAAAAAGTACTTTTGCAACAGGTCATCAGCCAAAGCAGGTCTGTTTATTATAACAGAGTTTTTCTTGGACCCACTGATAATCTCACTCAGGTTCCCTAAAAGCATCAGGGATGCCAGTGATAAGAATGAAGCATTAGCTCAGTGCTGATTGGTGCATCGGAAGATCCCAACCAGATCCATCAGGATAAGTAGAAAGCCTCTCAGCAAGGCTTTGCCCCATGAGACAGAGTAGTCAGGACAGTCTCCAGCTACAGCCCTGGTATCAGTCCTGGCTGAGTGGAGTGGGCTGTGGTAGGACGGCAGAGCTGCCTGAGCAGGTTTGCTTAGATGGAAAGGTGATTATCACTGCTGCTCTGAACTGCCCCTGAGTGTACAGCCCAAATGTTATTTGTGTTGTAATAATGCCTTCAGGTTCCCAAAGACATTAAGGGCCTCACTCTGTTATGTTCTCTTCGTAGGAGATCGTCACTGGCCCATAAGCTGCCAGAATAGAGACAAAGGCATCATTCTGTGAACTGTGCAGTTAATGAAGCTTAGATCCATACGAATTTGAAGCCTATATGTCTATCCCTTCACAAAATGCCCTGTCCCCTTCCCAAATCCTAACTGTCCCTCCTACTATTGCTACAGAAATACCAATTTCTCTCTACAATGATATTTTTCCCTTCCTCAGCCCAGGGGCAGAGCCCACTCTTGCTGTGATGGGAATGGAGGTAGCACATACCCTGGCTGTTTCACAGCTGCATATGTGCTTTGGGCAAGAAGCATGCACTCACTATGGCAAAAGACTGGCAAAAGACTGCACTGAGGAGGGAGCTTCAGAGCTGCCTCTGGTGGGTCCACTGGGTTGGCTTTAATTCCTTAAGCTCACAGAAACATAACACAAGCAGCTCTTTCACCAGGGAGGTGCTTGATAGCATTAAAAATGATCAGGTTCAATATGGCTTGATGCCTATTAAAACCATGTAAGCTATCCGCCCAGGTTTTATGGCAAACAATCCCTCTCTGTTTCTGACCTTCTGCTTTTCAAGTACTCCAGGACTGTAATAGGAAGTCTTTACTGTTCTTTTAAAAAAGTCTATATTGGGAAAAGGAGCACTCCTAAGCTCAAAACACAATATCAAAGTATGTGCAATTAGTTTGTGTAACAATATCTTTTCCAAGTACATTTATCACCATGTATCTAATCACCTTCTCTGCTACAGCTGCAGATGCATTGTAGTCTCTTAAAAATGTAGATTAAATAATTCACTGATGAATCTGTTGTGCAGATTTAGCATATTCATGAAGAGGATTTCAGGTGCATCACAGAAGCATTTTTTTTACAGCATTTATCTGGTTATCATCGAGTCTTGGTGAGGAAAGGCTCTATGGTTGATCTCTTTGGTCATCATGAGCACAAGCTCCATCTCAGTGGCTTTGCCTGCTTTCAGCTGGGCTGTAGCCTAAGGATCAAACATCATGCTCAGCCCGAACAGGGACACCTGAGATCTAACACATGTATTAGAACCAGCTCTCTGTGGCCTCTGAATGTCCGAGGCAGTGTAGTCTAATGCAAAACGGTGAGTTTAGGAGACATTTGATCTTTGGTACCTATTGGATCTTGTGACTTCCATATCTTTGAGTTTGGATATTTTTCTGCCTATCCGTAGGTGCTGTCTAGTAAGAAGTAGATTTCCTAATCTTCCTACATACTCAGTGGAATAAGAAAAGACTTGAGTCCGTCTGAAATTGCTCTTATCTCCATTGTCTCAGTTGTGAGCCTATGAGAGTTGCAATCCTAGTTTAGGTACTTAAACATTGATTGGGTGCATTTAGACTTGACTTCCATTCTCTCTTTGGTTACAACATTTCACCTTTAAGGAATGAAAGATTTCTGTTACAGAGCTAATTCCGTAGCACATCCTTTAGGAGAAACTGAAAGGCGGAAAATAACAGTGATCATAAATGAAAAAGGAAGGCACGGTTGCTAACAGCAGAAAAATAACTTCTGCACATCCTCCCATCCTGTGTTGTCAGCATGCCACTAGATCTCCCCTACCCACTCACTTCTGCCTCCCCTGCTGGGCTGGGCAGCAGTTTTCCCTTCTTTTCTTTATTTTTTCAGTAGAGTTACAGAAATCAATACAAGTAAGAAAAGGAAGAGAGTGAAGGAAACAATGAAAAGACATGGGTGACAGTTTGAGGGTGGAAGTGAAAGTGTGGGTGTGAATGCTAGAATGAGAAAATGAGAGATATTGCCTTTTAAAAACAGGAAAGAGATGATAAATAACCCTGAATAAAGCCATGAGCACAGGAAAGAGTAGAGTAGACATGGATAGCGCAGATCAAATGAAGAAGAAGCTAAATGCAAATGAAGAATGAATGAGTAAGACAAGAAAACTGAGTTTGGATAAGCTAATTTTATTTATACTTTCAAATAAAAGTTACTTCCTGAAGACATCTTACATCACTGTTAAAGACAAAAACAAAACAACAAACAAAACAAACAAGTCATATCAGGCAGATGAGGATGACAATTTGCATTGCCTGCCTTTTTCAATCTTCACAATAACCATATGCAAATGTCTCTAAGCATGGAATTCTTGCAGCAGAAATCTACTTCTGCCAAAAGTCCTGCAATGGAGAGATTGCAACACAGATAAGCAAGTCTTTGGAAGCCAGGCATGTATCTCACTTCATCTTGCACCACTTGCCTCCTTTTTCAGGTACATCTATAAAAATGATTGAGAGGAAGATGGGGGCAGTTATACATAAGAAATCAATACTTTAATAGAAAGCAGTGGCTTGTGGTTGGATGTGTTTATCTCAGCTGGGTTTTCAGAGGCCTCTCTTCCCCAGGCTCTAACCTGCTCTTGCTGCTGCTTTCCCCTTGAAGGAGTGCTAAGTTACTACTGCAGATTTTTTAAAACACTGATGTGAAATATCCTGCTTCTGTCACCGTTGCCTAGTTGATGCTTTTGTTAAGACTCCTTGAATTAGTTGGAGCAGGGCCTGCTGAGACTTATGGGCAATTACTCTGAGGGACAGATTGAGCGTATTCCCTGTCTTCTGTCACTACAAATCAGGCTGGCCAGAGGGAAGAGAGGCTATTTTTTCATCAGGTAAAAGTGTTTGGTGGCCAATAAGCAGAAAAAAATAAAATCTAAAGTATAGTTTTTCTATTTCTTGAAAGGAAAGTAGCCTTGTCTACTAACAATACGACTTCTGCTCCCCAAAATTACCTCCTTAAGGATCTGCTCCAGACACACTGTAAGGATCTGCAGATCAAGCAGAAACAGGAAATAATTGCAGGGAAGAGGGAAGCAAATGGCACCCTCTTTCCTCTGGAAAAATGAAGAGAATGGGCAAAATTTTGTAACTCTTTGTAAGATGGTGTGGGAAAGATGAAAATTAAATACCACGCATAAAAATAAGCAAGACAAGCATAAAAGCACAGATTAATAACTAAATTAATCTGATCTTGCTAAGGGCCTTTCATTTATGGTGTTCAGCTTTAGAAAAGCTGCATGGAGTCTATAATAGGATGATAAGCCAATCCAGAAAGCACACAGCTTTAGCATCAGCATACAGATACTGATATCTCCTGATATCTGTAGAAGATCTGCTCTGAGGCATGTTCCAGGTTTTCCTACAGCTGGTGGCCAGCTAGATGTGCGTTTGGTCTGATGGTGGTGTGTTAAATGCCCTGTGTGTGGCAGGGGAACTCTGCTGTTCCCCTGGCAGCAGGCTGCTGGTCTTCTCCTAGGTAAGGAACATGCACTTCAGTGTGTGTTCAACCTTACCAAGTATTAAACAGTACATCTCCCAGGAAGTAAAAAGCAGGCTGCAAACAGGCTGATGTTTAGCTAATTGAATTTTATTAGCCCAGTTTAATAGATTGTCCCTGTATCTTCTGAATTAGCTGATATGAGGGGCAGTGAGACTTGTGAATAGAACTGCTTTAGTAAAAAGACAGGAAACTCAGATTAGTTGTGTGTATGATAGGAATGGGAGCATATTGACAAGTTCCTCATACATGGCCTCAGTCCTGTTTCTTCCAGTAAAGATACATGATAGTCAAGTTGCTGCTAAGACTATCCCCATAGAGTTGGAGTCTTGGGCTCCTGTATTTGGGCAGATGTGCTCAGCATATACAAGCCATTTGGAAAGGATGATCCGTAGGTCGTTGTGAAATAAAGTGTGAAATCCAGAAAGTGCCAGCATGGAGGCTGGTGGGAGTCTGCTATTCTGGAATTCCGAGAAACTCATTTTGTGGGCCAGTGTCCTCTGAAAATATCCTCACAGATCCTTGTTGATGCCATATCAATACATCTTGAATTCCAGCTCAATTTATCAGATGGTGTCACATGCTATGCAGTCCAGGGAGACAGCCATGGTTTTAATTTGTTCCGTCTTTCTCCTACCCTCCCCACCCTCCCATTAAAAAGTATTCTTTGCTTGACTCCACTGCAGTCACTGCTTTTTTATGACACCTTATTGTATTGTGCCTTTCAAATAAGGAACCATGAGGACAAACAGTTAATTTGGCTTTTATTTTCATGAGCTATAAGACATTCTTCAACCATTCCTTTGGATTGTACCATGGAAATTTTATACTTATGCCATTTTTTGCCCCTTCTGGTTCTTCTAGTATTTTTTTTTGTCCTTTCTAAAGAGTATGAGCAGCAAGCCCTTCTGTCGATGTGTCTTGGGTTTTGTGCTGCACCAAACTTCTTTGTGAGGGTCCCTCCTTCCACATCATTTTATCATACACATTATTTAGCTGCATTTTCTAAAAGTTGCAATTTGGGCTGCATTCATTCACATTCATTTCTGAGCAGTATATATACAGAGAAGAAGTGGTGCATTTTTTTTCAAGACATATTTATAGTAGTTTTTCTGACCACAGATATCTGACTGGGAGATTTCCTTGGAGATTGCTTGAGTTAACTATGAGTGTGGTCAGTGGTGACACTGCATGAAATGCAGACAACATACTGAGCTCTAACAGAGTTGCTACAGTTCCCAGAAGTGCAATTACTGAGCAGTCTCAGTGTTAGTCTCTGCAAACAGGGTAAGCTTGGTGTGGATGAGCCTAAAGGGAGCCCAAGTGCTAATCAGCACAATAAAGCACACCCAGATTTGTATCACAGATGCTGTAATTAGCAGTCAGGAGGAATCAGAACTGTTGACAGTGAACTGAATCAACTAAATACTGGTAACTGTGGACATGGATATGTGTTGGCCTCAGAGCTGATACGGTAAGTTGAGCTGCAAGTCAACTTCTGAAAATACTGAGCTCTTGGAAATAGTACTGAGCTTTTGGAAATAGTTCTGTGACATGAGACTGGAAAAGGAGGGAATTCAGAGCTCCTGAAGACAGATGAAAACTGGCAACTGATACGTGGTTTCAGTCTCCTAAATTACAACTTACAGAATTGCTGTAGCTGAACCAGTTGACTTTGCTGGTACATAGAAATAATCTGTGTCTGCCTGCTGTGATGGCAGTCATGGCTGTCTCCTGTTGGTTGTCCCAGCTAGCCTCCACCTGTGCTAAGAACTTTAGCCACTCCTGATGTCTCTAAAATATGTTCAAACTCAGCTTCTCATGATGGGCTCAGAGTAATTGTCAGATGTCCCTCAGAGTAATTGCCCATAAGTCTCAGCAGGCCTGCTCCACCTGGCTGAGTCCAGGTGACAAAAACAGAGTAGGAATTTCTGCTGCCCTGGGATCAGTGAATATGGATTAGCCTGCTGCAAAGCAAGTTATCAAAAATCAGGAATGCGGTTTACTAATGCAGAAATAAAAAGCCTCAAACTGGATTTCTCTGGGGCAGAAGGAGTGACTAGTGTAAATTAATTGTGTGATGTCACCAAAGCTGACAGGTTTGGAAAATAAGGGAAAGGAGGGGAAATATTTGGTTGCCACTGGAATAATAACTATAGTACTGCTATTATCAAGACAAGAAACTAAACCGGCAGTATGCAGAGTGCAGATGTTTCAATCAAAGGGGTGTTTCATGCTCTCAGCACAGGGGTAGGATATGCTCTTTGCCTGACAGATATTGAGAGGGATAATTCTCTAGCAGCTTCCAAGTAAACAGAGGGGAAATTGAAGTTTGTGCTGGGAGAACAGAGTGTATTAAGCAATAAAATTTGCTTTGACTTGCACTGTGAGCGCCTGTGCTGTCTCCCAGGTGGGTGAGTACAACACGGGCAGCGTTGGGGCTGCGTGGGTACCACTACTGCACATCGTTTGTTTCTGTCACGATTCTTCTTGTTTCCCAAGCCCTAAAGCTAACAGTAAATTAACCTACAGCAGCAAAAATCGATTTGGCATGTCTCCAAATCCCTCCCACCATCTGTAACTCATTGTGACTTAATTTTGGGCCAATATTTCCTTCCTGTTGAAAAATTGCCCTACCATTCCCTTTAGCTCTTTGACCTATGACTCAAAACCAGCAGCCTTGATGCACTGCTTGTTTGTGTGAGCCCTGGCACTTGATGAAGGGCTCTCCAAACAAAACTCTGTGCCTAAGTAGACAAAAGATACCTGTCTAATTAAAACCTCTCCTGCTGTCCCTTTTTTTTCTGGTGAAGTTTATTTAAAACGTAGGATTATTGATTTCTCTTTATATGAATTAGATTAAAATGCAGTGGTTATTTCCCTCCTTTTTTTCTCCCAGAGAAAAAAATCTAGATTCTTGCCCGCTCAGTTCTGCTTCATATATTGGCTAGAATTTTTCACCCTCTTTGCACTGTAGATTGCTGCACTCCTCAGTACCTCTTGCATTTCACCCTGAGAGATTGCAACAAGTGTTGGAAAGTATAATTAAAGAAATATTTTTGCTTCAGTAAACTTGATTGCTGTTCAAACATCAACCAACCATGCTGTTTGTTTTAAGACACTATTGTTAGCATGACCCCATTAACTGCAAATTTGCTTGTCATGTTCTCAGAAATCTGAAAAATCAATAGGTAAAGACCATGAACTCTGGAAAAGTTCACCCTGGTCATGTGGCATAGGAAGGGAAAGCTGAAAGTGAAGTAGTCCAGATGATGTCAGAAAGTAAGGAGTTCCCCCTCTTTTTTTTTTTTTTTCTGAAAATCTTCCTTGTGAAATGTTAAACTTCTTTTTCTTCTTTCCAGGAAATTGGAAAGTGGAAAAAAATAGCTTTTTAAAATTAAACATGACCTAATCAATATAAAAGGAGAAGGGGGAAAATGGAAGAAAACAATAAAGGGATTTGATGAAGACGCCAGAAAAATGCAATGTCTTAAAAGGCGTAAGCATGGGGTCAGAGGTTTCTGAGCTTGTGAAAATTTGCCTGTAAATGGCTAAAGGTAGGGAGAAGCAAGCTGGTTTTGTTTTGATTTGGTTTGTCTTTTTTGTACTGAAAGCAGTCATAGTGAGAGTTACTGAACCTCACTGAAAAATGTAGCAACACATTGCTTGAAAATTGTTTTTATTACAATTTAGTTTTCTGAAAATTCTGTTGATCTGACCTGTACAATAGGTGGGTGCTGAAAAACCAGAAAATCTCCTGGTTTGTTTTTTTTTCCCCCCAAATGCTATCAAGACCCCCAGATTTTCAAAAGGAAGAGTGGTGGTAGTGCCAATGTGGTAACACACACCACCCAGATGGTTCTTTCTAAAAACATTTATGCTGCATATATTACTAGCCATAGCACACATTCTCATTCTGCTCTAGACACTTTCATATGCTGCAGCTTCTTATAATAACTGTGTGCTGCTCGGGATCCTGTTCACTGCTGTGACTTATACGTATCACACTTCAGTGGTTCTTCTGTTCTTTTCTAAGGCAAGATACTTAGGGAGTAGGAGTTTTGCATATATGTGTTGCATACATAGCATGAGACTGTTGGAAAGCCTTTCACAGGCAGTGAAGGCTGTGGAGTTGGTGGTTTGGTAAAGGCTTCATTTTGTCCTAAACTAGCCCCAGAAATTTCCCTTTCTTTAACAGATGGGGCCATCACCAGTGGAAGTGCCCTGGCTGGAAGCTCTCTGGGTTGGAGGAAGAAAGTGAATAGTGGTCTGCAGCCCAGAGCTTTTCAGGAGGATGCTCAGATGCCCTGAAGTACCTGCAGCATGACTGATTAGGGTTTTGTGTGGGGGGAGTTATTGTGTTTTGTTTATTTGTTTTGATTTCCATCCAGTGAATATTGCAGAATGGAATTCTGTATCAGTTGTGAGTACACCAGAAATGAGCTGTGCTGTAGACATCATTGAAAGCCATCCTTAGCCTGACTACTATAAACCAGCTTAATAAATCTACCCAGTTTGTCTTCTGAGGTATGGAGCAGCATCAGAAAGAGATTTGTTGTGATCCTTCAGCATCATTCCTCTTTATTTGGGTTATCTCATCTCTTTATGATCTTGCAGCTTTCCTGTGCTGTTACATACACCAGTATAAACTGTTACACCATGGAATGTCTGGGATGATGGTGTCATGAATAAATTGACAACATTTTCATGAAAATACACAAGGAAAGGTGTTTATGGAGAACTTGCCTTGCACCAACCAAAAATATTCTGGAGCACTGTGCTGGGAAGAGATAGCAAGATATTAGTAGTATAATTAGAGCAAGCCGAGTCTAATCTGAAGTTTTCTTGGACAGAGAAGGAAAGCCCTGTAGATGGTAACAAGTCCTTTGGCTTGGCAACAAGCGTGGACATAATATGGGTCAATGACAGAGTTATAACTGTTCTGGGTAAAGGCATTTCTTACCACTGAATTTTTGTTGAACATTGCAAATTTAGAGTTGATTGCCAATTGCAGAATTTGTGCTTCATTTCTATGCAGACACAAATTCCAACATCACAAAACAAATGTAAATAAGGTAAACTTCTAACTGGAAACATGATCTGTATTTCTTAGAACCTACTACCTCATCAGTCTTAATGAGATAGTGTTTCTCCTTTTGGTCAAATATTTAAACTATTTCTCCCATATTTGACCTCAGTAAAGCACTTGTATCTTACGATACTGATTTTGTCTGCATTACCGTGAAGCTACTGCACTGAATAACATCGTATAGAAATTTCTAGTTTTTTTTCTTGAAGACTTTTATACTGAAAATTATCTCTGGCTCACAGATGATCAACACATATTATTAGTATGGGATTAGTTGGAAATTGTTCAGCAGATAATACATCATCATCTTAGATCACCTCAGTGGTTAAAGCTACCTTTCGGTTCTGCAGCATTTAGAGGATTTTCACAGTTCACTTCTAGGCATGCCCAGTCCCTTTTCTTATCTTTATACAGCCATGGTTATAAATTGTACAAGTCAGATCAATAAAAAAGCGTTTTGAAGAAGGGTGAAAATAAATGTCATGCTTCATAATTTCTTTTAAGACATCACTATCTTTATTATTGTCACACCTACACTTAGCTAAAAATAAGCACAGGTTAGAAGCCAGAGTTAAATTCATTTTCAGATAGGTCCTTTTCAGGTGTTCCCAAAAAAATATTTGAAACAGATATTATGCACCACCACTCTTCCAAGTTATATGCCTTCAAAAACTCAGAAGCAAATCTCCAGGCTTCCAGCCCAAAGGATTTGTGACATTGTCACTCACCATGAAATCCCCTGTGAGCCTTTCATGCCCTAAAGCACTCTCAGAGGAGAAAACCGTTGCCTGATGCTGAATTTGAGGCGTAAAATTGCTTCTTTTGGACTTTTATGCATATAAACACCTGCTGGTAAGGAAGAGAAAGTCAGACACTAACAATCCAAGAGGCACTGGGCACAAGTTAAACCACAAGTTAAACCACACGGAATTCCATCTGAAAACACTTTTTTCTCTTGTGAGGGTGATCAAATCTGGCACAGGCTGCCCAGAGAGGCTGTGGAATTGCCATTGGCAGAGATACTCAAAACCAGACTGGATATAGTCCTGAGCAACATGCTCTGAAAAGACGAGGTTGGACAAGGCGTCCTCCAGGGGAAATCCAGGTACACGGGGCTGAGGACCCTTCCAGCCTTATCCGTTTTGTGAATCTGAAATTTCCCACTGGCTCCAGGAGCTGCATGTATCCTGCCTCATGTCTCAACACATTGAAAGGGATGGTGCATTTCAGCATCCCTTAAGAGAAATCTATCTCTGAGTTTCCTTTCACATGTGTGTGGAAACCTACTCCCTTTGGAATACACAGTACAGAGACTGAATACTTGCAGAGCTCGTGTCTGAATGCACAAATATAAAAGCAGGGAGGGAAGGGGGAAATCTTGCTGGGCTGAAAGCTTTGTTGTGAGTTATCATCTCCTGCAGTGATCAGCGAAAGCAGAGGGAAGCCTCTTCCTGTTGGGAATTACCAGGCCAACCCCTTTATCTGAAGGCTAAAACTGTTGGGAGCCTGCAGAGGTTATATTAGAGTTATGGACTGACATCCCCTGTGTGACAGCTTGATACCTTTAGGTTTATAGAGACATCTAATTTATTACATCAGGATTACATTCCTCTAAATGTTCTTTGTGATCCAACTGCTGAGATGTAGTGAAAATGCAAAAAAAAAAAAAAGTATGAAAGATGTCAGCTCATTTAAGTACTCTTTTGGCAGTTTTTCTGTCTTTTAGGGAAGGTAAATTGCTGTATGTATGTGGATATTTTTCGTTCTGAAGTGCCCATCCTATACCTTCATTACAGGTTTTATTGTGGTTTTATGGGTCATGGGATAAAATAAAGTTTAATGAGTCTGAAGGAGAATTGAAAGCTAGAGAAACAGCCCTTACTGGTGCCTCCTTGGTGGATTCATGCCTGCTGCTCTGGTCTGGAGCACTGCTGTGTCCAGCAGCCTCTCCAGACTGTTCCCAGCCCAGATACTGCTTGTACAACACCGGGGTTGGAGGGATGGGGAAAGCAGACTCTGTGATGTGGGAGGTGGTTTGGAAATGTTTAGGAAGCTCTGCCTTCTTTAGTTTTAGCATTCCTCTTGCTTTTTTCCAGCTAATCAATAGTCTCTGTTGCATTTGCTTTAGCAGGGGAAGTTTTCCTCCCTGGAGTGCAGTGCAAGGAGAGGCATCCACATCTCTGGTGGGGCTTGACCGTTAGGATTTATTGGCTGAGGTCGCAGGAGCACTTATTCTCACACCCCATTGCAATGGTAATTTCTGCATTTTCATACATGCTGCCCTCATTTGAGGTCATCTTGATACATCTGACAGGCCATCAAAACAAGTCTTCAAATGACATCATCAGACAACTTGTGCAAAATATTATTTTGAGAAAATCTTATGCACAAGGACTACTAATTAGGAGAAATTAAGACAGAGATAGGGAAGGAGGCATCAGAGATTGAGAGACTGGGAGTGAAAGATGGATCCAAAGCAAACATATGCCACCCATGCTACCAAATTGTTTGTTTTAAGGGGGGTTGGGGTTTAACATGCATGAAAGCACTGTACCCCTGTCCACCTCAATAAACAACTCTGTTGTCTCCAGCAGACAATGTTGATGGGAATTCAGTGCACAACAAGCCCACAAAATTGTTTGAAAATTAAGCCTGGGTGGAAAAGCCAAGATACCCAGGATTGATCACAACAGCCTGAGCTTAAATAAGATTGTCTGAGTGAAAATATGATGGCTACAGGTACACAACAGGAAAGAGTGAAGAGGTCAGGGATGGAGTATCACCATTAATGGGTGAGGATAGAACAAGGAATAATGGGCTCAGCGTGCAGCTGGACTCAAAAGGTGACTACAAAAATGGCACCATATCCAGGCAGTCTCTTTGTTGTTTGTGATGTTTGAATGACTTTCCCAGGCAAATAACTGCAGTGCAGGCTTTAACAGTGAGCTGATGCAGCCTCGCTTTCCACTCTGGAAGGATGTATTTGCAGCAGAGGCTACCTTGGAAAGGAAACTTCTCTGCTTTTGCTGGTAGACTGGAGCTTCAAGAAGGCACAGTGTAGTGAGGGAGTACCAACCTGGCATGGGGCAAGGAAGAGGGGGAGCCCTTTCCCCCAAATCAGTGTATCACAGGGTGTAGACAGAGGCTGTGGGAGGAAGAAAAGTGAGGGAAAGGGGCAGAGCTATCAGAGGAAAGGAAGGGAGGATGTATTCTTTAGGAAGGACAGCCAAGGGAAGTGAATGGAGGGAGCTGGACAGGCCGGGAATAGGATGATTCCTGTGCATGTGTACTTATTGCAGTGTTGGGGGCTGAACTTGCTTCACTGAGTAAGTGCAAACACCAGGGCTGCTGGTGCTTACAGAGGAACTGGGCATGGGTGGGCAGCACTGGACACAGAATGTAACACTGCTCTTTCCTGACTCTGCAGGGTCCCGTGCACCAACAGAGGGACTTGGAGAGCTCACAGACAGGGAGTTAGAATGCTCCTTGGGAGCTGGGGAAGCTCCCATTTTAGAAGATTTGGATTACACTTTCTGAAAGCTTTTTTCCAACTTCAGTAGCACTGAGTTTGGTTTCCTCCTACAGCAGACAACAGTGCCTCATTATTAAATACATTGATTGCTTTAAATGGATACAGATACTCCTTAGCTCTGCTACCCTGTCTCCAGGACTGGGAATCATTTAGTTTTGTGCCACACTTAGACTATAAAATACTTTCCTTCTGTTTAAGCTTTGTGTTGTGGTGTGTTTATTTAGAAAGTGTAATGATATTGCTTCTCAGCCCAGGGAGAGAAAAATGAGCCATCCTTTTTCACTCTTTGTGACAAGTCACAATCTCCTGCTCATATCAGTTAACCTCCCCTTACAACTCCCCTGCTTTTAGCCCCTCCCTCTTATGCGCAGAATGAAGCACATAGTTGTAGATTAAACCTAATTTTCTGTTAATACAGATTCCTCATCCTTGCTGGAAATGTCTGATGGCTTCCTAAGCATTCATTACATAATTTGTTGAGGCTGGTGAGTGCAAGTGGAATAGGTTTCATTAGTCTGACTAAAATAGCCTAAAAGGCTTGAAGACAACTTTTGAAGAAAAGGAGAACGGGTAAAATAAGGTATAAAGTAAGGGTGGATTACGCTAGAATAATCCAAGCCATGTCTGGTAAACAAGGCAAAGTGCCACTGCACTGTGCATACATGAAGTGGTATTGCAGGGAGGCATGACAGACAAGCAGAGCTGCTGCTGCTTCAGCGACTGCACTGTCTGCCAGGAACTGGCTTACAGGGAGGGAGATGCCGTGAGGATGAAAGCTTTGGCAGCAGGAATTTCCTAGAGGAGTTTCCCTGGGCCTTTCCCTGTGGGAAAACTCCCTGCAACGTTTGCAGGGAGTCTTAGCACAAAGTGCTAATGAACTGGGTTTGGCATCACCAGTAAACAAGAATGGAAGGCAATTGAAGGATAGAGTAAGTAAGGTGAATGGATGAAAGAGGACCCAAACAAAGGTTGTGATCATGACATATGAGCTATGGAAATATTAATGGAAAATAGCAGAGCCTAGAACTATTGGGAGCACGGTGCCTAAGCCCACAGAGAATTCAAGGTGACTGGAAACTTTAAAGGGGAGTTTCATACAGATGCAGTGGCAGCTCCCAAGCTGTGTGTGCTGCCCAGTATGTTGTACAACACCTTTTCCATGCTTCCATTAGCAGCTCTTTTGCTGTGAGGAAACAGCATTGTCCTTGCCATGTGATCTGTATCTGGCTGGGCTCCACAGGTTCCTTTGAGGCTCTGAGCAGGAAAGCCTATTTCCACATGGACCCTCTGGCCTGGACCAAAACCTCTGTCACCCCAGTACCACCAGCAAGGGCTGCATGGTACCTACAGCAGCCAGGAAGCAACTGCTTATCCTCAAGGCGATGGAAGACTCTAGGAGGTAAAGCAATGTTTTTGCCAGGCTTGCCCATTGGTGCATTTCAGCATAACATTCACAAATGCATTACTGAGGTCTCCAGTTGTGACAATTCACTTTTCCTGTCAAAATAATTGCTCCTTTTTGGAAGAGTATTCTTGCTTCCTAATATTTCCCAGTAAGATGGCACTTGTTCCATATTTTAAGTCATTCTCAGGAGTGTAGGATAAATCAAAATACCTTCTGCAAAGTATGACTGTGCTATGAAATTTGATGCAGTTTTTAATCCCACTCTAATGTCATCCTGATAAAACCTTTAATAAAGGACAGCAGAGGTTGAAAAAGAAAAAACTCACAGTCTCATTTTGAACTTACCTCATATTGTCTTGCACTGCATAGCCACAAAAAAATCCAGTGTATAGTTTTGGGATGGGAAATACAACTGGGGGAAAATATTTTCTGGCATTTGCATGTGATTTGTTTACCTGCATCAAGAGGAAGGACATGACTAAAGAGGTCCATTTGTGGCTGTGCAAACAGCAAAATCTTGCTATCAGTAGGTGCTTGTGCTTCCATTGCAAAGATTTAGTGTTTGTATATTGGATTGCCTTGAGTAGTGGCAGGCAATCTCCCCTTCTGGTGAGGGTACTAATGGAGCTGCAATAAACTTCCTCCCAGCTGAGCAGCCCATGGACATGGAGATGGCTGAGCCACTGGTGCCTCCATTGCAGCCAAGGGGATTGGAGCAGGATGGTGGCACAGCCTTGAGAGGGAGATCCCCATGAACCTGGGATGAGGGCTGGAGGAGAAAGGGAGGTAAAAGTCTCTGGAAAACCAAGACACACTAGGGAAGAGGTTCTGGTAAATGTTCACCAAGGCTGCTGTTAGAAGGATGAGGAATGTGATCAGACTAAGGTAAAGGTCTGAGATGACTGATATACCCCTGGGAGAGGAAATACTAATTTCTGAATGACTCAGTCTGTAATATTGTTACCCATGTCTGCTTTGTTTCCTTAAAAAACAGTTTGCATTTATGCAGTAATTTAGAATCAGCTTCATGCAGAAATTGTTTAACAGCCACCAGAAGGCAAAGAGATACACCTAAAATATTTTCACAGGGTGAGTCATCTGCCTGTAAGGATGACCACGACACCATGGCCATTTGATGGCTGAGGGTATTATTGATTCATACCCCTGTACCACATCCTGGATGTTGGCTGTACAGGGGACCATCTCCAGGATCTCCTGGCCTGGAATGACAAACATGCTGAACTGAGGAAACAGTCGCAATCTAGGTTTGAATCACAGTGTTATTTACATATTCCTGGTCATTGAAATCACAGCTCCACCTAAATGATGACCATGACACTGGTAGTTGTCTCAGCACCTGAAGATACACCTCCTGAAAGAAGAGGAGATTTACACTTTCCTGTGAGTTAAGACATCTCATACAAACCTGTAAAGACAGGAATAATATAATTTATGCAAATTTTACCTACTAATTGGCTCATTATGGACTGTCAATTGTAAGAGTATGACAAAGGGACAGATGATAATTCTATCATCATCTAAGACATAAACTCTTGAATCTTTTCATTAAGCATGTATAAAAAATAATGACTTGTAGAAACAGTGGAAGGTTGCCTCAGATTTTTCTGCTTTTTTATATAAGTATAACTTGATGTGGCAGTAAATTTAAAATTGATCTTTCTATATCCACAACAGCTTGTGAAAAGTCAAACATCTCAGCAGGACAAACCTCTTGAAATTGCAGAAAGGAATTAATTTTGTCAGTACTTGAACTTGTAGAAATGTTGAGGCATGTCCAGCTAAAATGCTGATAAATATCTGTTATCAGACAGCATTTTAGGTGAAGCTTACTCACCACAGTATTAAGTTCTTCAATTTTCTTCCTTCCCTAAGCACATACAAAACAATAGGGATGATGGACAGATCCTTTATTACTGAGTACTGTAAGCTTTCTCACAATAACCTGAATACTTTCTTGTTATCATATTAAATGTAGAAAAAAACCTGAATACATATACTAAAATTAACATGAAAATTAGGTTCAATAAAGAAATATTACAAAAATATTAATTTATATGAGGCATATATTAGCTCTCCAGTTCTGACTTCACATTTTCTTTTTAACAATGTTCATATGTTTCAGGAATCTTTAATCTTTGGGATAGAAGTGATTTGGTATTTTTTTCTTCAGCTCCTGGCTGTTTCCAATTCTCAGAACTAATGGAAGTTACTGCTCTCATTTCTGCTTGAAATTTGAAAATGGAGAGACCTTTTTGCTTGCGTATTAACAGAGTTTGACAGATCATATAAATCTGTAAAATATTGATTTTGAAAATGAAGGGTGTAAAATTAATTTGAATTATCCCTTTAAAGAGCTTAGACACTGATTAAGTATACTAAATGACATTTTAAATAATAAATTGTTGCTTTGTACAATTGTTTATCTTAATATAGCTGCATATTTTACGGTGGTAGAAAAGCAAGCACGGCTAAATAAATGCACACACTCTTAAGTGCAGTGGGTTCAGCTTTAAGAGGTGTTCCTCATTCCCACCGTGAAGATTTAGAGATGCTACAGATGAATGATCCATGTAACATTTTGGGCTGGAGAGGGTTGCAAAGCCCAAGTCCACACTCAGGGATGTGGCTCTCCCTGCCTCTGCCCTGGCCCCTATTCACGCAGGTCCCCACTGCTGGAAAGGTTTGCCCAGCTGGACTCCTTTGCGAGACAGGACCCTTTCTATAAAACAATAAGGAACACTCTCATCTCTGCCACAATTTCAATTTTTGATGCAAAAATCTACATTTAGATGAATGGTTGCATAAAAATACCTTGAGCAGATGAGCTCAAGTGTATACCCAGTTGCCCCTGGATGTGACCACTGGAGCTAGCTGCTCCCCTACCCCAGAATCTCTGGGATGCACCTTCTGGTGCTGAGCTGGAGAGCAGAGCTGGCACCTTTGGGATGAGGTCGTGCTTTGCTCTCCAGAGCAAGGCTGCATGTGCCACACTTGAGAGCACGCTGTTGGCACGTGCTGGCACTTGTCCCTATTAGCAGGCTAAAGGGGCTAGAACTGCCCAGAGGTGCACATTTTCCCTGCTGGCACAGATGGTGTAGCACGAGTATGATGTGGACTGCATTAGCTGGCAGGTCTCAGCAGTGCTGGCCCTGGGTGCCCCTACCCTGGCTGTGCATGACAGATCCTAATGCTCCTTTTGTGCTCTGTGCGAGACATCTGATGCTTCTTAGTGAGTGATATTGCAGGATGAAAACCTAGGCATGGTCAAGGACAGAAGGAGTCTGAATTATCTTTTTGGTAGCTCTTTAATAAAGCATAGGCTGAGGCACAAACATGGATGCTCTGTGGAGGACATTTATTCAGGCTCGTGGAGCTATGTCCTCTTACTGTCATTGTCTTTCTGATGTGCATTTGAACTACGGTTCCTCTTTGATCCTGACGACTTTGTGCTCTTTAAAATTATTGAGTGGGTCTTTTATAAGTGGAAACAAATGTTAAAAGCTCCCCTGACTTGGCTTGTCAGCTGCTTTAGTGAGTCAGGAGAAGAAGGGCTGCAATATGTTTCTGCCAGTGGAGTTTAACTACTGGCTTTTCTGATTTTGCAGAGCTGCTGGGATATCAGCCCACTGGCTGGTCTGGCAAACTGGTCTGGCAGTGATGTTCTGGTTTGAACCAAAGTGCTGGTATAGAATGTCATGTCAATGTGAAGAGGGGAAAGGGGTTTAGATTATACAAAATCCTCACAAAAATATACAAAAGATTATACAAAAGATTATAAAAAATCATCCATTTTGTGTTAAATATTTTCTAGCTTTCACCTCTTTTTTATTAAAATAGATTCTCACATTTCTAGCCCTCAACTCCACCTAATGCCTGTTTTTCTATCTATCCACTATAACATTGTGCCTTAAGTAAATACAAAGTTTTAATGAAGTGCTATTCAGAGCAATTCCTTTCCCTTTGATGTCCCACTGGAATATTCTTGTGGAAAGCATATTATCAGGACAAATAATGTTCTTCTGTCTCCTTCACATATGATTATATTGTAACAATACCAAGTTTGTGGCATGTGACGTGTCCCTTTGAGTCAATAAAGGAGTGAAGTAAAGAGGAAGAAATAAATTATTCAGTGTGGTTCAGATTTGTTCATGCAAGTGAGTAAGCTCAGAGCTCTGAAGTGTAGTAGCAGCCAGAAGTTCTGCTGCCAGCCTTCCTCTCATAAAATCACCTGATTTTTCCTCCCTGTATTCAATGTTGCATATAATGTGCACAGATTGGCAAGAAAACACAGCATGGAAGGCTGGAAGTAGAGCACTGTGTGCACAGAAATGCTTACTGATCACTTTTAGGAATATTCACATTCTTGACTCTTGGAGAAGGTCTGTGGGAACTGTGTGTTCAATTCCCATGTGCCTTCTCCAGAGAGATGGAAGCCTCAAAGAGATATATATGCTCATTCTTCCTAAAGCTGCTTTCATTCCTTTTCCAAATTTTGGGAGCGGTGACTCTGCTTTGGCAGCAGGAAAAATTAGGTCTGCTGCTCTCACTATAGACGGGGACACCTGTGGTGAGTGGACACCACCTTTCTGGAGCCCAGGTTTGAAGGAGATTCAAGGGAGGGAAATAGGTATCCTATGGTATAGCCAGGTGTCCACAGGAGACAATGTCAGAAATGGTGCAGAGGCAAGGAATGAGCCATTTACCAGTCCCTAACTAGAGCTTGTACTGGGGAAAAGACTACAGTTGTCCCATATGTATTCCAAGAAAACTGGTTTAGAAATTCTGCAGGATGTGAGGGATGAAGTAGAATTTCGAAGTTAAAGCACAGGCACAGTAGGAAGTGCTGTGCTTTTACTGTATTACAGTCACTTACCTTTGCTTACTCTTGCTAAAGATCAAAGAGACATCCTTCAACTCAATCTAAGGAGCCAGCCATTTTCAGATCCATCTCCTGTGATGGATCCCTCCAAGATCATGGGCCAGAATATCTGGAGCTCAAAGACTTGGAGGGAGACAGCAGCTCACATGAAGAGGAGAATGAGATATGGTGTAATGTATTCAAACGAAGTAAAGCAACTGTGCTCTCAGACTTACAGCCTTCACAGCAGCTGTAACTACTGCTCAATGGTAGTTCACAGAGTCACAGAATATTCTGAGAATATTCTGAGTTGGAAGGGTCTCACAAGCGTCATCAAGTCCAGCTCCTGGCCCTGCACAGGACAGCCCAAAAAACCACACCCTCTACCTGAGAGCATTGTGCAAGAGCTTCTTGAATTCTCTCAGGCTTGGTGCTGTGACCACTTCCCTGGGGAGCCTGTTCCATTGTCCAACCCTCTGCATGAAGAACCTCTTTCTAATATCCCCCCTAAACCTCCCTTGACACAATTTCAGACTGTTCCCATGGGTCCTGTCCCTGGTCACCACAGAGAAGAGATCAGGGTCTGCCCCTCCTCTTCCCCTCATGAGGAATTTGTAACTGCAGTGAGGCCTCCCCTCAGTCTCCTCTTCTCCAGGCTGAGCAGACCAAGCCACTTCAGTTGCTCCTTGAACCATTGAGTAGTTACATCTCTTCTGAAGATGAAGGCCAAAGCTTTTATTACCTTTCTATCATCTCTTGCAGATGGCATTCTGTCTTAATTCTGGTCTTATTCCAATTTACATGGCAGAGAATGACAGCTCTAACTGCTGACATTTACTCTTCTCCACAGAGAAGCCACATACAAGGACCTAATTCAGCATAGCAGTTTAGTGCAAAGTTTGTCTTCCAATGAAGTCTGACGAGCTTCAAGATGAATATGTGTTTGTGAGAAAGGGTCCATTTAAGTGTCTGTTCGATCGTGAACCGGTGTAGGGTGAACACCTGACTTCCCACACCAGGTTAAATGGTCCAAATCATGCTGGCTTACTGAGGCTGAGAGGGCAGCTTGAGCCCCTCTGCAGAAAATAAAGTATTTTCAGTCTCCAAGGGTGGTGTCTCAGTACTTTTTGTAACATTTAAATCATTTTAAAAGGTCTTTAAGAATTTACAGTAAACCCTCGAGTTCTTCCATAAGCCACAAATTAATTAGCTTGTTCCTTAAATTCCAACAAGTTAAGTGGAAATGCTTCAGAGGCTCCTTCCCTGGAAAATGTAAAACATCCTTTGATTAACTCCCCACTTCATGATAATGAAGGCCTGGGGTTTTTTCCAAAGAGCTTGATGTGATTTTTAAATTTAAGTATCGAAGTAGGGATTTTGTCAGTGTTAGAGATTAAACTGTGCTCCAGTTTACTTGGTACTTTTCACCGAGTTGAAGGGAAAGAATTTAGCTGGCCACCAACAAGGCGAGACCCTTCTGCAATGAGAAGGACCATCCAGCTCTGCCTACTGGCTGAGGCAGTTTGCAAAAAAAGCCCAGAGCAATGTGCTACTACAAGTACAGATGGAGACAAACCAGAGGCTGGGGCTGCAAAACTTGAGGGTGCACGATATCACAGAAACACAGAATGGTTTGGGTTGTGAGGGACTTTAAACATCATCCAGTTCCAACCCCCCTGTCAGGAGCAGGGACACCTTCCACTGGACCAGGCTGTTCAGAGGCCCATCCAACCTGGCCTTGGACACTGCCAGGGGTGGGACATCTGCTGGATCAAGCACACGTGTTAGCTCAGTCCTCACACCTGTCTGTGTCTGTCCTGACTCTGGAGAACGAACCATGGCTCAGCAGACTTATCAGGGTGTTTGAGAGCATCCTGTGGACACTGCCCCTGGACCAGGCTATCCATGTGTCCTATCAAACCCTTTCATTGCCCTGCTGACCAGTCAGTCCTCTTTCTTGCCACAGTCTCTGGAGATTTCAGGATCCTGATGCCTGCTCCTTGAGTTGTATTTCCTTTAATGCACACACAATTGTCCATCTTTTTCAACTGCTCTGTCATGGCATCTGCCTCACTTCCCTTGTTGCTTGTTTCTGTGCCCTGCTTCCTGGATCCCCTGGCTGTCAGATTTGAAACCAGACCTCCTTATAGATGTCAGTAAAGGGAAAATAAGCCTGTTGCTTTGGAAGCTGCTAAATGAAAAGGTCAGATTAAATCTCAAGGGATTTGAGAGACTACAGAGAGAGAATGGGCTTCTCACAGGTGCTGAATACCATGAGCTGGCAAGTTCCTGAACAAAGAAATCATATTGTCATTTACCTGGAGATAAAATAGTGAGGGGGAGGTGTACTTTCTTGCAGAAGGTATAATTCCAATCATCCAGCTGAGGTAGGTTAATTGCCAGTTCCTCAGAGTAGGTCCTGTGGGGTTTGGATCATTCATCCACAGAAACAGAGGTTGGACATTACATCAGTCCTGATTCTGGAGCCTCCTCAGACATGGCCTTGGAAGAGCTCTGTGGGGGTACAGTGCAGTAGGGAATTGTCAGCAGGTGCAGATATGGCATATCTATGCCAAAATACACAGCTTCGCTGTGAAACAGGCAGCTGAGAGCCATTAGCTGGTCCTTGAGCCAGGCAATTGCTTCAGGCAAGGTCTGAAAGAGTTAGTACCATTTAAAAATCAAGTTTTCCCTACTATAGCTCTATTCTCAGCTCCTCTCTGCGGTGAGACTGAGGGCTGGGGAGACATCTCCATAGCCTTCTGCATCCATGTTTACTTAAAAACTGCTGTTCCAAGTCCCGGGGTCCCTGGTTCACTTTCACTAAACGCTGGACAAGAAAATTTTCCCACTGAGTTAATTGATATTTTTGCTTTGTAAATCCTGAAATCCTTCATGATCGAGGATTATTACACCTCCAAAGTGGTGGTATTATTTTGTGCCCGTGCCTTTGAGCCCTGATTGTAGAAGAGGACTCCGCAGAGCTAGGTGCTACACCATCATGACCGGCTACCTGAATCTGGAAAATAGCAGATACCCTACACTTCCTGAAATGCTTGATGTCTCTGCTGCCCCTTGTGGAGACCCCTTTGAGCCCCACAGAGCTGATTCCTGCCTAGGATGCTTTTTCTTCTCAATCTCTCATGTTGGGGAAAAATAACAAAAGACTCCGTTGCTGCTTCAGGTTGTTTATTCTAAGTTATCAAGGATTCAGGAACACAGTGTCTCCACTGCGTCCAGGTGCCAAATGGCCGACGACACCCGGTGCATGGAGATTATATAGTTTTATCATCAAATAGGAAGGTTCTACGTATATTATTTTGTTTATAAACCCACTAACTATCAATATTGCTAACATGTCTCTTCTAAACTAAATTCTTTCTACCAATTACTACATGATAGGAACTGAGGTCACAGAAAAGGGAAGAAGAAGGAGAAGAGGGAAGAAGGAGAAGGACAAGGGACCGACACCCTAAAATCTCCATCTTGGTCCCATGGTAATATATGAGGCAATTCCTAAAACTACAAACCCATTTTTCTGTGGCACATCAAACATCCAGCTTTTCATTTCTTTGGTGCTTGCTGTTCACCCAGAAGTGAGGGCAGTCTCTCCCAAGGGCTCATTTCTATGGCAAAGCCTTCTTGTGGAACTTTGGGGGTAAATTTGGTCCCCAGAAGAACAGGCAAAGCTGTTTGACTTTGCTGGTCTCCAACACCCCTGTGGCATGAGAGGGCTCATTCCCACTGTCTGCATGGTGATTTCCTTGCAGCCCGTCACACTGCTCACCTCTTAGTATGAGATGTCCCCTCTCTCCTCTTTGCCCTTTTCTGCTTGATCCTCACCCTAGATATTATTTTTTTTCCTCTCATGAAATTGTAGGGGTGACTAGGCCTCACATTTTAGCCATCTCACTGAGATGCTCAATTTGCTTTCCCAATACTTGGTCAAAACCTTTCCAACGATGGGTGGATCCTAAGCTGTCAATAACCTTGTTTTAGTTATGTAGTTTAATTTGGACAAGGCAAATCTTGGCCTTGGTTTGTTCACTGTTAAGGAATGCTTGCAGAGTGTGTAGAGTGAGAAACACTCTACGAACACTACTGGTGGTACAGTATTGTTGCTAAAAAGGCTGTATTGTGTTGCTTGACATTGGCTACTCAACACTAAAGCCTCATTCCTGTAGAGGGGTAACCTGGTTGAGTAAAGCAACTAACAACTAAACTTGAACTAAATATTCTTCTAGTTTCTTCTTATGCAACAGAATTAAAACTGCTGATTATCTAGTTCATAAGGGATTAGACTTGCAGGAGGGAAAAATTATTTCCCCTGATCTTTGTTAATAGCTACATATCAGTTGATTTCGCTTTCCAGAGGAAACAAAGTAGGAAGTTGCCCAGGATGAAAAGATCTGGGCAAAAGACAGTTGAGGGGAAAGACAAGAGCGTAATAAACTGAAGCCTAATGAAAAGGCATTCTTAGAGGGTAGACAGAACAAATACTTGTGCAGTAGGTCATGAAAGTCTGGGGAAGATGATCAGCCCAGCAAAACACTGCTACAAGATGGTTGTTTCTGAATTACAGCTATTTAGGCACTTTCATCTGTCTTCGAAGTAAATATAATGTAAACCTCTTTCATACTGTCAGGTCAAAATGTACTGCTTTTCCTTCAATGGAGACATTATGGAAGGTTATGAAGTAGAAAACATTGCCATGTTACTGCAGGAGAATTGAGTTCCTCTCCTTCTAATGACAGTTTTGCACTGTAATACACCTATGTTTTTATACCAGCCTACTGCTGTTTTTATTTAGGTTATGACATAAGGCAGGATAGAGATTGTGTATTTCAATGACTGTAGTACTATTACGGAGATAGCAAAAGCAAAAGTAGTTGAGAGTAAAATAGTCAACCTTATTATAAAGGGAAAACTTACAAAGCAAGCGTGCTACAAGGAAAGGCAGTTGTATAGTCTCAAAAAGTAGGTTAGGGTGCCCCAGAGACAATTTAAATGAGCTAGTAAGGAAAAACAGATCTGGGACTATTGTGAGATATTCCTCCGATAATATTGTAGAAATGAATAAATCCAAGGGAAAAAAAAAATCACATTTTGTATATACTGTTTCATGTTTCGCTGATTTCTTAAGACTTCAGTGAATTATTCTGTATGAACTGTGGGAGGAGAGGATGCCGGGAGGAGACTAACATCTGTGACCCAGTATAACAATGCTATAGCAAAATTTACAAGGAAAGACTGGGTTTTGTTTCCCATGATTTAATGTAGGACAAACTTTTGGGGTCTTTTTTTTTTTTTTTTGCTGTACACAGTGTATACCCCTGCTAAACTGTTATTGTTGCTATCAAGGTGCAAGAATAAAAGCCTGCCCTGACTGGGATGCCACAGTTTAGCAAGACACACAACAGTACTTTAAACAATACCTTGGGAGAGCACAGGGCAGGAGTGAAACATGGCACAGCTGAGATGAGGAACATGAGTTGTGGCATGTGGGCTGGGAGAGGCTCTTGCCAAGGCTGCTCTGAGCACTGTACCTGCAGCTTCAGCAGCAACATCTTGATATAGAAACTCACATCGTGCAAACAGCAGTCAAAAAGTGAAGCACTGCAAAATGCAAACCATCAGTTTAGGCTCTTGCTAGCCAAAGGCAAGTTTTTATGCCTGAGGCTGCTAACAGAGGGGGCTGTAGCCAGTCCCTGCTGCAGTTTCTGTGGCTCTGGGCACCTCTGGGGCTCTGGCATTCTGGACAGTCTCATTTGGCCACCACAAGAGGAGTTCACAGTACAGTCTAGCCTCAAATCTTTTAGCTTGGCAAGCTGGTAATCTTCTCTCTTAATGCAGAAAGGATCCTTCATTTTAAACACACTACATTGCTGACAGGCAGAATATCCAGTGGTCCTAGAGCAGCTTTTATGCCTCTGTTCAGTTACGCTCTAGTTGTTCCATCAGCTGAGAACCTGCCATAGGGGAAAACACCACTTACGCCTTGTCCTTATTTCTTTGTAGCATCCCCAGGTGAACAACACAGTTTTAAAAAGCCCTCAGTATGACCTTCTATCTTCTTTATGACATGGCTCACTCACCTGAAAATAAGATTTTATTTGTTGGTAATAATAGAAACCTTTGTGTGAAGTCAAATTTATTTCTACAGCGGTTTGTAACTACACTTACTTCATTTGGGATTAAATTCTGCAATTTCCAAAGCAATAACTGTGAATACTGCTGAACCTTATACAGCAGAACTGCAATTCTGAGCCCATTACAGACTATTATAAAATTTCCAAATCAGCTGGAGTTATGTTTACAATATAGGAACAGGAACAACATACAGATTTTCATCCAGATGTTACCAGTTTTAACCATCTGGTCATATAACTATGGCAAAAGAAAGGGTATGTGCATGCAAGTTTGCTTGCAAACATTGACACTGACATAGAATTCAAAAATTCAAATAAAAATCTTGAGGAAAAGCAGGGGTTAAAATCAGAGGACAAACTCTCTCCAGTAGTGTGTGACAATCAGGCTGATATTTCATCCCTCAGGATTTCCAGAAACAAGTAGTATTTATATTTCTACCTACTGGCTGATAAGAAGAAACAAGCAACTTCGTGTGCACGGGCACTGATGAAGTCTAGTTTCCAGTGTATTTGATTGCTGGCCCAGTGGATGTCTTATCCTTAGGGAACAGAGGGACCTCATAAAAAGGCTCATGTAGCTGGCATTGAGGTGTGGGCTTGGACTACAGCTTTTCTATTTGTCAAGGCACTCGCAGCATATTTTCTCTCTCCACTACTTGCTCAGCCCTTGTGCTTATGATACTTGAGGAACTAGAATATCTCTGCATTTTTTCTCTTCTTCTGTCAACTTCTGGCTGGGATGAGCCAAAGGGTTCAGAAGTTATTAGGAGGAAACAAGAAGAAAGTGTGGAAGCATTAAGCCTTGTTCCCATAGAAACCTGTCTAAAACACATTTTCATCAGATGGCAGGAAGGGACAGCCAGCTCGCTCTTCCTGGAGCTTGGCCACGGGCAGGGGAATATGTAGGTGCTGTCTGATTTGCATCTTCATGTGCTCAATTCTGTGTGCTGTCTGTAGGGCAAAACTAGGCACCAGGAATAATCCCCCTGATTGCCTTCTTCTGGTTGCTGGTCCTGGGTGAGGTGGGGACCCTATTTTGAAAAAGGACTGCATGCCTGCACCCAGGGAAGGAAGGTGTGTTTTCAGCACAGCCTCACAGAGAGCCGGGCAGTGGCCAAAGAGACCAGGCAGCTACTGAGATAAGCATGCTTCCAACTGGATTCAGAGAAGAGAGAAAGACTTCTCCTTAGGGCTCAGAGGGACTGCCTAGGACTCGCTGCAAACTAAGAGCCTCGCCAAGGAGACTAAAGTTTAGCCCAGAGGCTGGGATAGAATCACAGAAACCCAGAATGGCCTGGACTGGAAGATCATCTGTGTACGACCCCCCTGCCATGGGCAGGGACACCTTTCACTAGACCAGGTTGCTCTAAGCCCCATACAACCTGGCTTTGAACATGTCCAGAGATGGAGCATCCACAACTTCTCTGGACAACCTATTGCTGTGTCTCACCACCCTCACTGTAAAGAATTTCTTCCCAACATCCAACCTAAACCTACTTTCTTTCGAACTGAAGCCATTCCCTTTTGTCCTATCATTGCATGGCCTTGTAAAAAGTCCCTCTCCAACTCTCTTGCAGGCCCCCTTTGGGTTCTGGAAGGCTATCCATGACCTTCTCTTCTTCAGGCTGAACGATCACAACTCTTTCTGCCTTTCTTTATAGGAGGTGTGCTCCATTGCTCTAAATGTCTGCCCTGAAAAGTCATGGATGGCAGGGAAAATACGGGCTGAAATCTTGTCTGAAAGTTGATTTTTGCTACATACAATCTTATTTTGCATGTAAAACAAAATCTCAGAGTTGGTACTCTCTTACTAGGTTTGAGATCCACCTTTTAGTTTGTACTATTTTGTGGTGAACCAGTGCTTTGCCATTGCAGGGTTTCACTCCACATGCCACTTAGCTATAGCACAAAGATGCACAGCAGCAGAGCACGGCTGCTTTGAGCTGGGAGAGGGAATGGTTTCACTGTGCCTCAGTGGCAATGACTCTGTCTAGTGTACGCGTTCTGCGTGGGCGCCCTGTGGTCATTATGCTCTGTCACTGGGAATCTGAGGACTTTTCTCTCAGTTTATGGAGATGCACCAAGTGGAAGTTGGCCAGAATGAACAGGGTTTCTAAAAATTCAGGCCAAACTCGCATATTTCTTCCTTGTGTCTTTTAGAAAATTATATTCCAGTGTCCAAGTTTTCATGTTGTACCAGGCAGCATGCAGTGGCATTATGGAGGAACCTTTTCCCTCTCGGTCCTTCCACATTATTTCTCCATGCCAAGTATGATATGCCCTAAAGCATCTCAACTTGTTCTGCACACTAAGGGTGTCCCCTGGACTCCTGACCACTGCATGAGCAGAGCAGAGCAAAAAGGATTATCTGTTGAAGATGCAGGCTGTCAGCTCAGTGGACAAGAGTCTACTTCAGTCTGCCTGAAGAGTATTTTTTGAAAAACGTGTAGGATCTTCCCTGAACCATTTAATAATGAGGAAAGAAAGAGAAACAAAACCCAGACAAAGTCTCCCAGAGGAACACTGCATTTTGGGCTTTCTCCATTGCTTTTTCTGAATATCCATTTCCATGTATTACTAAAACCTTCTGGGACCGCATCCTGCTCAGTAAAGCTCCTCGTTTTGCCATCTTCAGCAGGATTTCAGCTCTTAAATGTACTGCACTTAATATAAGTTGGCATTCCTGTACAAATCTGAGCTGACATTCCTATGAGTGGTTACTGTGGTCATCTGGGCTCCTTTTGAAAACATCGTTCTTAGCAACTAAAGTCTTGGCAATATGGAAAAGAGATGAAGAAGAATAATTAAAATGATAATTGGAAATCATATTGACCCAGTTCATGGCTTGAGGTGATTCCTGTTTCGATTTTGACAGTGTGATTCTATTATAAGTGTTCCTTTTTCCTTCCTCACTGGGATGATGTTACAGTCTGGTGCTGATCCGAGCTGGCAGGGTTGAAATGCCAGCCATTTCTATCCTCCTTACTTGCAATACTGCATCAAAGAAGATGAAAAGTCTTCTGTATATGCATATGTAGCTGTGGCTGAAGGGCGAGCAGTTAGCATTCTGCTAAAGGCCTGATAAAGCTGCGCCAATTAAAGATAATTCAGGATATCTAGGTTTTGCTTCAGTAACTGTAGGCCAACAACAGTTTTTGCAGAAAAGGAATAAATTTTCTTCCTCAACTATTTGAAGTTGTTGAGAAATTTGAAATTATTTTAAAAAGAACTTCTTCAAGCATTGATCATTTTTTCCATCTGTGTCAGTTGAATCTGATAGCTGCAGATTTATGTCAGACAACTTCTTGCTTCTTCACATTAAAGTTCTTGTAATGTGTTGTGTTGGTCTCTTTGAAATCCTGAGGTTTTTTGTAACCAGCCTAAACTTGAGAAACTGATGAAGACAACCAATTTAAATTTGCTTAGAAAAGAACTAGGTCGAAAGTTGTGGCCTAAAATGTGCTGCTCCTTTTTAAACTAATTTTCCCTTTATTAAATTCTCTAAAACATTGAAATGGAAATCTTCAGACTTCCAGAATGACATTTTAAATGCACAATGCTTTCTTAAAGTCAACAGTTGTTTGTGGGTGTAGCTTGCAGTTTCTGGAGAACTAGCTCACTCTCTTCCACAAGAAAATGACTTCAGTTTCCTCATGTAATGAAATGTGAGGCAAATATTGAAGAGGAAAGTCTTGCACAAGGAGACGAAGTGAGTCACTTGTGGTTGTGCCAGCAGTCAGTTGCAGAGCTGGCATGGGTGCTCGGCTCTGGAGGGTCTCACCAATGCAGTTCATTCAGTTCCCATCTTGAATTGATGGATTTTAACTATAACTTCCACCTTGAAAAAAATGGTTGTCTGTATCCTGTTGTGCTTCTGGGAATGGTGGCAGCTTGGCAGGGCTGAGTACAGTGTTGCTCTAATGCAAAGTTTGGGGGTGTCATCCTTTTGTGGTTTACAATTGTTTTCCTGTCGAGGGGTGTGCTGTGTTATCCATGACCCATCTTATCAGCATTTCTACCCACCAACATCTTTACTCAGAAATGGGAACTATTTTAAAAACAGGCTATGAATACAGATTCAATGATGCTGTTGTAATTACTGTACCAGACAAGATGGCTTATTTCAGGAAGGGAAAAATAGTTAAAAATGCAGCATTTCATAATAGAGACTTTAATTCAGGTGAGAGGCAAAATATAATAACAGCCTTCTTAATGTAGACATGATGTATCAAAGATACCCTGACTCACAGGAAGATTAAACTGGTTAAGGTTTCTACATCAGCCTAACTCTTGAATTCAGCACTTGCCAAAATAAAGCCTGGACCATAAAATAGGCAGCTTCTTATATAGCAAACTTTAGAAGGTTTTCAGGTTTTTATTTTTTATTTTTAGTTTGGATGAAATGAATTTTTTTCTCAGTGAACGGTTTACTACTGCATGCATCGGTATTAATGAGAGAGAGAAGATCCCTGAATTAGTGAAAATTACCCAGGTTCTACCTTACTTCTTCCAAATAGGGCTAAATCCTGGCCATATCTATTTGTATATATAGTGTTATTCATATGTGCACTGCTCCTAATAAAGCTCTGCCAGTCATGGTAGCAACTTCAATGGCTTTTCCCATGTCCAGTGGGAGTCCTTCAGAGGTTGTCCTGTGATATTCCACACTAAAAATCTCACTGACCTTCCCAAACTTCTCCAGCTTTTGTGCCTCCCTGGAGGTGGCTTTACATCCTACCCCAAACTGTACATGTTGAATTCTTCCCTCTGTCTCTCTGTTTCTATGTATTCTCCATCCTTGCAAAGCAACAGAGCTTCTCTTTGGTACTTGGGATAGAAAAAATAATCTCAGTGGAGGTAAATAAATTTTTTCCATATTCTCATTCTCCAAACAAAAACAGCTTCCTTGTGTTATGTAGAAAGCCGGGCTGTGTTGGCTTGATCCCTAGGACTGCCTTTGGAATAAATGGTCAACCTGAACCAGCTCCTGGGCATCCCCTCTGCTTCTATGACATGGTTAAATCCCCTGGGCTTGGCTAATCTAGCAGCAGAAGGGAATATCAGGGACTGACACTGGAACTTCTACCCCAGGAAGGAAAGGGTGAACCTTTCCTATCAAATAAGCACCAAGTGCCTTTTGTGCTGTTGGCTTGTGCTGCCAAGTCCTTAAACCTTGGACTGAAATCAGAGACATCAGTTCCTATCTTTGCCATAGACTTTTTTTAAGTCAAGTAGGTCTATGTCACTAGAGATAACTTTATAAGTCTGACTCCGCTTGGAATTTTAATTTCTGGTTAAGTTCAGTGTGACTTAAGCATTTGGGTCTAAATTTTCTCTATTTATGAGATGTGGATCCTTTGCTTCCTATTTGCCAAAGCTGGTGTGTTCTTCTGTGCATGTGAAATAATTTGTATAATAGGACACTGCTACAGTAATACTATTAATTATTAGTGAAATTCTGGCACTAGAAGTAGTAAATGAGGGTTGAAGAACTTCACTGAGCTTTAAAATGGGAAGCAAAACAGGACTATGATGCTATAGGCTAGACTGTCATTTCACGATAATTTTAATTGTGATGGCCCTTTTGGATGAAAGGTATTTTGTGAATCAAAATATTATTTGTAATCATTCAATATTTCAGAGCTAGTCTGCTATTGCTGACTGTCATTACTGGGAAGAAGCAGGCCTTTTGGAATTCAAATTACATACAGAGAGCATCATTCACTGGGATGACTCCACTTTTGTTGGCAATCTATCAAATATGCTGTCAGTGGGAGTCTGATTCTGCAAGATGAAGAACAGTTGAATCCACTGGCTCTGTTGCATCCCATGCTGGTTTTCAGCCAGGTTTGAAGATGGGTTCCCAAACATCCACTCTCAGCCATGGCTGGTGGCAGAGTTGATTGTGGCTGCTTGAAATTCTTTCAAAGGTAGGAATGTTTCACTGGCAACAGGAAAGATGCTGAAGGCTCCCAGACCAGGATCTTGCTGCTGCAGCACCAGCACTTTCAAAAATATCCCCAGAAAACTATTGCCTCTACCTGTAATATGTTAGTTGGTTAGGGTTTTTTTTTGTTCAGGTTTGTTGACAGTTTTTAATAATGATGTAAACAGCATCTGTTTTCACTGTAGTATGTGCCCAGTAATCTTGGGAGATAAGTCGCCTTTGTCTGGTTAAGGGTTCAGTTTGATGGATTCTTCCGTCCACATTAACAAAGAAATTATAGGGGACATTTCTTGGTCTGGAGCCAGGAAGCAGTTTCCCTGGGCTGGGGTTATCTGTCTGCATGTTTGGGTCAGCTCTCCTGGCTGGGTCTCCACAGGTGGGGACTCTTTAGGGCCACCTGGTTTCATGCAAAGGCTTCTATGAACAACTCTTTCCTGGGCTGCCTGGGAAACTCCTCCTCAATTTGGCTGCTCTGCAGCTTTCAGAGGTATCCTTCAGCTGTTGACTTCTGTTCTGGGACTGGGTATGCCATGAACCTGCCTTCCCTGCTCTCCGTGGGGGGCCATATCCTCCAGCTCACTCACATCTCAACTGTCCAGGGCCCCCTTTCCCAAACTGCCAGGAAAGTAAAGTCAGGGCAAAGAAGAGGGAGGGAATGTTTTCTTTTTCTTCCTGTCAACTCCCACATTAGCAATGTCTGAACTGTGTCCAATGGTGCACAGTCAAGTTCATCTGAATTGGTTTCAGGCAAGTGCTTCTTGTTTTTCAGACCTAAGTGCAGAGATCAGTGCTCAGTTGTCTCTTTCCCTGACAGTAAAACACTAATTTTGTGGGGAGGGGAATACTTGGGAAGATTTAAATCGGGAACCTTTTGGCTCTTGAAACCTGCTGGATAAACACTGTTTAATTTCCTGGCAGATGTTCTTAGCACAAGACTTTAAGAAAGTCAGATGTGAAGCTGGGCTGTCACCTAAGGCGTGGGTGGTGCAGGGCGATGCAATGCACTGACAGAAAATGGGCTGGAGGAGAGGTGGCTCTGCCTCTCTACACAAAGTGCTTGAAAACTGATGAAACAAAGGGCTAAATATGAGCCTGATGATACCATTAATGTTGTGAATGAGATGTTGAACCAGAAAAATGGAGACACAAGACACTTCTTCTTGTCCCTTACCCTCTCTCTTTGCTGTCTTTAGCTGCCCTCTGCTCATCATGCCCTCTTCTCACACCCAGCAAACAGCCCAGGCTTTGGCAAGTTCCCAGCCCCCCTCCACAGCCCAGCCACTGCGGCTGGAGACAGCAAGCTTGGCTGCTGGCCACACTATCCCGAGAGGCTGGAGGAAGACACTTTTGTCAATCAAGACTGGGTTATAACCTTCTTTAAAAATAATGGGACCTTCTTGTGTCCCCAGCCGCACTTACACCTCTACAAATACTTAAGCAGCAAAGTGTCCCAGTGTTTGCTGTGGTAAGGTGTAGAAATAGCTCGTTAATTTAAAGATGCAAACCCATGATAATTTTGCTGGGTTATGTTCCTATGGCTAAAAGCTCTTCTTATGAACTGTTGCCCATTTGGCTAATATTAATGACTGGAAGATGAAAGGCAGAGCTGGGTTTCTGTTGTTTTAAGTTCCTTCTAGGTTGCTGTCAATTTGGAAGTTTAAATAACATATGTAGGTGGAGTTCGGTCTAGCTGTAGAGGTCCCATTTGGATGCTGAATTTCAGGGTTATTTTCTGATCCATGGAGATACTAAAATGTGTTCTGTGCGAGGGAGGCAGGCAGTGGTCAAGGATACTTGAATCTTTTATGACTTATTTGATTAACTGAATCTTTTCTTCCTATTGCAACAATCAGACTAACACGGGTTTTTTGATTGCTTTCTGGAATCATTCAGCAATTGCAAATGCTTAAGCACCTTGACAGATTTTGTTATTTGCAATACCAGAATTAAATATATTAAATAGAAATGAAAAGTAAACATTGCTTGCTTCTCTATTAGAAGTATTTCCTCTAATGTCTGAGATGTTACCAGTATCTGCATGATGCCTGTATCATACTTAGAGAATGGATTTGCCTGGTAAAACATGACAAATATCAGCACAGTATAGGTTACAGTTTTAGGCACAAGGAATTGCTCAAGTGCATAATCCTGCCTAGGTGATTATCCAGCCCTTCCCAGAAACATGGTTATTTTCAAAGTTAGAGAAGAGTGAAACAAGAGAGTGAGCGTGTGGCAACATGTTAACACCTTCTTTCCATCTGCACCTCCCATCTGTTGAGAGGCACAGGTGGTATTTCTCCAGGTTGATGCTCTTCAGTGGGCTCCTGTCCTCCTCCAGATTTGTGTAATTCCATTTTTTGCACCTACAAGGTTTTTGTAACCGGTGGCAAGGAGCTCTAGAGATGTTGAGTAATCAGGTATTTTCTGCACTCTCAAAATTTTGTCCAGCTGGAGAGCATTAAATAGAACTGATAGGAGACAGGCTGAGAAATTATCTTCCTGCTTGCCTTCTCTGTCCCACCTGGACTTTGGAACTCTCTGTGGTGCCTCTGATCTATTGTCTCACTGACCTGAAGATGACCAGTGTCTTGAACCTTCCTTGCCCTTCCCTGCGTCTTTCCAAGCTCATCAATGCTGCTGGAGGTGGAGAGCACCTGACTCACACACCATTACCTGAAGATGTTCTCTGCACAGCCCCAGACCCATCAGAACAATTTCTTTACTGTTCTTTGCTTCTCTCCTTATTTTTACGATCACTACTTCTAACTGCGACTGTGTTTAATTTTTCAAAAGCTATCCCATCTATTAACCATATGGAAAAAATAATTTAAAATTCATCTTAGGCAGGACTAGAATTTTTTTCTTGTGTGTCACTTAGCATTTTTCCATAATCTACCTACCAGCTTACTGCTCAAGTGCTGCCCAGTGAGGTCCTTCTGAAATTCTTCAGGGCTTTTTTTGTTCTAAATAACTCTGTATCATCAGCAACATTTTTTGATATCATTATTCAAGCTCTTTACAGCTCATTACATCTATTATAACTTCAGCGTCATTTTCCTGAGTGGTAATGGATTGTTCGGAAACTGCTATCATGGAAGTAAAGCAAGAGCTGTTCTTTTGTCTATTTATCCACAATGAATTTAATCTGCCATTATAGAAAATTATGTTGCTTTAAAAAATGGAAGATATTTATTTAAACCAGATTTTTGTAAGAAGCAAATAATGAAACAGAAGATCTGTTTTGAGATACAAACTTAAGACAAGTATATTAGGGCAGAACTTGCTATAATATATAAGAATTTACGTTGATATAAATTAAATAATTTAAGAATGACATTGCTTATTTTGAAATATAGAAGAAGAAAGGTCATAAAGCTCATAAAAGTCACCATACAAACATCTAAAACAAGGGGTTTCTTGTCAAAATAAGACAGTTTTACAGCTATTTCATCTCAGCAGGAATTCAGTAGGGGTTTTGTTTCAGCATGTTTATCTAGTTGAGCTCAAAGACAAGTTAATTGAAAGCTGAGAAACTGTTTCAAAATAGGAAAAAACAGTGATTTTCCTCCATTCTCGTAGAAGTGGGATGTGAGGAGAGCAGTTTTAATGGTTTCAGTGTTTTGAAGGAGTCTGCAGTTACGGATGGCCAGTTCAATTCATTTACCATAGAAAATGCCTATGTTAATAAACAAGAAACTTTTTCAATGGCAAGCATGTTTAATTAAGAATTTAAGGACTATAAAGCCAAAATAATTGTTGTTTGGATTTGTTGGGTTTTTTTAAAGTTGCTACTGTGCTTTATATCTGTATTTTAGACAAACCAATTTGACCCTGATTAACCAGGAAAAAACGTCACATGCAAAGAAAAAATCTTCAACTTGTATTTTAAAATAAGAAATTCTGAGTTAGGACAAAAATTTAGAAGCCAGATGTACAGATACAGTTTATCCACCTGTCCTCAGATAGTACCTCATGTATCTCAATCTTTTATTAAGTTTTTAAATGTTGTATCCTGGTGAATGTTAGAAAATAAGAATGATTATTTTTTTAAGTAACTTATGCAAGATATGAATAAAATTAATTTGTTTCTGTCTTCAGTTGACAGAACTTGTTGAAACTGATGAAATTTGCAAGTGGTCAGAGTCCACCCTTTAGGAGAGAGCTGCCACTGTAGGTGTCCTTCAGCATCCTTGGGTCATCCAGCATCTTAGAGAACAATGGAACCAAACTAATCTCATAATCTTGCTTCCAAGTCTGTGAGTGAGATACCACTGGAGCCAGAGAGTCACACACGATATTGCTTTATGGCAACAGGTTAAAATAAAGGCAAATGGCTGGGTACTTGAGTATATTCTGGCTAAATCTTGATGCGATTTAGCTGTTCCAGCTAAACCTTGGCATTGATAACAGAGGTCTCCTGATTTGGAACAAGCCAAGTATTCCCTTCTTGGTAATGTCTCTGACATCCTGAACTTGGGCAAGTTTTGGTTTTCAGGGACCTTAGCAGTGACATCTTCCTCCAGGTGAGATTTAGCACTAAGGGGTTCCTTAATTTCCATAGGGTCCTACTGGACCTTTTCAGCACTGATCTGATTCTCAGCCAGCACAAATGCACATAACCCCACTGACTGCAAAGGAGACCCATCATCAACAGCCACAGACTGAGCCTTGTTTATGCATATGTGTGCATTTTACCTCTAATATAAAAGAAACGTGGTAATTGTTCATTTTGGTAATTGCTGATTTTGGTAATGGATGCCTTTCTTCATCTACCCCCTCTGAGGTATGAATTAGCTTTCTTGCTTTTTCTCTGATGAGCTAAACAGGGTGGCCTCCTTGGAGGAGGATTCAATTAACATGCAAATATCAGATTGTATGGAGAATAGCTGACACCTCTGTCTCAACCTTTGTGAACTTAATTCATAAAGCATTGTAAGCAAAATAATTGCTTCTTTTCTCAGTCTGTAGTTTCCAAGTACACTGTATTTGGTCTTCAGGAAGAAATTATCACTGTGCTATCAGATAAAAATCTGGAACTAATAGGAAACACAAAATTTCATGTCAGGGAAATACAAAACAAGGGCATGAAATTTCTGCACATAATTGTGATAATGTAAGGCCTAATTCTGCAAGACCATGAAATTCATCCACTGAACAGAAGTCCTGATCAGACGGGTAGTTCTAGAAGTGGGTTTCTATTAAAATAACAGTTGTGAATAACATTCCTAACTAGATTTAAGATAGGATAACAAGGCACTGCAGTAAGCATTTGGATAAGACGCATTAGATTTGATCATAAGATGCATATATAGATAAGGACATTTAAAAGTTTCAGGAAGTCAGCTGACTTGTTCTTATCACATATAGCTTTTTAAAGCAAATTATAACAGGCTGCCTGATTAGGGAGATAGTATCTCAGTTGCTGATTTGAGGCAGAACATGAGAGCAGATGTTCTCACCCCAAATCAGTGATGTAGTACAATTCAGGTCGATTTCCTTTGACTGGGGTATTTTCATGGATGGACCATATCAAGGAGATGGAGCTTCTCTTAAAAAGCAGATTAAATATGTAAAAATAAAAAAACCTCACCTTTTTAGCAAAGAATGTTGGAGTCCAGGAAAAGCCCGGGAACTTTTCTTGCTCCTCTGGGTGTTTGTTTTACCCCCCAGAACTCCTCAAAATAGCTTAGCCTGGGAACTAAGCTGGTGGGAGAGGCTCTCTTCACTTATGGGAGAACCTGAATGCACCAGAGAAATGAAAAGATTTTTGTTCAGTGTACCACAGAGTGCGTAGTTGTAGTTTTTAGGTTTTGCTATATATATTGATATAGAGCCAACATGGTGGTTCTAGGGTGTTGGCTTCTTCTTCTTCATCTTCTTCTTTCTTCTCCTTCTCTTCCTTTCTTCTCTGACATGAGTTCCTGTGGTTTGTTAATTGGTAGATAGAATTTAGTGTAGAGGAGACATGTCAATAAGGTTGATATTCACTGGTTTTGGGAACAAAATAAGATATGTAAAGCTTTCTAACTGGTTGATAATAGATATAAAAGCTACCTGTTTCTAGCAGCCATTGCCATTCTGCCATCATGTTCCTGGAGGTCACAGCACAGTCTGTGCCTCCAAAACTTTGATAAGAAAAAATAAAATAAGCCTTGAAACAACAGAAAGAAGCTTCGTTTCATCTTTTCGGGACATGGGACACTGAAACAAGGAACACAGCCGGACCAGGAGCCAGCGGGGTCCAAAGCACCCCGACAGAAAATATGAATAGAACTACAATGTGAAGGAAGGGTGTTAAATGCTGAAATCTCATGTACTAAACTTGCCAAAGCAAAATACCTGTAACGGTGTTACCAGCTTCAAAACAAGCCTTGTGTTGGTAGTGTTGCCCCTGAGTTAATGCAGTGCTCCTGCGATAACTTGGGAAGCCAGAACTGACAAAGCCAATTCTTTAAAATATTAAATGAGAAGGAGAAAAAAGATCTCTTAACGCAAAACAGGAACAAGTAATGGCATGGGGTAAAATAAGAGGAAAGGACTAGACTTCTGCCCAGGCTCTGCCAGTCTGGGTGGCTTGGAGCAGTTCAGAAAGGACCATGCCTGTCCCTGGGGAGCCACCCACACCAGGCAGTAGGAAGGGATAATTGCAAGTGCACGAGGATGTGTAAATGAATGTGGGGAGAGGTGGAATCACAGCTGTGGCGGGAGCACTGCTGGAAACAGCTCCTGTGCCCAGCTCTCCTAGCCCTGGCAGCTGGTGGCAGGGAGGGGACAGCTGCCAGCACAGGGACCAGGCTGGCCACACTGCACATGGCTTGGCCCTTGGGGATGACAAGTGCTTTGCAAAGGCCTCAGGTGTCTGTGGCCAACCCACGGAGACTATCTGCCACAGCAGCTGGGAGCCCGTAACTAAGGCAACTTGGTGCTCAGCGCTGAGCTCACCTGTCTCAGTGCAGAAACATGCTCTGTCTTTCCACATATGATGCCTGATGTGCCACAGTTGCATTACTTTTGACAGGAGGCAGGAGCACCTCTTTTACTCTGCTGTTATTGCCACTTGATACAGTTCATAGAAGTGTGCGTGATCTTGCCTTGGACTAGGTGAGGGAGTAAGCAAGCTCTGACACCAATTGAGAGGCAAGATTAGCCCTTGGAGACAGATTTTCATTGCTATTAGATAAATCTAGTTAGGTTTCCTTAGGCTTGCATTTATGGGTATGTTTGAATGAAGAAAAGACCTGCTCCTTTCTCAGGATTCTTTACTGCCTAGGCACTGTGTGTCTCTCCCTGCCCTTCACCCACGTGCTGGTACCTGCTGGGAGCCGCCACTAATAAAGAGACTGCAGCTTCTCACACAATGGGCCCCTAAGTCAGGGCACCTGGATGCTACCATAGGGTCAGCAGCAGCACATGGATGGAGAGACAACATAAAATTTGGGAAAAAGGGATGTTTATATGAGATACCTACTGTTGCACTCCTGAATTTCAGAAACTGATACCTTCTGCATATGCAGTCCACTCTGTAACTGGGATTATTGACAGGATTGACTGTGCTCTCACAGTACTGGAGTGACATTGCAGCAATCTTCATCTCTTTCATTATCATCTCCACAAATAAAGAATATCTTATGTTGGCATCTGCATTATTTGTAAGATATTCTCACTATTCTTCAAAATAATTTAGTTTCTTCTCTCCTTCCTTTTCTCTCCTTCTGTGTATAAATGCAATGTATTAGCTGGGTTCCATGATTTTTTTTCTCTTATTGTTTCTCAGAATTGTATTTCTCTTCCACGTAAGGCTGACCATGCAGCCTGATATTGCTTCCTTACTGAGAGTATTCGATTTCTCAACAGATGAAATATGGACACTATTAGATGGCATTGACTTTTTTAAAGCTGTAAGTAGTGACTGATAAAATCAGTAACACAGATCATTTTAAGTGACCTTTCATCCTAATAATTCTTTGCCTTTGTCTGATACGGAAATTAATTTTACATAATGTGAGAAGATATATGTATGGAGTCTTGAAAGAGTGTATTTTCTCCTGAGTTACTTGCAGCTGTATTTTCTCTTTGAAGTTTGTGTCATTCTTTGTGGTAAATGACTGATGATGCTCTCTGGCTCTCTGTGTTAAAATTTTGTGCAGTGGAAGATGTGGCTAATGTGCTATATAGTTTTGCAGTCAGGCTGTGAGACCCTCTGTGAGGGTCTGCAAGAGGCCACCTGGAGCTGACTCTGCTTGGCTGTTTGAAGATGGGAGTTTGCAAGGGTTTATTGTCAGAGACAGTAACACCCCGACTCACCACAGTAAGGATGAAGTCGTGAAGGTGAGGTCAGTAAGGATGAAGTCGTGAAGGTGGGGGGGCAAAGGCACCTCTGCAGTGCTGGAGTCCTCTCTAAGGCTGTGACAGCAGCTGGAGAAAGCGCATGTGCCTGAGGATGAGGGTGGTGGGATGAAGTCGCTCGTCCAGGGGCTGTGTACCACAAAGAGGTTCAGACCAAACTTGGGCACATGGATTTGAGGATGGTTCAGCAGCTTGTGATCTGCAAGGAGAAAAGTTCGCACAAAGAGCTGAAACAAGGTCTAGCAGATCCCTAACCCAGAGGTATTGGGTTTTCCTCATTTACCATAGACAGATGGGTAGAGTAGATCCCCAAATTCAGAAAAGCTAGTGCCCCAGGCTTCTGTGGAAAGGAGCTGCAGGTGCTAAGTGGAAGACAGAGGTCCTACTCTTGTTCAGAGGCCATTGTCTCTGCACATATGTAAGAGGACTGGGTTGGGAAAAGCATCCTGCGGCATTGGGGTTGGGATGGGAATGGAGCCAGAGAGTGCAGCTATTGCTGCTGCTGGAGAGAGACTAATGGCACCTGCTTATGGGAACTGTGGAGATGGAGAGAACGAGCTGGGGAAAAGCTGTGCTGGTGACAGAGCACTAATATTGTTGATTCGTGTTGTCATAACATTCAGAGGGCAAATTTTGGGTGCCTGCTCTGTTGAATGCTGGGTAAACATGTAGTTTCCATCAAGAAATGAGAATGAATGTCAGCTTTGCTTTGAAGTGAGAACCCCCTTCTAAATGAGGGTAAGCTAAAGCCATGAGAGGCCCAAATTATTTGAAAATGTCGTGTTCTGCAGCATGGTGCAGGGTAATATAGAGAAACATCTTCTGTGGGTAACTGAGCATGGGATTCTGGAGCTGTAACATATCATCATGGAAGGTCTTCCATCAGCTTCTAATTCAATATTGCATCTTTTGTCTTTCAAAAACTGTAGCTGGGCATTTAGGAGTGGCTGAAGATGACTACTGATGAAAAAATTTGACTTTTTTTTCTGGTACTTAATAAATAAAACAAATAAATAAATAATAAATAAATAAACCTTGTTTAGTGTCCAATCTTTTGTGTTACTAAATCTGAAGGTTATTACTATTAACTTGTATTTCATTACCTTTTCTCTGTGCTTCCAGACTCTTGGAGGAGAAGAACACTTTAAGTTTCACAGCTGTGTAGGCTTAGAATTACTGAACAATTTCCACTCTCAAGTCCTATTTTCAGTTGATTCTGCCTTGTCAAATAAGATTGAATCCAAATGAATTACATATTATACCACCTATCCCAGGGGTTGGTGGCTTTGTAAGCTTCAGCAAATTTGATCCATCAAATTTGGAAAAAGTCTGACACAAACCAGTTTAATTTCCTTAAGTCAGAATCATTGGAGCTCTTCAGCCTGAACTGCAGTGCCTCATTTTGGAGCAGGAAATGAAGCTCAGTAGGAGGGTTTGATTTGCAACTGGATTAGTTTTCATTTTTCCGTCTCCTCAAATCTGGCCAAGACATAAACCTCTGAAAAAAAATCACTATTTCACTTACACTTCAGATATATGGTGCTGTGGGTAAGTTCTTGGATGATTTCATCTCTGGACTGAAGGCTCCAGCCCAACAGAGTCTCAGGAGGTCTTCCTCTGTAACTGGGCATTGGAGCCAAGGATGAAGAAATGCCATGCTTGCAGTTCCAACACATGGATGCATAAGGCAAAGCTGTGAAAAGCAGGTGGAAACAGGCTAGTGAGTGGAAAACAGATGTAGAGATAGGGTAATCTGGATGGTAGGAATAGGAGGAGGGCAAAAAAGCACAGTAAGGAGCTGGGACATGAAGCAAGAGAAGGTGGTGGGGAATAGGTAATCAATGGAACATATGATCTTCTAAGATCACATTGAGTTTCTTCAGCATCTTCCCCAACAAATGGACAGAAATAGCATCAAGTAAAATGTGAATGTCCTCCTACACAGAAGGCAAGGGTTTGCTCTCAACTCCATGAGCTGAGTTTGAAGGAATTCACAGGTCAAAGCAGCCCAGGGAAGTAAGGACTGCTTTGGGGTGGAGCATAGAGGCAATTGAGGTGCCTCATACACACAAGAGACAAAAGGTTAGCGCATGAGAGGGCAGCAGAAGAGCGCTGAGGCATTTCAGTGCAAGTTCTCCTCAGTCACTGTGTGGGACAAGCCACCACTGAGGAACACTGCTGTCACATTAAGCAGACTAGTCTCTAATAATATTGTTTGAACAAGACCATCAAGATGCTGGCAGATATGTTTCAGGACACTCTAATATCTTACATAACATTATCTAAGGAGTGAATTGCTTTTCCAAACTTCATCAAAAGAACTGGGACAATTGGCAGAGCATGTCACACTGCAGGATGGGTGACACTTCAAGGGAGAGAAGTACAGGAGACATTGAATTTAATACCCTTTGTATTAACCCTGACAACAGAAAATAGAGCTCTGCGTGTTTCTGTGCTAAATCTGAAGGGATCCATCCACCATATATGGTGAACCCTAGCACTTATTGCCATCTGGGTTAAGGGTCTGCTCTTCTCCTTGAGGAAAGGACTCGAGGAAAGGTTGACAGCATTTGAGCAGGGTTGAAGCAGAGACATAATTAAAGGACAAGGCAGGTATTAAAATTAGTGGGTAGCCACAGGGCATTGATCACAAGAAAGTGACAGTGCTACAGCTGGAGCACAGACTGAGTGTGATACCTTGGCTGAGAGAAGAAGTGAAAAGCTGGCAAAGAAGTGAGTGATGCAGCTGAGTCATGAAGGAAGGAGGATGGGTGTGTGTGTATGGGGTGCCTTGTGCTTCCATTCAGTGCCAGGGAGATGTGAGCAGCAGTATTTCAGTTGTGAATGATTGATGCAGACTTGGTTTGAAGAAGCAGCCTTGAATCTCTGCGAAGTATTTGTTGGCAGTAACATTTCCAAGAGCAATACATTTCCAATATGAGATCAGTGCTCTTGAATCCAGCTGAGGAGGCTTTTGTGAAAGATGATTCATCTTGCAGGGAGATCAGGTGCACCTTTGTTGGGGAATGAGGGCCAGGAGACCCCTGAGCAGCGTCAGCAGGACCCTTGAGCAGCAGTCAAGGGGCTGTTGGCTCTCAGACCTCTCCTGAGTGCAGTCATGATATTCATACAGGGAAGGAACCTCCCCTGTGCTCCCAGTTACATCCTGAATTTGACCACCTTGATGGGATGCAATACGAACCATGCCACGGTCACTGAATGGTTGTTTTATACTGTTAGAGAAAAAGAAAGAATTTGGAAGGGCAAACTCAGTAATTGAATTTACTCATTTGGAAATTTTTCCTGAAGCCACATTTGAGATCTGCATGCATTTAGCACATGCATGTCTTGTAAGTGCCAGAAGAAATTGAATATGCAGGTCATGAAACAGACCTTTGGATGGCCCCTCAGGGAAATGCAGGGATATTTCAAACAAGACTGAAAAGTTTCCCTCCAGGGCAATGCTTTTCTGGCAGAGATGGCCTAAACTGCCCTTTTTGATCACCAAATCAATACAAAAAAGTGTGCTGGGGGTCTTACTTTTAAAACTGAGCAGGTTTCAAAACTCTCAAATACTGGATTTAGCAGAAACATATAATTTAACAATTTTATGTTAAAAATATATTAATGTAAATTTCATATTGAGTGCTGCCTCATCTACACCTGGACTGAGACTAAAACAGAGTAGTTCCTTGGCCCTGTCCCCTTCAGACTCAGTCCCCAGGCTGGGGCCAAGCTCAGGGTTTCCTTCCTGCAGAGTGAAGGGAGAAGGTGGCATGGACTGGAGTACTAATGTGGACCTGGTCAATGTCTTGGTCTCTCTACATCCAGCAGAGCCTAACAAATATCACATGTAACACAACAGGCTTTTTCTTGCCTTGCAAAGGTCTACATTAGAGAAACCAGCCTTGAGACACATTTTCAGCAAAGGAATAATGTGTTTAACATACCCAGAGAACTTAGGATCCACACCTAAGTAACACTTTCCTGAAGACAGTTTCCACAGGACAGACTTTTCTGTGAGTACTAATGATCTGCCTTGGAAATATGATCCTACAGATTTACTCATGTTCTTCATATAAGTAAAAGAACATAAATTATGAGCTTCAGAATGAGTCAGGGCAGATAGGCAACACTTGAGAGGGTTTGCAAACTGGTTCTGCAGGTGGCTGCATCATATTTCTATAAACACTGGTTTCAGTGATGATACCATCAACATAGGCCCAATGAAGCAGCATTGTGTCTCCAGAAGGAAAAAAAAAAAAAGAGAAGGAAAAAAAGCTTCAGTTTGGATTTGAAATTTACTTCTCGTTCTTCTTCTAGGCTCATGGTTTTGTATTACTCATTTAATTATGTGGTCACTTTTCAAGAGCTCCTGCAGGGGATTTTTCCTCCTCCTCTTCCCTGGGAAGAAGGTTATGCAGGAATTTTCCGGCTGTGTTCAAGTACTGAGCAAATATGAAATTTAGAAACGAAAAAGTTGTCTTTTTAAAAGGTGAGAGCCAGACATCTTTGCACAGAGTTGCAGGAAATGATGGATGAAGTTTGGAAGGTTGTTATGAACACGAATGGTGCTGCTGCCTGATCTATTTGTTATGTACTTAATTGTGCCTTAGGTTTAAATGAAGTTAAATGCCAGAGCTGTCAATCTAGCTCAGAAATGGTACAAAACTGGGAATCTGGCTGCAAAACTCCTGTTGCTCAAGGCAACCTGCATTAATAGTCTAAGGTAGCCCGTCTTGCTTTTCCTGCAGCACACAGTCAGCCATTTGGGTGATGAATATGCTACTGTCTACTGTAAGTGTTGGTGATACTTTCCACGTAGAAAATGCCATCAGTGTGACAGATATTCACTGCCAACACATCAAAATGGAAAGCCTGCTGCAATTCAAATAGAAATATCCTGGGAGATTCTCAGTATGTTGAATTAAGGAAGGAAGAATAGATCAAATGTTTTTTTCTAAGCTCAGTTAACTCCATGAGAACAGGACACAGCTGTGAGTCCCTTCAAGGCAGTACACATTGTCTGCCAAGCTAGAAGGCAATTATTCTTCATAAATCTGTCTTTTTAAATTCAAGCAGATCGATTGTCTCGTCCATCCTTTGCCTATGCAAGCACCCGGAAAGGCTCTTTTAGCACCACCTACGACTGAGCACCCCTCTTTTCAGGAGAGCCACACCGCGGAAGGGATGGAAGCCCTGTCAGCCCTGCATATTCCTTTATAATGGTGGATGTAAAGGTACGTTCATTTTGGTCACATTTTTAGTACTTTAACCAAAAAGTCTCTGTGCCGGTTTTAAACATCATCTTGGCTTTACATATCTGACATCTATGCAAAGAAATAGAATACTCCTAAAAATTCATTGTCCAACTAATAGGCAGAAAAGTGTTGCAAGAAGACAAGGTAGTTTCCTTACTATATACTGTCATGGTTGCGTCAGTGTAGAGCTTCCAGAGCTGCACCAAAATTGGCTTGGTTACAAGACAGTCATCTCCTAATAACCCTATTTTGCCAAATCACCCAGGCTCTAAAAGTCAAAATGGCTTCTGCCCTTCCTGGTGACCTGTAATCACAGACAGACATCCAGCAGATACAGTGAAGGCAAAAGCAGTTTGGTGCAGTTTTGAGCAAAGCCTACATAAAAATATGTGCTCGTTTTGATCTGAGTAATATGCTGGTGATTTGAACTTTTTTTTTTCTTCTTCTTTTGGATAGGGAGAATGCTTTTCAGTATTTGCAAAGTGCATTTTGAGATTGTTCTGACTACAGCCATTACTGCTATGGTGTGTCTTCTCTGGGTGACATTTGGTGAATTTACTGAGGTCCTAAAACCCCAACAAATGCCATAAGAAAGTGAGAGGAGATGGTATAAATTGTTCTCTCCCATGCTGCAGTGGCACAGCAATAAAAGAAACTGTGTTGATTTTTCTTTTATTTAAATTTTATTTTAAAGACCATATTGATATAGGAATTTTCTGGTTTACCTCTGTTGGCATCATAAAACTGTCCTCTGGGGTCTTAGTCCCACTCTGAACACTGTATGACCAACGTCAAAGTTAGGTGAGATTGTCCATGCCCTCATTCCACTGAGTTTTGAAATTCCAGAATGGAGAAAACATTGACTCCCTGGGTATCATATCCCATGCTTGGCTATTCACCCTCATAATGAAAATGTCTTGCTTGATTCTCTTGCTGTGTCTCTGACCACTCTCCCTTGTCCTTTTGAGGTCCATATCTGAGAAGAGGTGAAGCACCCTTTGTGGTGATTTCTCCTTCCCACAATGTTGTTAAGCTGCTTCCCTCAAAAATAGCAAATGAAGGAATTAGAATTGAGCCAATATATTCATAATAGCTTCTGGAAGACTGAAAGGCCATGTGAATCTCAATTTGTGAATAATTTCTGCTGCAAAAGCAGAACGAATTCATAAAAGTGAACAGCTGGGCATTGGCACTTCCAGGACAGGAATTTGAGGAGGTTTTCTTTAACCATGTCTTTGAAGAGACTTAGAGATTGATGAGGAATGATGGAAGAGAGAAGGGTTAAACAACCTGTAAGCTGAACTGAAACACTGCTCTTATTTTGACTCATTTGTAAATTGTTGTTGATATGTCGCCACGGAGAGAAAACGGAGAGAAAAGCCATGAACATTCTTTTCTCATCTCCAAAGGAGAACAGAGCAAAGCCTGCTGGTGGCTTTGGGGGGCTTTGCTCTTAAAGTGATGAGGTGTCATCATGCTTAGACAAGAGGGCTTCCACTTTCTCCTGGCATCTCCACTGTGGGGTTGGCCAGTGGAACTACATTTTTAAACCGTGAAATTGTGGAAAACTGCAGCTGTGAACCTTCTGATAAATCACAGAAAAACAGGGCTAGAAAGATTCACAAGGACTTGTTTAATTTTTTCTCCAGCCTCAAGGCAGATTGTACCTCTATCATTTCTAACCACCCCCATCTGACCTGTCTGTAGGATGCTGGAAATTTCAATCCCCTTAACTGCTGTCCTTACCAGCAGGATTTTTTTTTCCCCATGCATGCTTGAATTTTGCTCGCTTTAATTTAAGCTCATTGCTTCTGTTTATGGTAGACATCCATTTATGACAACATTTTACATAGATGGAGGATTATGTTTCCCTGCAGGCTTTGCATATTTAGGCTAAACCCCTATTCAGTCAGCCTCTGCTCCCAGGGTGTTTTCTGCCCCTGCTTGGCATCTGGGCTCTCTGCAAGCTCCACTCCTCGAGCCACAGCACATCACTCTGTCTGGTGTGGAAGAGTGATTTCCCATTGTATGGGCCCTTGTCCCACTATATCCACACTAGAACATCAAGATTCTGCACACCAACATGACATTGTTGATTCACGTTCACTCTGCAATCCACAAACACCCTCTCATCTCTTTTTTTGGCAGCTGAACCCAGGCTGTGTTTGCACAGCTGATTGTTCCTGGCTACCTCACACGTGTCTCTACTGAACCACATCCTTTTCCCAGGCCTTTTCCCCATCTTGTCATCATTGCTTTGAATCGTCATTCCGCCCTTATCCTGCCCACAACTCCCACCTGCTTTGCTTTATCCATAAGCTGATGGGCATACTCTCCATCTCTCCATCCTCTGAACCCTTAGCAGATGCTCTTCACTTTAATTGACCTTAATGTTTCTGGACACAAGAGAAATACATGATGCTTTACCTGCCACCCACTTTAGAGCCCACTTTAGAGCTGAGTTCCAGAGAAATGGATTTTGTTCCCCCTGGAGCAGGAACCCCACAGCAGAGCTGGATGCATTTTTGACTGATACAATAATGCTTGCTTCCTCTCTCCAGTTACTTCATGTTGTGTCAAACAGCTCCTGCACTTGCAAATTAAGGAGAGGATATCTGCTTATAATACATACCCCTCTTATGTACACTGAATGGCAATGGCATATAGGAGAGCCTTCTGCTTTGGAAGATGCCAATGCTCCTAATAACTGAAGCCTCTAGAAAACCGTAGTTCACCACTATGAAAAAAGCCCTTGTTTGATAGCATGCTATGGCTGTGCCCAATAATTTCATACTGGTAATGAATAATGCCATAACAGAGAGCTAGTGAAAACAGGAACTGACACAGGACAGACCCCTCTGCCAATTCACATATATCTTCAGTCAGGGGGTATGACTGGAAATGCCTGGTCCTGGGCCAAACAGGACACTGGACATTAAAACTGCTCCTCTGCAGCAGTGATAATCTCCTTGTTGTCAGTAGCCTGCCACTTCTGTCTTGCATAAAACTGAATTCTCAGGTGATACGCTGTTGTTACTAAGAAAAAGCAATAAACTCCTGCCTCTCTGTGGGTATGCCCTTTACCAGAAAACAACAAAGGCAGAGTTGGTCTGGGGGATCCTGTGAAGAGACTTGTGGAGCCCCCTGAGATGCTGAGGGCACTGGGATTGCATGATGTCTGCCATAAACCAGTCACCCAACACTGGCTCCTCCATCACTCAATTAAAACATGACCAGCACTCAGCCTGACATATGTCTTAGCACATAAACTATAAAAATCCTTTATCTCCCAACCTGAGAGGGGTGAGTTAAATGGGCAGTCCTAAGGATTCAACATCTTATTGGGCACAGTAATGAGTGGCTTTAAACTTAGGAAAATGAAAGAAAACGTCTGTGTTTTCTTGCTAGTGACTCAGGGCTCAGGGTTAATGTTTTCAAACTCGCCATGAAAAATATGGACTAGAAATATGACTGGTTAGGAAATTGAAGATCTGTGTCTTCAGGCAACACATGAATTCCAGCACCTGCTTTGAAAAAAGTCCAAATGTGATATGGTCTGCAAACAAACTGGGATTTTATGAACCAGTGGTAACACAGCAGATGTGGCAGTGAAATCAGGGTAGAAGGGAAACAGGTTAAACTAGCATATAACAAAATATTTCAGAAAATATCACTCCCTATTTACACCTGGGGCATGAATGCTAACCTGAAATAATTGTACTCCTTTCTATTATGCCTTCCCTACTAAAAGTGTTATTTTAGATTTCCACTCCCTTCATCAAATTATCTGTAGGGGCTGCTTTCTCTCCCTGGGCTGAATCCACCCAGGGAGGAGCTGTCTAAAAGACAATGCAGTTCTGCCAAGTCTGAATTTGATCCACTATGCTCAGTTGTCCTACTAATGCATCTGTCTTGGGTCCAAATGCTCTTCTGGTTTGAACTATAATTATCCTAAAACTAGATTTTTCTAAATTTCATTCCCTTGTAGCTTTTTATAGTTCTGTGAATTAATTATTCAGAGCTGTAGAAGTTCTCAGCAGTGCTTTTCCATAGCTTTTATGGACATGGAAGCATTTCACTCATGTAGAGCAGAGCACGCACTAGAACTTTAGACGGGGACAAGGGAAAGACTTTGTCCAAATGTTAAACACGCTGAGTTCAGCATGTCCTCCTCTACACCATCTTCTTTACTCTTTTGGGGCATAGATAATCTCTGAGCCTAAAAATGTCTGTATCCCCTCCCTGGCTTTTTTAGGCTTTAAAGTCTCCCTTTTTCTGTTACAGGTTGATACCACCTGTAGTACTGTGGGGTCAGTGGGGCTGCTGTAAGCATGAGGACCAGAGTGGCTGCAGAGCCCTGCCAAAAGTACCTCCACATTTAGGCTGGGATGGGGGTGAGGTGCAGCTGGGGTGCAGTGGAGACTGGAGGACACAGACTTCTAGCCTGGAACCTGAAGCTGAGGGGAAGTCAGCAATCTCATTTTCTGCCTAAAGTGAGTGGATGAGCATTTGGGGATGGCTGGGCTCCTGAGGACATGTGAGAGGGGTGTCTCTGTGATGCAGGCTGGGGAACATGTGTCCAAATAAAGCATAAATCTTTGTTTCAATTCCAGTTGAGCTGGAAGTCAGTAGGAATATTTGGAGGGCATGGAGGTGCCAAATCTATGGGGCTGCTATGGGCACTTGTCTTCTGGCTTGTTCAGCTGGGCCTGAGCAGTCTCCAAAGTAGGTGTGGTGGGAGATGTGCCCACATTGAGGTGATGCTCCTGCCCTCACCAGACTCACCCCACCTTCCCAGGGCCTTACAGCCTCTTCTTTCACTGAACCCTTTCCCTGGAAAGGCCGCTCAGGCATTGGGAATTTCCATCACACAGAGCAGTGAAAGGAAAGGTCTGTGCTGCAGCTGCCAGGCTCTGAGCAGGACCCTGGTTCCCCTGAATTTGGCTCTGCAGAGACAATACAGCAACAGCAGCAAATGAGATTGAGCCTCTTCTGCCTCCCACATCCTCCTTTGGGTAAGTGCAGAGTGTGTACTTTAATTAGTGATGATACATGAGGGAGACAGGAGATGAAGCAACATTCAAATTAAGTATCTGCAGAGCTGGTAAGAAGGTAAATACCAGCTCCCAGACTTAGGGGATTTTTTTAGTCCATTCTTTTGCAGCAACAGTTTGAGTTTAATTCAAAAAGCAAACAAATCATTCTTGCAACATTTTTTCCCACCAAAACCCACCTTTGAAGTCCACTTTCACAGGCCTCTGAGCTTTATGGAACTGCAAAGCCCAGGGTGGGTTAGTGGAGCTCCCACTGTAGCTGGGGGCCAGGCCATTCCCAGTCAGTGTTCCGTCAGGCAAAGGGTTGTTGCTTCCATGCTGCAAACCCACAGTGAGGGTGGTGGGCTGACACTTGCACAGTGCCACAAACCCTCCTGCAGCAGATCACCCTTTGACAGAAACAAACCACAGCAGGTTTGGAGTTTTTCCTCAGGAGTGGAGGCTTCAGTGACTTGCTCACTAGCCTGACTCCTCTCCCATCCATTTGCACTCTCAGGGGGGCTGCGAAGACACCTCTGCCTCCACCCCTGCATGTATTTCTGATCATGATCAGGAATCACTGTTCACAGTTGTTTACTTTGTACTGCTGCTCAGCCTGGGATATCTGAACAGCTCATACTTCACATTGAGCATCCTCTTTCCTGCTGTCATGGATGGGACTTCAGACTGAAAGCAGGTGGGATGCTGAACACAAATATTACACATGTGCCAGAAGGATAAATGAAGGTTTATTGGAGAATAAATTAACCTTAAATCTAATTTTTTCCCACACTGCTAAACTTCTTCTGTTTCCTATGACAGATTTTTGTTTGCTTTTGTAAATAAGACAGTATTTAATGATTGGACAAAGCATGCTTCATAGCAAAATATGTTTTTTAAAGCATTTTGAACTGATAAACACCAAGTATTCACACCCCCTTTGCTATGATTTCACTTTAATAATGATTTTGTTGTTTTAGTATGAATCAGGCAATGACAGAGGAATTGCTGAAGAAATTTTGCTAAAAACCTCTCTGAAAAAACAGTTATGAGTCAGAAGAAATACAACTGAATTTTACTGTTCAGGACTGGCTTGGTTGGATCTGTAATTTCAGAAACCAAATTCCACATCTGGAATTGTCTACAGTTTTACTATTAATAGGATTTCTGTGTTTTTATTTCAATGCCAGCACTGCAAGATAGGACCTGCCCTGAGGAAGGGGTGGCTGCCAGTGGCCACCAATGCCTGGCAGAGAGAACCCCCCTAGAACAGGAGGTTTCCTGCAGCGATGACTCAAAAGAAGCAGCCTTTTTTTCAATGGAAAAATGCATTGTCAGTGTGAAAGAAAAACATTAATTAGCAGAGGCCAGGAAAGGAAGATACTGGAAGACCCCAAAAGCTCCAGAGTCCCTACTTTTGCTTTCTGCACCTGCAGAAATTACACTGTGTAATTTGTTTACCTATCTTTTTGTTACCAAAAATTAAATTTTGTGTGCCATTAAAGGCTGGTTGTTCCTGACAGGATTGCAAAGAAAAGCAGCAGTTGTGTCATTCTTGGGAGTCCAGGTGTGGAAGGGCAGAAACATGCTCTTTGCAGGGTTGAAGCCAAACCCTCCTTTAATTAATCAGCGCTGAAACTCTTTCATGGATGGCGACCCAGTCCAGCATTTTTAGGAATACATCTGGTTTTGGAAATCATAGAGTGCTCTTTATTATTTCTCAGTCTCTGTCAGCAAAAAAGCATGTCTCTAAAACCTCTGTCAGAACAAATTTTGCTCAGATACCACCAGCATGGAGTAAATAACTGAATTTCTCTAACTTACCTGGATATAATTTGAAATAAGACAGGACACCTGGTATCATGATAATATAAAAAATCTGGTAGTATTTGCATGGCAATCTGAGCTCAGAGGAGCTGCTGTGGCTCCAATAAGCTGTGCCTTTGAATGCTGTCAGGAGGATCAGCTGAGCGTGGCCATACCTTGCCAGAACACCAGTGGGGATGCTGATAATAACACAGTGTCACACATTGTCCAGGATCCTGCTAGTGGGCTCTTTTATTGGATTATTGTCTCTTTGGAAAGGGGAAAATATCCTCTGCTTGAAGCAAATTGCCTCATGGTTTGTGTTGTGATAAAAGGTGATCAAACATCCATGGAAACTGAGAGCCTTTTTAGTTGCAAAGCTGCTGCCTCTCTCTCTGTTGGTTTTATAAAAAAAGTGTCTGTTTTGGTAGTGCTGTGGCAAAGGTAGTGCAGGATGCCTGGCAAGGCTAGAAAGCAGCCTGCCCTGGGGAGGAGTCCTGCCATTCCAGCAGGAGTCCTCTCCACTTGGCTCTGATATCCCACTGGGCCAGCAGCTGGGCTGCTTCCCACACTGCTCCCCTGTGTGCCTGCCACAGACTGGCCACTGTGGCTTTGGGGGATCACGTGTTGGGTGCTCCGGTTTATGGGAAACACACATGGATTTTTCAGGTCAGTGAGTGAATGTGGTTGTCTGCGTGCTTGGAATTACGTGTTTTTTTCACTACTTGAAGTCAAACCTTGAGGCAGGATAATTGGGACATGCCTGCAAGAGCATGGAGGATCTGGTGATTATCTAAATGCATAATCAATACCCCCATTTACTTATTAGTGTGCATTTGTCACATGCCTAACTGTGTGATTACTCTATTTAAGTATTTTCTTCAGGCATAAAGCAACCTTTCCAAAATTACTAACTTTTTTCTCATTGAAAATGTTGTTAATTAATACTTTTAGTGTCCTCCCCTGTGATTTGCTTTCTCTTAATTACCAACAGGAGCAATACAAGAGTGTTCCACTGCCAGTGCCAAAATTAAACTGACTTCCTCCAAATTGCACTGAATGAGACACATGGTTGTGCCTTCAGGTACTGAGCAGAAGACCTCAATCCCATGGGAAATACTGCTTTATGAAGCACTCTGTTTTCAAAGAACTACAGATTGATTTGGTTTGGAAGGAACATTTAAAAGTCATCTAGTCAAATCCCCTGCAATAAGCAGGGACAGCTTCAACTAGATCAAGTTGCTCAGAGACCCATTCAACTTACCCTTGAAAGTTTATTGGGATGGGGCATCCACCATCTCTCTGGTGGATATTCCAGTGTTTCACCCTCCTTGTTGTAAAACACTTTTTCCTTGTATCTACTCTGAACATGCCCGCTTTTTGTTTAAAGCCATTGCCCAAAAAACTTAAAAACCAAGTCCTACTGCAACAAGTCCTGATAAAAAGTCTGTCCCTCTTTTTCTATAAGTCCACTTCAAGTATGGAAATTAATTTCAATAAAAAGTATTTCAGGGTAGTTTCATGCAGATGGGATCAGCATGAGGACATGGGTGCCCCAGAAGTAAGGTTTGAGCCCTGGATGAGAAGTGCAGACATGGTGCAAATCCCTTAACCCCAGGTTGCTGGGGAAGCAGCATCCTGATGCCAGTGTGTGGAATACCCTGGCTTTTGCAGGCTGGAAGAGCACTGCAGTATCATCTTGTTGGCTCCAACATCCCAGGAAGTGCTGTCAGATTTCTTTATCTTTCTCTTCTGTTCAGCCATATGAAAAAAAGTGGTCTCAGCAAAACTGAAAGTTGCTGTGGGGAAACACCAGGCTTAGAATATTATTTTTCATTGCCCTTATTGAACAAAAATACTTGGTTTTACAAATGCTTTGCAAGACAAAAACTGATTTTCATTTAGACACACCAGTATCTTTTTCGTACTAATTTTCTGACTTTTGCATTCTCCTGTCATGTTTCAGAATAGAAAAAAGAAACAGCATTGATATTTTCTGCTGCACTGAAACATTTGAGTCTTCTTCTCTATTCACCCTTTCTCAGCATAAATTTGCCATGTTGAACCACAAAACTAGAGTTCACTGTTATATCTCATGAGTTTTTCAATGGCTACTGTTCTCTGTGGGAACTCATCCATTTCAAGGGCTCTCTATTATTTTCTGCTCAGACAAATTAGACGTATCATTTTGTGTTTTGAAATTGCTGCTGCTGCCAGTATGAGGAAATAGCCTCAGTGGGAATGCCAAGCCCGGATGGGAATGCCACGGGATCACGGGCAGACACCCAAGGCCCTGTTGCTCTGCCCTGATGGTGGAAATCCTTGTGCAGAAACCCTGTGGGACAACAGGGTTGTTGGTAGATGCAATTGGAAATAATCACGAGCTGGCTATGGAGAGTAGGAAATTCCATTTTTTTTGCTAATAGATGCAGCTAATATCCCTCTGGCCCCAAATTTTGTTTGATGATGAATCCCAGCAAATATTGTAGCAAACCCCAGAGGGAAAAAGTATAGCAAAGAGCCATAGAGAGAAATGAGGCTTTTAAATTTTCCTTATTTAGCAAAGTCTTTCTCCTTTTGCGTAAGAAACTTTAATATAAAAATCTTGTCTAAAACACCTAACTTTAGCATCTGACATAGCAACTGCAGCCTGGGAAGCAAAATCAGGTCCTTTTTAGGTTTCCATGTAATAAATGGGTAGACAACAGTAAATTAAATGAAAACGTGTCAGCTTAATTCATAAATTCTTCACCTCTGTCAGGCCTAATTTTTTTAATATCTCCACCCTCAGTCTTTCTATTATGGGAGAGAAAAACCACGCAGCCAATTTTCCTTTATGTTGCTTTAATTGTTGCTCTTTTTGACTTTGAAAAGGATACCAAGTGTTCTCATATATGTAAATGTGCCTGATGGCTTTGGCTGTTCAAATACTAAGGCCCCCGTAGGCACTGGGGTATCCCTGGGGCAACCTTAATACAAATGTAGGTAGAAAGTGCATTTTTGTATTTGTCCAGCTGTGCAGGCTCACATCTGCTGTTCTCAGGCTTGCTGCCAATCATTGCAGCTCTTACCATTTATTTTTCCTTGCAGGGGAAGAAAGCACCCAAGACAATCTCCTACTAAGAGAAAGAAGAGCAATCATGCAAAGGTGGACTACTGGCACTATTTTTGTTACTTTCTTTTTTCATCTATCTGATGTTACTGGCACAGTGGCAGGCATAGCAAGTAGGGTGGAGATGAAAAACATGCAAAAATTACATTAAATATTGTGTTGTAGCTACATTCTCTGAGCACTCATTTTCCCTTGCTCTATGCTATATTATTCAAACTAGACAAAGAGCCTTTGGAGGTAGCTGGCAGATTCTCTCCTCCTGCCTCTTCCCATTCTACAAGGTCATCTAAAACAGGCCAGGGAAGTACACTAGAAAATACTGCAGGGAAGAATCTTGCTTTGGCGGGAAAATGCATTGTAAAAGTCTACCTGCCCTTTTTCACTTCCAGTTTCTGTGATCCAGATGACTGGCAAAACCCCTTGGCATATTTGTTTTGGTAGTACATTAAATACTAGGTCTGCCTGTTCAGGTGATGCTGCTTGCCCATAAGAACCATGGATGCAGGTGGCATTTCCCAAGTTATGTTTGCCTGGTTAGTCTGACTTGGAAATGCAAAGCAGCACAAAGAGGGGTTAAACCAATGCAGGAAAAGATTCAAGCCTCAGCATCTGGTAGCAAGAATAGGAGGCTTTATAGATGAGTATCCAGATGTTTATCACAGGAATTCAAAATTTAACAAAGAATATAGTTCTGATAAACAATTTTCTATCTTATTTCCCCAAGCACCTGCCAACCATCTTGGTTTTATCACAGGTAAATAACACTGGCTCATGCCTCCATTACTGTTCTCATTTGAGATCAGTGATCCCTCATTGAGGGATTTCCAAAAACAAGATTAAAAGAGGATCTTAAAAAAAGTTACATTGTCTTTTGAAGCATTGCTTTCTCCTTCACCAAACGTACACTGTGAAGAACCTCAGTGATGGAGGGATCTCAGGTGCTCCTCTACCCTCTCCTGCAAGGCTGTTCTGCAAATGGCCTGGCCAGGCAGGAGCTCCTTCCTAGGCAAAATTGCTGACCAGCAGCTTCCCTTGGGGAAGGGCCATGTGCCTCCAGGACAACAGTGTGGGGATGATGAGGATGACCAGCTCAAAGCCAGAAGACATGTTTTTGTTGTCACTGCTTGCAGAGGAGGCAAGTCCTGGCTCTTCTGGGAGAGGCAGATCAGAGCCAGCCTGACCCACAGCAATCTCCCTTGTCAGACACCTAGCCTGGACTTGTCTGGAGCAATTTGTCACCTTCAAGGACCCCACCAGTGCTTTCCATCACAACAATCATGACATCAGAAGACCAATGGGGAAAGAGTGGCCTGAATCCTTAATCCTTGCCAGGATTTTCTTTCTTTGCTTTTTTGTGCTGGGCTGGCCAGGTCAAGTCAATAAACTTCTCAAAAAAGGTAAATACCACTTTAATCTCTTCCTTCAGTTAATCATAGCAAACCACAGGAAGGCAGATAGTAATTCAAGATTAGCAATAGCTTTATGAAGCTCACATTATTACGGAAGAAATTTAAAAAGCCACACACCTCAAATACCTTAGTTTCCATCTAATCCCTTGATGATTAAACCCCAGACAGCAAAAGGAACTTCACGCATTATCTTCAAATTCAGCATAGCTGGAATGATGCAGATGAATCTAATTTAATCCCTTTGTTTTGCACTCCTGACTGTGGAAACAGAATGGAAAGCAGAAAGAAAAATCAAACAAAAGGTGAGACGCCAGAGCAGTTGTGGATTTAAGTTTGCAAAGGTCTGTGCTAGGTCACCATGGGATTATCACAGATAAGCTTAGCAAACATAAACCATCAAAAAAAGAACTTCAAATAAGACAGATACACCCAGTGGGACCAATTTTGCAAACGCCTTCATTGAATCAGAGGATCGTTTATGTTGGAAAAGACTTCTAAGATCATCAAGTCCAACAATTAACCTAAGCAGTGCCAAGTCCACCACTGAACTATGTCCCTAAGTGCTACATCTACACATCTTTTAAATACCTCCGGGGATGATGACTCTACCACTCCACCCAGGGCAGGCCATTCCAATGCTTGACAATGCTTTCTGTGAAGAAATTTTTCTTAATATCCGATCCGAACCTTCCCCAGCATAGCTTGAGGCTGTTTCCTCTTACCCTACTTGTTTTCCTGGAGAAGAGATCAACCTCCTTTCAGGTAGCTGCAGGAAGTCATAAGGTCCCCTGTCCCCTATGAGCCTCCTTTTCTCCAGGCTGAACACCTCCAGCTCCCTCAGCTGCTCCTCATAAGATATGTTTTCGACACTCTTCACCAGCTCCATTGCCTGTCTGGAAGGGGAGCAGCATCCCTCACTAACTCATTGCAGGAACAAATCTGCAGCCTCTTCATCTCAGATTGTTTGTGAGCAGTTGTCAGCTTTCTACAGCCATTTTTCTTCATTTCCCCAGGGATTTCTGTAACTCAGGAATTGCACATTAGCAAACATTAGGACCCTAAATCATCTGACACCTTGGTGATATTTCTCTGGTTGGCTGTCTGTCTGAATTGAACCATCTTGTATGCAAAGGTGCAATTCTTGAAGAAAGAAGTTGGGCATAAATGACAGCAACATCTCATTTGGATCTTGTTGTGTGTTCCCCAATAATTGTTGAATACAGAATTATTTTCAGAGTTTACGCAATTTATTGTGGGATAATGCACAGAATACTAGAGAGCTCAAAGAGAGCAGCAGCCACAGGCACTTTTCAAGTAAGTACTGACTGACCACAGAATGTCTTTGAGCCTCCCAACACAGGCAGTTCCTGACAGACACATTCAGAGCAGGGTGCAGAGCAGCACAGAGACCCGTCTGAGGATCACCTCAAACAGAACACAGTACTCACAGCTGCCAATCCCCACTGGAACCTGGGCAGCCTGGAGAGGAGCCACTGCAGCCTCAGAAATGGCTGCAGGTCTCGTCTCAAAACCTATCCACCACAGGACACAGGCCAGTGCCACTCAGAGGGAAACCTGCTGCTCTTGGGGCTACCGGGTGCCAGCCACGTTAAAAATTATAGTGGAGTTGAGTGCCATAAACTGTTTTCTCTCGCCAGACGTGAGCCCCGAGGGCTGTAAATCCTGGAGGAGGCCTCAAGTAGGTACTTGCTCTGTTGCCACCTATTCCTGGGCGGAGTGGTGTCGTCACCTGTGCCACCGCCCTCCCTGGCAGGGCAGCCGGGGAGGCACGGCGGCAGCCACAGCCCCATCCTCGCGTCCGGCTGCGCTTACGTCGGCAATGCTTGCACAGGGAAGGGTTTGCTGGGAAATCAAGGGGATTACTCACATATCTCCTGCCAGGAGAACCCAGCTTCAAGCAGGTGAAGTTGGCAGCGATGGTGGTTGCATAGAGTTTTCCATTATATGTTCCTGGTTGAGTTGCTTCTAGTTCAGGTTCTTTATTTTCCAAGATTGTTCTTTTCCTTGGGCTGATATTTTTATTATTTTCTTTTTTAAGCTGACAAAATGGTTCAACTATTTTTAAAGGGCCTTGGAGAACGTGGTTATTGACAAGTAACATTTTAATCTCTGTAACATTTTCTTTTCTTTGCATCAATGTATCTAGTTTCAAGGTATTCCAGCTTTAGAGTACATGTGAAAGGTTTGGTTTCTTTGTGGTTTGTTTTTTAGGTTGTTGTTTTGTTGTTTTTTTTTTTTTTCCCTGTCCCTGTGAAAATCTGTTGGACTTAATCCAGATAAGCTTTGAAAAACTGCTGCTTTGGTGGTGGTGAAATTTTTCTGTTCGTCCCCCCCAAGTTTTGTCGCCTAAATCTTTTAGTATCTTTTGTCTGGTGTGGCCTTGATTTCAGCTCTATTCAGTTCTTATCTCACGACAGCACTGAATGTGCTCACGGAGTCTCCTATAAGGGGAGGCAGAGTGAAAGCTACCGATAAGGCACAGTGACAACTACATTAAATTCTCCGTATATTTTTGACTGGAAAATGTGCCGGGAGGGGGTGGGGAAGAATATCCTAACAGGAAGATTCACTTCTTTGTGCTACATGCCATATTTCTAAGCAAGGCTTCCAACCACCTCCCTCAGGAAGCAGATTAGCATCAATCCCTAAATCCCCTCCATTTTGTGATGGGGTACGCGGAGAGGCTCTGCAAGTTCATGTCTTGCACAGAGCAGTGAGCGAAGGGTGGGCGCCTGCCTGGGGCGAGTGCGACGGCACCCGGGCACGGGCTCAGCCGACGGCACCAAGTTCACCTGTGCCGCTCTCCGTCCTGCTGGGGGCCACTGCCGTCACGGGATGGGGGCACTGCGGCTGACAGGGAGCTTGTCCCATTGCCCTGTTCCGAGGGAAGCGCGGGGTCCATGTGCTGGGAGGCGGCTGCGCTCGCTTCCAGCGGCCAGACTAACGCCGTCCTCCCTCCGTCCCCGCGCACCCAGCACTGGACACCTTCAGCCGCGCCAGGGAATCCGTGCAGAGCCTGGGGCGAGCTGGGGCCGCAGGAGGGGTCCCAGGGGGCAGTTCCCTTAGTTGTTTTGGGGGTAAAAACCACATACATACCTCCCCCCNAACCCCATACAAACCCCCCCCCCCCAAAAAAAAAAAAAAAAAAAAAGAAAAAAAGAAGGAAAAATCCTTCAACATCAGAACAACAGAAAAATCAGAACTTTTCCCGCCCGGCTGCCCAGGCACGCGCCCGCGGTGCCGGTGGGGCAGACAGACAGCGAGTGCCAGCGGGGCGAGCGCACAGCTCCGCGGAGCCGCCTCTCCGCGCTGCCCCCCCGGCCCCGCACTTCCTGCCCGCGGCGGCGGCCCTGGCGGGGCCGGGCAGGGCGATACCAAGTGTCCGGCGAGGCGGGAGCGGCGGCGGCGGGCGGCCCCTGNCGGCTCGCCCGGGCGCCGCCGCGGAGTTGTAGCTCCCAGGAAGCCGCCGCGCCCCCGCGCAGCCGCCGCCGCTCCCAGGCCGCCCCGGGACCCCGCTCCGCCAGCCGGGTAAGAAGCCGGGGCTGCTCCGCCGCCGCCCGCGGAGCGGCGCGGAAACTTCGGTGGGGCTGCGGGCTGTCCGCGCCCTCTCTCCTGCCGCGGGGACTGTCGGAGAGGCAGCTGGAGGGAGGGGGCAGATTTCTGGGTTTTGGCGGGGTATTTTTGAGGAGAGGCGGCTCGAAATATCCTGTCTGGATCGCGGGCGCGGGGCGCTCCGCGCATCTCTTACATCCCCGCGGGGCGCGGAGCGGGGCGGCTGCTCTCTTCGCCGCCAGGGATGCGGAGCGGATCCGGGTACCCTCATCGCGTCCGGGGGATGCGAGCGGATCCCCTCTCTATCGCCGCGGGGCTGCAGTGTCAGCTCTCGCCTCGCCCCGAGCGGAGGGAATTGCCAGCGTTTTCCCTGCCCTCAGAAAACCCCAAGCCATGTCCGTGTCCTTATGTGTCTGTACGTGTATGGGTTTCTGTACCTCTGTGTGTGCATATCCCCGTGCAGCCCGCGTGTGTTCGGGTGTGCGTGAGCCTCCCCGATGGTGAGGGGCGTTTCGCTGCCCTGCTTTATGGTGGTTAATGGTTTACCCGGAGAAGTTCCCGCCGCATGAATGTTGCAGGGCGCTTTGAGTCAACTCCTACAGACCCGGACTTCCTATTGCCAACCTTCCCAAATGGCCTTTAAAAAATGCTGGCTTTTGCCTCTGGTGAGTTGGCTTTTTTGGCTGTCTCCTCGCCTGGGAGATGTCTGGGGCCGTGATGGAGGCCGGATGGTTGCGGCCAAGATCACCCCAGTTCCCTGAGAGCCAGGCAAAGGGGGACACCCTACTCCTGTGAGGCTGTGGCAGCAAAGGCATCTGTCAGCCGTGGTTTGCATCAGTCTGCTGGGGGACCTGCTGGAGCACATGGCTAGCTGCAGAAGTAGGGAGAATTACAAGAAATATGAAATAAAACAAGGCAAGTGTGTTTACAAGTTTCTATGTAAATAAGTTCTTGCTCTGTTTGGGAAAAGGTCATCTAATGCATCGTCAGGAACGAAAGGTCCGCTGAGAAAAACAACTGGGTGATCAGTAGGTCTGTGTCTACTCCTCCTAGCTAGATGATTTATACTTATGTGACAAAATCCTGAGCTTTTTCACAGGAATATTCGTAGGCAAGCACTGTAGCTGAGCATTGTCCTGTAATCCCATTCACAAGTGAAAATCTGGTAGGAAGATCAAATTTTCTCTGTGGGAGGAAAAAAGGAAGAAACAATCATTCCCTCCCAAAAATATTTGCCGTTTTTCCTAATGGGAGCCATTTGTTGTAGTTTCAGGTTCAAAAGCTCTTCTTGCCTGAGATGAAATTTGAGCAAAGGCTGGGGGACTATTTCAGCAGCTGCTGATATCACTGGCGTGATATGTGGTCTTGCATGGAGTCCATCAGCATTGCTGGGTACTTTTGGCCAGGGAGCAGAGCCAGGAGGAGCATTGCTTGTTCCAGGACCAAGTATCTGCCTTGCTCCTGACCTCTCAACTCCTCCCAGGTGCTTGGATTCGGACCCCTTTGGTTCAGGCGAAAGGATCTTAAAGCTGAGTGGTTTTGATTTCGTGTAGTGTGGTGGGGCTCGGAGAGGGTGGCAGATAATCTCCTCACATTTTCCTTAGGTTAGATGAGGAGGTGCTGGCCAGCCAGCAGGACACGTATCACCTTGTCCTGACATCTATTCTCTGCATTTCTTTATTTCTTGCCTTTCTCTGTGTAGAGGTGGATTGTAAGAAACTGTGAGGGGGAAAAAAACGAGTGGCACTCTATAGAGTGGCTGTCGCAACACTGTCGGGAGCTCTGCTGAGGAGTCAGCTCTGCTGGCAAAAAAAGTGCTTTTGTTGGCATAGCTTAGTCCGTTCAGGGAATTGCAACGGTGGTAGAGCAGGGTTTGCTCTTGCAGCTGGCTGCTTGCACCGGCAGGAACTTGTGTAGGCAAACCTTTCTAATTCTCAGATGAGGCTGTTGCTCTGTTGGTGCAGGCGATGCTTTGCTCGGTGTGTGTCGCAGCTGGCACTGTGGTGCCCCCGTTCTACCACCCAAGCTCATGATCATGGCACTGACATGGGCCAGTTGTTGGGAGCTGGGGATAGAGATTAATTTGTAGCCTAAGCAACATTAAACTTGGATTATGACTCCACAAAAACAAGCAAACAAAAAAAAAATTATAAAGCATGTGATCCAGGTTTAGAAATGTTGCAATTAAAAATACGCATGCAATGTGATTTTGGTTTTTTTAGAAGCAAGGCAACATTCTTTTAAGTGTTGATTACTTTGACATGGGTGAGACAAGAATGCTGGTAGACCAAGGGGGCAGTGTGAATTAAAATTCTCTTACACTGGGTTTTTTACTTCCTTCTAGTGATGCGAAACTGTAATCGGTGATGTTGCACTGTTTGCATGTGTAAGATGCACTGATACTCATGGGAAGAGGATCTCACACATTTCCAAAGAACTGCTGGAATTTCCTTCAAGCATGACTTTTAGGTCAGATTCAGGAAAAAATGCAATGTGTTTTCCAGTTAGTGGAAGAAATACAGACTTTTTCTAAAAATGTATTTTTCCTCATGTTCCTAGGATGCTTTCCATAATGTCTATATGTGGGATCAGTTTCTTTGTTCATTATCTGTATTAGAAAATTGTTTGTGTCCAGCATCTGCATCTTCATTGAGCTTAACTGGGACTGGTTAAATTTCTTTTGGAAAGAGGTTTATTGTAGCTTGTGTTAACTGTGTTACTGTATTGTGTGAGATCCTACCTATGGGTAGTGAAAGGATGAACTATTGCAAAATTGTTGAAGTTTAGCTTTAATGAACAGAAATTGTTTTGAATCAGTGCCTGAAATTTCTGTTGTTCCAATAATCCTCTACCAGGCTGAGAGTATAACAAATGCAAACAGTTATCTTCACTTCATCAGACTTTTGCTGTATAAAAGCTTTCACAAGTCGGTTTTGTTTTGCTAACCTGCTAATTAACCCATTGATTTCTGCATTTCTCGACTTCCCCAGATAAATATCCTCTGCCTGTTGTCATGCTCTGCTACCAAAGTAATTGTGACTCCTTGAACAGTGGGGGCAAATTTTCCATGAGGGGCTCCTTACTTTACCGCTCAGAGTCTTTTAGTGGATAGGAGAGAATCTTCAGCTGAATCTCCTGGAAATGTCACCTTTCTGGAAGTTTGGTGTTGTGTTGCTTAATGACTGGGAGACCCACAGGGTCGACTGCAGGATGAATTATGCATTATCCTGCTCTGATTGTGCTGGAATTAGAAGGCAGGAACTGGCGAGGGGGAGGGCAGATCAGTCTTGTAATCTAAGAAATACTGCAGTTCTTCTGGATTGCACTGCGTGAAAGATATCTTTATTATTATTAAGAAATGCTCCTTATCATTTGCACAGTAGGTTCATGGATGCCCGAGTAACTAGTGTGAAAGGAGTGGCGATGGTAGTGGGGTTGTTCCTGTGTTTCTTGTCCTGTAGGTGTGTATCTTTTTGAAATCAAAGAAGGCAGCAAGTAGTTTAAGGAATTCTCCCTGGTGATCCATGTCAGTTGAGATACTTGGAAACCCATGCCAAGCAACATTCTGTTCAAAAGATGCCAGCTGCAGCATGGCCAGCCTTTTTCTTCCCTTGCACGCAATGTATCTCCCAGTGATTGGGCTGCCTGTCTCAAGCGGCAAGAAAACTTAGACATAGCTGTAGTCATATACAGTTCAGGCATCAGCCTTTGAGAGGTTCTGACAGTTTTTTGGTGAGTCCTTCAAATATGTTTTAACCTTTTTTTCTTTTTTTGCCCACTGTTTTTAAAGGAAATCAGGCTGTCTGATGGGGAAGAGTGCAGCTACATTAATTGCACATTTAACAGCTGGTGGGGGAGGAAAGGATGCTTGCTAGTATTTCAGTTGCTGTAATCTTTATGTATTCAGAGAGGTGTTTGAGCTGATGGTATCCCTTTAAATATCCACTTGGGTTGGAAAACACTGGATTTGGTGACAGGGACACTTGAAGTCTTCAAGAGTGGAAGGCATGGCTTGCACCTACAGAGATGCTTGCTGAAAAACAGGCGTACTGAGATCCTGATATGTTTGCCAAGAGCAATAGCTAAACTTGGGCAGCTGGTTTAGCAATTAAATAATGTTTTTGTTTTGGACAATGGGTTTATCGTAATGAATTAACCGGTGGACTGGTCAGAGTGGCAGAGGGGTTTGTTTCTGATTCCCCAACCATGCAGCATACCAACATCGGGAACATACTTCCCAGCAATGGAAGTGCAAGAAGCATTTCACACTAATTGTCTGGGGGTGGGAGCATGTACACTTGTGTGTGTGTCCCTTATGTGCAAACACCAGATTCTTGTAATCTCTTGAAAATACAAACGTGATGGATGGTATAGCTTGGGCATGGAATAAGGAAATGCATGGTGCTTGTGCTTAGAAGTTGACACGTGGCTCATGCAAAGTCATTTTAGAATAGTCGGGGGTGGCGGTGGGAGGAGGGAGGAAAAGAAATGCCTTCAGGGGGCTGGGAGCCAGCGTGTGGGAGTGCTGCAAGCCGGCCTCGCCAGCCTTCCCGCAGCGCTTCTCATTCACCTCTGCTCCACACAGCCTGGCCTGTCTGTGCAGAAAGGAGCTTTTCCTTGCTTGGAGGTAGCAGGAATTTTTTTCAGGTTTCTTTTTTTTTTTTACAAAAGGGCACTGTGTGCAGGATGCTCTGTTCTTGGCAGCTTGCCCACTGTGTGAGGGGAGAAAGCTCGCTGCTTTGGTCACAATGCAGATAGCCACTGTCAAAGCCAGTTAGCATTTGCAGGGCATCCCTTCCTGTTTCTCTTAAATAAAGCTTGTTTTTTAGCAGGCAAATTTTGTTTTTCCAAACACACTTTCTCTTTCTTAAAACTTATCTGGGGAGAAGCAGACTTTTCTTTATAGAGCAGTTCAGGGCTGCAGGATGAAAGATGCTTGTGTGTGAGAGGAGAGTGGGAGTTACATGGGAAGATGTTGTGGATGCATAACCATTAGCACCATCTAATTATGAAATGTGTGTCCAAAAAATAAAAGCAAGCATACTTTGCGGCGCTTAGGAAAGGGCCTAGAAGCAACATCTGTTCAATATGTTAGAAGACGCTTGAGAACCCTGTATTTCCCTCACCAGAGCTGAAGGGAAGGCACCTGAAACCTAGGCTTGGGAGCAGGGGCCTGGCAGGAGCTGGCTGATGGGTATCACATGCAGCTGCCTTTGGTCATCCTCTGCAGAGTGATCAAAGCACCATCCTGTAGCAAGCCGGGGTTTCTCCTCTTCCTTCTCGTTTCCAATTCAAGATTCTTTTTCAACAGTCAATACTCCTGTGTCTTGTGTCACCTCTCTCATCTACTCTCCCTGGCATCCATCCTTCTAAAGCTCTTCTACTGAGAGAGCTGGAGTCATTGTACAGAGGACAGGGGGAAAAGAAATTTGGGTCAGCATATCATGGTTAATCACCATGATTTTTGCTGGGCTGAGTTTTATTGCTCTTGAGCTCATGGATGTCAGCTTTGCTTCAGAGGAGTTCTGGGAGGCTTTCCAGAAAATGGGTGCTCCTGTGTGTAAGAGTTATTTAAAGGAGGCACTTATGCCAAATAAAACATGGGTTGGAAAACACAGATATTTGACAGCTGTGGAATCACATGTGTTTCTGAAAGTCAGAACCATTTAAATGGACATGAGCACGTGCTTGTGTCCAGTCTTTCTAGTGGCTTTGTGCAATGAGCCCTGGATGGTTGCATCCAGGTGGAGGATGGCAGACCAAGACCACCCCTGGTGTAAGAAGCCTGATTCCCCCAAATCCCATTGCAAATGATTTCCCTTGGCTTAGGTTTGATGTGAAGCAAACTGGCTGAAAAAGAGTTGAGAGAAACCTTTTCATGTCAGGTGGGTCCCTGTTCACTGGGGGTGGTTCCCTGGGTGCTGCACCCCCAGTGATGGCTGAAGCCCTTCTCTGGGTGTCAAGAGTTTGGTCACTGCACATGCCTGTCCCCCCTGGGGAGCACCGTGTGAGCCTGAGGTGATACACTCCTCTGTGCCAGGCTTGTCCCAGGAGCAGCAGCTCTGCCAGGACCAGTCAGGGTTTCTTCTAGGGTTGTCAGAAGATGCATCAAAAGATAATTTTTTTTAATGGAAATTAGATTTCATTCCAGCTGAGGGTAATTGGAGCTGTGGTAATGGTCTGAAAGTAAGTGAGATTCAGCTCTCTAGATTGCAGCCACAACTTTCTTTTCTGCTCATGTCACGCTTCTTAAAATGGCATTCATTCCTAAATCTGGCCCTAAAGCTCTGTTACAAAGAGCTTTAGCTGTGTTTGTCTCAGGAGATAGGAAAATATCATGCTTTGATTTTAATTCGTTCTCTAGCCCTCCTCTCCCATCCCTTAAGGATTCCCTGAACATGCAGGCTGACTTTCCCAGCCAGGTTTGTCCTAATGGGAAGCCTCCTGAACCCAGTGGGATTTGCAAGGGAGCAAAGAGTCTGTCTCATCCTGTTCAGATGGAACAGCCCTCCAAAAGCAGCTTGCAGTTTCAGGGGGAATAATCTGTGACTCCAGCAATGTGTCCGTACCAGTCACAAAGAGAGGAATCTTTGCAGAGGAAAATTCCATCAGTGACAGCTGCCGAGGTACTGCTGGACTGTCCAGAGCAGAGGACGGATGCAATTGCTGAGCCTGTCACAGGAGGGGATCTCTCTGTCTCTCTTCTGACAAAATGTCTTGGTGTACATGGGCTTTGCTAGATCTGATCTGCTCAGTCACACCAACTGTGATCTCTCTTCTCTCAGATCTCCTGATGTTCAACTCTGTCTTTCGTGTGGCCCCTGCTGGGGGCTGTTGGCAGGCTGTGACCATGGTGTGTGCTGTAGCTTTCCAGAAGCCCTGTCCCTTAAGTGAGGCAAGCTGTTCCAAACTGATAGCACCAGAAAGAGCTGAATTTACTGAGTGCTTGCTTTTATTCAGAAGGCACAGTTTGGAAATGAACGTGCACTTGCTGGCCGTTTCCAGAGCTCTGATTTGTTGCAGGACACATTCAAGGATGGTCTTCCTCAGCATTTGGCTGAGCCATCACCTTCTGGGCACCAGGGGTTTCACAGCCAGGTGTTGGTTAGTCCCATTTGTGTTGGGACATTTTGAATTAGTTGTGCTTTGGTGCCGAGCTTTGTTTTCAGACGCTTGATGCCCATTGCTGGTGCTTAGGTCTTGTATGAATCACTAATGGATTTGATGGCTTTTTGTGTTTGATAGGGAGACGTGTTTCAAACAAAAATGTTCTGCATTGCTTGCTCAGTTCCAGGAAAGCATTGCAAAAACATTTTGGTGGAAGTTTTAATATTCTTGGGCTGTATGCATGCAAAAGCCCAGGCTGACTATTGAATATTAATGGCTCTTCAGGGGCCTGTGAGAAGTGTGCTTTGAGGTGGAGGACAGAAAGATGAACTGTCAGTGGCGTGTGAGTTCCACGAGGGGTTTCCACGCGAGTGCACTCCCTGTGTCGTGCCTGGAGTTCGAATGCAGCCGGGCCTGAGGAAGATGTGCAGGTGCTGGGGCAAAGTGGTACTGCAGGCTGAGCTACTCAAGGCTGGCCACCACTGCCATCTCTGTCTGTGGCTGTGACACCCCTGTGCCAGGTTCTGTGTCTCCAGCCACAGCCTGTGGCTGGTGTGCCATGGGGCTTGCAGGGTGCCAGTTTGTCATTGTTTGTCTCCTCTGCTCCCCCATCTCACCCTGCTGCCCATGTCAAGCCATGGAGATGCCAGGCTCCTGCTTATGATAAACCCATTTCTTAATTGTTAGTCAGAAGTGGGTGAAAGAAGAGGGAAAAAGTCCCTGAATGGCATAACAGCAGGGACAGGTCGCAAAGACATCAGGGTGGTGACCATCAGACTTCTCCAGGTGCTTGGCTTCTCGCAGGTCGTGGCTCCCACCAAGTACAGAGACAAGGGCACTTCCAGCATTGTCACCCAGGTGTCCCTGTGGCTCCTGAGGAGGGGTTTGCCCAGCTGTGTTCCAGACAGCCCTGCTGCTGGCTGAACCCATCTGCATGTGCCCTGGTTGTGTCAGCACAGCCTGTGCCAAGGTAAGCTGCAGAAGGGCTGCCTGTGAGGAAGTGGCAGCCTGTCCTGGCAGAGCAGGGAAGACACCTCAGCTTAGAAAAATCTTTGTCACCTGTGGTTGATACTTTGCAGCCTCCAAAGCTGTGATTGATGTGTGCTGGAAGTTTTGCACTTAATGTTGCTTTTCCACCTCTGGAGCTTAACAAGACACTGGTGCATCTGGTTTTTGCTTCACTTCCAAGGTGGTTTTCCCCTAATAAAGATGAGATTTCTTTAAAATGAATAAATAATCTGCCCAGGAGCACTAGTTTGTGATAAACTTAATTTAAATGCAGCTGCATATTCTGTAGCTGGAGTGTGGTTTTATGTAGCATAAAAGAGCCTCAATATGCAGAGAGGATTAAGGTTATGTGAGGCACCTTGGCTCTGCCATTACAACTTATATCACTGTAATTTGGGTTTTGAATTAATTCAGGCTTCATTCAGTCCTTGGAAAGTTTTTGAACTATTTCAACTACTATTCTCTTATGTCCCTCCTTCTGGTAGCTTAGCTAATATAAATTACAGTCTCCTTTAATAAAAGGAAGTTGATACTAGGTCCCGTGTAGCTGCTTAGCAAATCTTATTTTAGCTGATACCTCCCTTCCAGTGACCTTCCTCATTCATTTTATCCCTCCCAAATCTTTATTGTGTAACTTGAATGTGATGTTTAGTTTAGAGCATCCTGTGAAGCAGGGAAACACAACTGAAAAGGAGGCTAAAAAGGGGAAGAGAGAAACTTCCTGGCCAATGAATGTGTAATTGCACAATTTAGTTAATTGTATTGGAAAGAAGTTTAAGAGGAAATAGAGTAAATAACTGGCACTGTTCTGTCCCCAGCTGCCTTTACCCTGTTTAGCTGTAGGCTCACTGCTTGTGTGCAAGTCAGACCAGGCAGTATGTCAATAGTATTGGGGAAAAAAAAACCCCAACATCCAAACAACTCTGCAATTCAGTAAGGGAAGTCAGGAGGGATGGGAGCCAAAACTGATATATAATGCAGAAAGGCAATCTGGAGCTTTGGGTTGGGAGAATTGCTTCTGCCTCCAGTGAGATGAATCTGTGGCAGAGTAGCCCATGACATATTCAATGAGAGGCCTGGTTGGCATGCAGGTTTCTCCTTTGCACAAGCTTCTTCTGGCTTCTGTTGATTTCCCTGCTGTTTCCCTGAATATGGCAGGGATAACTGCTTGTTATGACAGCATCAGTCAGTGATAAGATCCTTGTACAGAAGGCTTAAGGCTGTAAATGGTTTAACTACCATGTTGCAGCTGTGTTCAATAAATAAACTTTTGGGAATGCTAGAATGGGGTTTTTGGAGGTGTGGAACAGCAGTTAGTCACTGCAGCTACTAACTAAGCTACTAATGTTGGTCCTACCTTTTCGGGGTGTACTCCGAGTGTTTCTGTGCTGTAAGGAGAGCTCCAACACAGCAGATATGCAATGAACATGTATAGGACAGCATGGAGCATTTTCTAAAATTCCACAGGAAAAATCTAAAGCAATAGATGTGTTCATTTGGTAGGATTTCTATGGCTCCTGTGAGCCCAGCTCTGATGTCTCACAGCTGCGGTGTGATGTTCCTGCTTGGGCAGGAGCCTAAGTCACAAAAACCTGGGTCTCTTACTCACTTGGAGAGTTTAATTTAAGCTTCCAGGTGAGCATCTTGTGCTCTCAAGAGCTTGTTGACTTCCCTGATAGACTTAGTGCCAAGGGAAACTGAAGGAAAACAGGGTAGAGATTATACCACCATTCCTGCAACACCCGGCAGACCCATTCTCCTTTGTTTTAAGATGGTTTGTTTTTTTTTGTAGAATTAGCTTTGTTGTTTGTTTGGTTTTAAGAATGGTACAATATGGGGTAATGGTTTTAAACCGAAGGAAGGTTGATTTAGACTAGATATAAGGAAGAAGTTTTCTACTATTAGAGTGGTGAAACACGGTCACAGGTTGCTCAGAGAGGTAATAGATGCCCCATCCATGGGAACACTCAAGGTCAGGTTGGAGGGGGCTCTGAGCAACCTGATCTAGTTGAAGATGTCCCTGCTCATTGCAGGGGTGTTGGACTATATCACCTTTAAAGGTGCCTTCTGGCCTAAACTATTCTATGATTCTGTATTCACAATTCTTTGTTCTTTCTTCCCTGCTGAGAGATGGACCTGGCTTTGCATTTCACTTCACTGTTAAAGGTTAAATGCACCAAGCAGTGTCAGAGTGGCTTTGTGAGCAGATGTAAGTACCAGTGATACAGCAAGAGGCTTCAGGTTGCAGAAATTTATGTTGGAAGGTTGTCTAAGTAAACTGCAGAAGGGAAACCCTGGAGGCAGAGAGCTGGCAGGAGCTGGATACCTAAAAAGGCTGCATTACAGTGTGTGAAATCAAAACAGCCTGGGAGCCCATTGAAGCTGTTCAGTCAATAGGTGTAGAAGGTGTTCCAAATAAGCATACGTGGCCTCCAAAGAGTGTTTTGAACTCCTCCGTGATCTGTGTTTCCTGATGCTGTCACCACTTGGTGTTTCCTTCATGCTCTGGCATTATTACTGTTATTGTAGGTACTGGGGGTGTTGCAAGCACATTGCTTAGGTGAAATGGTAATGGGAGAGGTGCCACTAGAGGAATCTGAGGCAGAAAAAGGAGGGGCAGCAGTTTATGCTGAGGACACAACATCAATCTCCTTCAGCAGTACCAGCCTCTCAGGTGACTCACAGTCCAAGGTTTTTCGGCACTGCAGCCACAGTGGGGTATTGAGGAGAACACTTGAATTAGCTTTTGCATTAGCCATTGTCTAATTCTCTAATTGTAGCACCCTGGAGGTCAGGAAGGGCTGGCAAACCTGCCCAGGAGCCTGCGCTGGGCTGTGATGGCATCTGGGCTCTCTTCAGTCAGGGTGGCAGTGCACTTGGGTAGTGAATATCCTTTGATGGCTAGAATGAACTGACTGACAGCTCTTCTGGAATGTGGGGGCCTAGAGGCCTCTTGGAGTTTCCTTGCCTTGTGGGCTGAATCATGTGTTGAGGTGGGCTCCAGGCATGGTGGCTTGTGGGCCTGGTGTGAAAGATGGGGAGGAGAAGGGGGTGAGAGGTGAGTGGGAAGAGACTGTGCATTAGAGTAAGGGGTGAATGGACACTCTCCAAAGCAGCTGATCAGCCAGCACAAGTGCTGGCATGGCTGCCTCTGCTGTCTGGATGCATTCACAAGCACGTGCAGAAGTGAACAGCCAAAGCTGAGGTGCGTTGGTGGGTGATGAGTGAGCTGGCTGGGGGGGGACTGGAGGAAAGTTAGAGTAGAATAGAACAGCTGAGTTGTAAAGGTCCTGCAGTGGTCACTGAGCCCACCTGCAAAGCAAGTGACAGGACAATTAGTTCTTGGCTGTCCATGGAGTATTGCTACCCACACGTGAAGGGGACAGCAAAATTGTGTGTCCTGCAAGCCTTCATCAGTTTGCATTTGCAAGAAAGAGAGAAAAAAACTCCACCCCATATTTATAAAATAGCGAAGTCTAGTTGAAAAAGAAGTTGGAAATAAGGGATTGCAGAGACTTAATGTAGTCCTGGGAGTATCTCCACTGCTTGATGCCACTTTTGCAGGCAGGTCACGCCATCCGCAAACGTGGCGATGTTAATAACAGTATTGATTTGTCTTAATGCAGTTATGAAAGCTGAACCTCGGAGGTGTGGGAGGGCCTTATTGATAGTTGGCATCAAGATTGATGAAGGATAGTATCAGCCGAAGGGGAGCAAATGGAGGCTAGAGCAGGGCGGGGTAAAATAGGGACCATTAAAGGAAGAAAAGTGCCCACAGCAGTTGAGGCTTCTCCATCAAGTAGAAAGAAATCTGCTTAAAATATAATGCCTATGACTCAAAGAAAAGGAATGGGGTTAAAATCACTTTGAAAAACAAGACAAAAGAAAAGATGTCTGCAGTGTCTTTGCTGCAAGCCAAGGCCTGTCCGAGGGTTCTGCAGGACGTGACAGAGCTGCAGTGCTTGCAGGGCAGGCAAGGGTGGGTGACGTCTGACCACTCAGAGGGAGTTTTACCCCTGCCAGATAGAGCGAAATGGGGTCTGACAAAATAATTTGTCACCTTAGTTTCTCTGGTATCTCAATGAAACTCTTTTTGTAAGGAGGATCTTTACACGTGATTATTTGGAGCAGTCTTCTTAAGCTTTTTGCTAGCAGCTCTGAAAATAGTAGACTGATGCACTCACCTCTTCCTGCCCAGCCTCCAAAAGTTTCTGACATCTCTTCCTTTAATTCTGCTTTGTAATTGAATTTCTGCCATGAGTTTCTTCTGCTAATTCATTTATAGCACACTTTTAATTGTCAGTGAATTTGAATACTGCATGGACTGTAAACATAGAGACTAATGTGTGCTATCCAGTTACCCTCTGCTCCTGCAGGTTGGAGAAAAGGTTTTTTATGATTTCAGACATCCCTGAAAGTCTTTTGGGATGCAAAAATCCAGCATCTGGACAGTGAAATTCTATTTACTTTGAGTATATAAATATTGCCTAATAATATTGCACTATTGGTTTGTTGGATGGAGAAGGCACAACAATTTTTTAGCAGCAACACAGAAGAGAAATTAAAAGAGTTTGTTGGTTGTGTTTTGTCATTGTCTATTTTGCCATTGGCCAAGTTCAGCCCTTACCTTGTCTTTCTATTTGGGTTCATTTGTTTTGCAGCTTGGAGAAATAACATCCATCACTCTGTAAGATGAGGATACTAAGCTTTTGTCATAAAAAAGATGTTGAATCTAAAATGTTTTGCTTAAATGTTTTTGTTGCTACCAGGTTGCAACATTTATGTGTGTCTGTCCCGGGATGTCAAGAGTAATAGAAAATTCCATGGTAACAGAAAATTTCTTGGAATTTACTTCCTGGGAGCAGAAGACTGATGGTTAAAACCTGCACTGATGAGGGAAGCTACCAGGATAAAATAAGAACACGGTCACTTAGGGGGCACACACTTAAGGGGTTTTCTCTTTCTCTTTATTTTTCCTTCCAGGCTCTTCGGGCCTTAGGGAAGTTTGTTTGAAACTGCTCCCCCGATGATGGGAAGATGCATGTGGGAAGGTTGGTCTTCAGTAAAAGCCATTCAACCAGCATCACTCACCAGTGATCAGGGGAGAGGGCACTTTCAGGGGATGACTGGTGACCCCATGCCAGGGCAGGATACCCTGACCTCACTTATGTGACGCTTGTTTTGTTCTTGTGATTTTTAGAAGGAGCTGCATTTCAGCTGGCTGCTTGACTTCTTTTCAATTTCTTCTTGGTGTTTACTTCTGAAAACCTGTGGAGAATTCGTGAGGTTACCATAACAATCAAAAAGCAAAAAATATAGTGCTAAATTTTTTAAAAGGAGGAGATGGAATTGCAGTACAATCACTCTGACTTTTATTACAGTGTTCTGGAAGTTAATAAATTATTTCCCACCTAGTCATCTTCTGGATGCTTATGAGTAACAGTCAGCATGGGTTAGTTTGGAACAAATAATGTCAGACATCCTAATTCCCCTCTGGAGCAGGGTAACAAGTCCTGTAGATAGAAAAAGAACAGATGATATGATTTACTCCAATCCTACTTAGGTTTTTGGTGCTGTTTTGATATTAACAGAAAAAAACTAAGGAAAGGAAATTTTTTTGAAACTTATGGATGGTGTAAAGTAGGTGTGCTGACCACAATCCTGACTTAACTTCTGTGTGTGATCCAACTCAGAGGTAGTGTTGGGTGAGATTTTCCCAAAGTGGGTCCTATGGCACAGGTCATTGTTATTGCTGCATTTGATAAAATGCTGGTTCAGACCCAACAAGTAGCACCAAACTCGGGGATGTTACAAGTACTTGGGGAGAGAAAGGTATTAGATTTTCAAGTTGGACAGAACCATTTCATTTTGGACAGAACCAGAAGATGACCTTGGACGGTCCATAATTCTCACCAAAAGGCTTTAGTGTGGGCTTGCAGTTATCTCTGGTGAATGGGTTGGTTGTACAGAATACTCAGGGGTGGTTGGAGGGCCTCCTCTGAAAAGTGTTGTGGGGTCACACACCACTTTCCCAGCATCATCCTGCCCCACCAGCAGCAGACTTGTGCTTCCATAAACAGAGGATGGACTTCATGTCCAGTTGGGATCTCCTGGTGCTTTGGCATTGCTGGAGTACTAAAGCCTGCATGAGAATGAATGAGGGTGTTTGGTCTGGAGAGAAGGTGAAGGATTGGCACAAGGAGTTTGCAGTGTCAGCAAACAGCAGCTTGCTGTACAGGGAGAAATATGAAACCCCATATCTGTAGGTGTTAGTGCCAGTGGAAATGAATGTGAGTAGTATTGTGAAAGGCAGGAACTACTGCTTGTAGGGATGGTGAAGTGTCAAAGGAGACTGCTGGGAGGCTTTGTCTGGGATGTCCATGGCTGGGGTTTGGCACTGGGCAGACCAAATGTGTGTGTTAGGTGTGGGCTAGAGGCACCTGGGAGCTAAACACAGTGGGATTTTGTTTGCAGAAATTGCAGGGTTACTGGCTCAGACAGGGATCTGGCAGAAAAAAAGTTGGTGTGTTGAGTTGGAGAAGAACAATTCTTCCCAGATGAGCTTGGCCTTGCTAGTGGAGGAAAATCATGGTCACCTCTATGAGAGAGGGAATCAGAGCAAGTCACTTGCTTTCGATTTTCTAATCCACAGATTTTGAGAGATTAGGAATCACAGGAGGAGGTGAACTTCCTCCTGGTGCTGTTATCTGTGGCTCCTTAGAGGCTGATGAACCCTCAGTATTCTGAGCTGACAGATGCTGATGGGATGCAAATTATTATACTCCTTTTCCTTGAGAAACATGCTCAGTGAAGAAAAAGTGATTTCAAACCTTTCAGAGCAATGCTTATTAGCTGCAGTAAACTTGGAACTGGTTCGCATATATTTTTCATTTATTTTGCTCCAGTTTTTACATATTGGTGTAGTAATATTCTGTGGTGTGAGCCAAGCAAACCTTCTGAAACTGAATTTCTTACTTGCTTATTTTGAAAGATAAATTTTTACAAAAAAATATTTGAAGTAAGAAGGGTGATTTCAACAGATTATTGAACATCAGAAGAATTTGCTGTCTGAATTCAAGACAAATCTGCATTTTTCAACATGGAAATGTTCTTATTTCAGGACAAATAATAAAATGCAAATGCTCAACAAAGCTGTTTCCCATTGTAGGGTAAGAACTGGAGCAGGGTTTTTGCATGCTTAGACTAATTCTGTTGGTTTTTTTTTTTTCCTACCGGGAAAGGTAGCTTTTACAGGAGAGACCAAGAGTGTGAAGATTGTCACTTAGACAAAACCTGAAATGTAAAGCATGTTTGGTTTGTGTCTTCTCTTACAGGTAATCGAGCCCCGTGGACTTTCTCTGGAGAGATTCCAAAATAGGTGGTGAGTACTTTGCAGAGCCTTCTCCTTTCAAGACACTCTTTAATTTAGTAATAGAAAAACTAAATGAGAAATAGAAAATGCAAGCATTGTTTTTTGTTCTGCATTGAGTGCAGAAGTTTGCATTTGCTGAGTTAATGGCATGCTTTAATTTTAAAGCTGGCAGGGCTAATCTTTGAGCAGGGGTTTGTCATCAAAATGTTAAGCTTTACCTTTGCAGTAAAAAGAATTTCCTGATATTTGATAAGTGAACTGAAGTGAATATTTAAAAAATACTTGACTTTAGAGAAAATCTGTACAAATTACACTGTATTTTTTACTAAAATCCTACACATTCTACTGGGGCAGTGTTTTCTGTGTCAGAAAGCAACCTTAGGGTTTTTTCCTTTCTGTTCTGTCCAAAGGTGTTAATCTAAAGGAATGCAACTTCCAGAGAGTTAAATGAGCTGCATAACCCATGCTAATCTCTGCCACATGTGACTGATTTTGTTCTGCCTGCACCCAAGACTTCCATGTATTTCATTTGTATGCACTTCAATAGGTTCTTATTTGTGAGTAAGTGAAACATTAAATCAGGAGGATGAGGTCGCTAAGAGCTGCCAACGTGGTGCCATTGCAGGTGCAAAGGCACCTCTTATGCTGATGTAAATCACTGCAATTTCTTTTCCTCTGCTGGAGGTGATCTCTCCAACGGTGCCAGCTGGGACTCTGTTAACACCCTTTGCTGTTTGTTTTTGTTGTTTCTAGAAAAATACATATGCTGTTTCCTCTTTCAGTTCTAGATTTCTTTCCCGTGAGATTAACCAAATTATATAATGACCCATTAATTCCTCAGGAAGTTCATTCTTTCGTTGCATTTCCCTGGTGCACAGGATACAAGCTATTAGAGCTCTTGTGTGTTCAGACTGACTAAAGAACTATGGCGGGATGCCCCAAACCTCTAATGGACATCTCTGTCTTCCAAATCTGTGTATTTCCCATAGATCAGATGCCTTTTGATACATATGGTCCCAGGTTGATTTGAAGTGTCCGTACATCTGAAATGTAGCCATCTGCACTGGAAATTTCTCAGGGCAGGGGATGGAGTTTGGTGTGTCTGTCAACATAAAAATGTGTTCATTGTGGCCAGAAAATAGTTATATTGTATTTATAAGGGGCTTACTTTACACCTCTTAAATGTGTATGTTATCAACTACATCTTTCATCAATGAAAACATCTCTTAGTAAGCTATGTTATCCTTATTTTCTGTATTGAGGCTAAAGCAAGGCCAAATCCTGAATCCCCATGTGCCTTTCACCAAAAGGCTCTTGTGAGCAGTAGCTTATGAACCCCTCCTCTTCCACAACCCTGCAGCTGTGATGGGATCTGTACTGTAAACCTGCATGGTTTGTACTGCTAATTTCTGTATTTGAGAGGTTGAAAAAGGAAACAAAACTGTTCCTCTGAGGACAGAGGGGAGTATGAGATGGATGACAGTAATACCATGTGTGTAAAATTCAGGTAATTTTAAACTGTCTCTTTAAATTGTACTTAAAATTGGATTTTCTTGTTTTCTTCTTTCAGGTAACACCTGAACAGGGTATGAGTAAAAAACCACTTGTTGCTACTCCAGACTGTTTGCCACAGTTAATATGTCTTTCTTCTGGGTAGTCTCTTTGGGTAGTGCTTTCAAAAGCATGAAGCTCCTATAGTCTTATGGGGGAGCTTGGACTCCTGGTGCACTTTTACTAACAGAGATTAGAGCTGTTGGGTGTTTGTACATCACATTGTTTGATGCTTTAATGGTCTATATTACTTGTCTTTTCAAGTTGAGGTGTGTCCATGATTTCAATTTGGGAATTTATATGATCCATGCCAGAAGAAGGTACATCTCTAGAGCCTTACATTGGTCTGGCTGTGTCAGTTCATGTTTATCCTGTAGGAAGAGACAGACTTGAAGGCAGACTAGTGCTGAGCCGATTGGGCATTTTCCAAAATGTAATGCCAGTGGCACATGGATGGCTTCGGAATAAAGTATGAAACTAAAATGTGTATGAACGTGCCTGAAAGTAGCTAGAATTTTACCCCAGCTGAGCACTTCTGGAAGTGAAGGTGCTGGCCAGGGAAGGGTGAAATTGGCATTTGGGTGCTCTCCTGCTGGGATACCACAAGCTCTGATGCAGGAAGCTGCTTACCTGTGGTTCTGCCTATAAGCACATAAGCAGCTCTGGATGGGGAAGACCAGGGAGCCAGACACATGACGGGAGATGCACCCATCAGGTCAGGGCCAGCCTGAGCAGGACACCTGAGTGGGCAGCTGTGTGGGGGGCCTTGTGCCTTGGTGTGTTTCAGGGTGCTGCTGGAGTGACTGTGCTGTGAGGCTGGAGCTGGGACAGAAGGGCTGCAATGCAGGGGGGCTGTGGTGGTGGCATTGCTGGAACCTCTGTGCTGTTCTGGAGGGGCACATAAGTGGATGTGACCCATGGCCAGGGAAGGCAGAGCATGGGACCTTAAATGGTGTGAATATCATTTCAGAAACTGCCTGTTGCTTGCATGGACATGGAGCTCTGAGTCTGGAACAGGGCTCCTTGCTTCTCTGGTCCAGAACTGCTGTGTTTGATGCAACATGGAAGAGAAGCTTTTTGCAGCCAGACTAACAGATCTATCCTACCAAACTGGCTTTGAGAAACATTCTATTTTTAAACTGAAAGCTGAGTTGAAATCTCTGCAGCCTTTGTGTTTGTGGGAAGGAGGGTCCCCTTGAATGGGAGGTTGCAAGCAGTACTGGAGGGTTGAGTTTCTGAACATATCTCAGGATCACCTGTGGCAAGACGTGGAAATCAGGGAATGTTCTTGCCATTTGTGTTGAGATATTTGTTGGAAATATGCTCTATGTTCTGTGCGCAGAGCAAGGCCTTGGGCATCTCCTCATGACCTGGCTCTGGGATCTTCTCCATCACTAGAACATACCCCCTCACCAGGATTTCTTCACCCCTGAGTCCTGGTGCCTTTTAGCATGGCTCTGTGTCTACTGCCCTTGCCAGCATTTCCATGCCTTCCCTATAGCCCGCCTGTGTCCCCATATCCAGGCTCCCATGGGATCACCCTTCCTGTGAATATTCAGGCTCTGCAGGAAGAAAAAATCCAGTAGCAGTGCCAGGCTAAGCACCAGGGCAGAGAAGGAGAAGGGAGCAGGCAAGACAAGTGGGAATTTGAGGCTGTTTTCTCCTTCCCCTGGGCATCATCTGCACTACAGCCTTGAAAATCTGCCTTGTTTCAGAACTCAAATTCAAGTCCTCTTGGGGAAAGAGAGACCTTTCAGTTCTGTTAATGCTTCCTGTTACTTTTCCCTGCTGTCTGGAGGGAGCTGCGAGGGCCAGATATCTGCCATACATAAAACTATACCGTGGGTGTAGGGAGGGGAGATGGAAGTGCAATTAACTGGAAAATGTGTCTTAAAAAAGAACAAATGGGGAGCACAAGAACAAATGAAGTATCTTTTGTGAGTAACTTATGTAACTAAGTAATTGAAAACAATTCATTATGGTTTAATGTGTCTTTAATCAAAGCTTCTGATTTTTTTCTTAACTACCTTAAAAAATTGCTATTTGAGTTTTTGTCTTTTACATTCTTATTATAAATAGGTTTCACTGATGTTTTCTCTGTTGAGACTTTTCTGTGTTGTACTGCATGTTTGCTTTCCATATACACTGTTTGCTCATTCAAGGATGTTAAGAAAAAACTGTTTTTCTGTGTTTGTTTTTATGAATTAATCTTCTGCGTGAGTGCTCACAGGCTTTGATTGCTCAGTTTTCAAAAACTTCTAAAATGGAAACTTTTTCCTTAATTTTTTACTGTGATGGGGAAGAATTAAAGCAGGCTTTCCTTTTAAAAAATTAGCTGAGATTTCCAAACTGGAAGATAGTGGGGCTCTATAATTGCCCTATTTTCCCCATTGTGCTCCCCTAAACACCACCTGCCTTCTCCATTTTGTAGAGATGTTGCTATATAGCATGAAAAAGTAGTGTCTCCTAATGCAAGTATCTCGTGTTGATTCACTGCTATACAACTGTTCATCCCCTAAGAGTGTGGGATTACAAAGCATTATCATGCTCAGATTGACTCAGGTAGTGCTATTTTTATTTAAGCTGTATTAAGGTATCGTTTTGAATCTTTGGTCTTGCAGCATGGGTGTAATACGATTAGCTATTTTTATAAAAAATCAACATGGCTGTACAATCCTGTCCATGGCAAGAGCTGCAAAGATTAGTCATGAACTCAACACTTTTTTGTCCTCTTCTCCTTTACATTTTTAATTTTCCTGTGACCTCTATCATGTTGGCCAGGCTTGGAATAAAATAAGAGGGTGACTTGGCTTATGGTGTCAGGGACTTGGTACTTGCTGGGAGAAGCTTTGGTGTAAGAGGGGGCAAGGTTTGGGGATGCTCAGTGGAGTTGCCTGGGAAGTCACCAAGGGAGTGCAGTGGGTTTCACTCACCTGAATCCTTTAGGAGTCATCTAATTCAAGCAAATGAGACCGCCCATGACCAGCAGTTCTGTCCCTCCACCTTGCTGGCTTTTATATCAGGCCCCACCAGTCTTGATTTAAAAAAAAAAAAGGTAATTTGGAGTGGATCCTTACCTTGCTCATCTCCTTCTCATTACCCTGTAGCAGCTTGATGCCCTGGTAATGCAAAGATAAACACGCATCCTAGGGCTGAGGTTGGCTAAGGGATGCAGTCAGAAATATCTACAGACAGCATGTCTGTCCAGTTGGATCCCTGCAGGTTGGGTAGAATGCCAACCACTGTTTTCAGAGGGAAGGGAAAAAAATCATAGCTTTTCTTGAAAAGGGAATGCAATGAGATGAGGTGTGATTTTCCTCAATTGGGACAAATATGAAGTTGATCAAAATAAGTTCCTTTGCAACAGGTCTGAGAGTTACCACTAAAAGTCAGCATGGTTTGCAAAGATGGTCGGTGCAAAAACTTCTTCATAACATTGCTTTGGTGATCTAGGAATTGCATACCAGAGTTACAGTAGCCAAAAGAATGTTTTCTGTAAGCTGCTTGCATGATGCTCCCTTTCTGGAGAAGCCAGTAGAAAAGACACTGCCACTCCTAAACTTCCCACCTCCAGGAGTCACTGGGAAGCAGAGCTGGTCCAGGGCAGGGAATGCAGCACTCTGTCTTGAGGAGGAGTTTCTAGGAATCCTTCTGGCCTTCATCAGCATTTGGAAGGAGAGGTGATGGAGGGAGAGGCATCCTCCTGGGCTCTGTATCCTGGGACAGCCCATTTGGCAAGCACCTTAATTGCTGTAACTGACTCATAGCATCCAAAGGCAGCAGGATCCTGGTGGAAATGCTACCACAAACAGCCATGGTTGTCTTGAGTGTGGTCTGCAGTTGTGTGAGTATGAACATACAGAGAGACAGAATGAGCATTTCTGTCCCCATCAAACCTTCATTTAAAATGAAGGAGGCATTTAATATGCGGATTTTTACAGCCTTCTCCTTAATTACCAGGAATGCAGAATAACATTCAGTAACCTTAAATAGAAAAAATCCCCGTGGTAGTGGCTGGATGCTCCATGGTTCGGTGTGGGCAGCACAGCTTGTCCAGTGAATGAATGAGAAGATGCTGTGGGTTTGCCAGTGCAGCTCCACAGCTCGGTTCTTGCACAGTCCTGTTCCCTGCTGACCACAAGCTGTTGCATTAGGTATGAAAATCAGCTGGTGAAGTCTGGTCTCTGTTACACCAGTTAGGGTAGAGGAACATAAACTGCCAATTTTGCTATAATGAAGTTTGTTGATAACTTTGACAAGGGATGCACATTGCTTTGTTAATGGTTTTGTTTGGCAGGCTTAATTTGGGACTTTTTTGGGAGGGGAGCAGTTCCCCTAGCACCACCAAGTGTTGCATGTACATCTGCTGTCATGTCCAGACATTGCCCTCCTCCTGCACGGTGTTCTGGTGAAGTTCCAGCAGTGCATCAGTGGGGTTGGTGGGAATGAAACTTTTTTGTGTGAACAAAGAATCTCAGCTAAGCCAGGCAGTTTTGTTTTCTTCTCCCTATGCATTTGGTATTTACAAATGTCATCCTTGGGCTACCATAAAATCTGTTCTCTTAGCGGTAAAAATCCTAGTTGTTGCTTTCCAGAGAGCTGACATGAATTCCCAGGAAAAGCAGACATGGCCATCAGTCCCTTGTCTAGATTTTTTTGTTGTCTGGAAAGAAGCTTCGGGATTTGCAGTTGGACTAGATGATCGCTCTGGGTCTTTTTCCAGCTAAACTACTCTGTTCTATGCAAGTGCAAACAGGATTGGAGAGCTGGAAGAAGACTGGGCTGTAGATCCAAGCTGTAGCTGTGCTCCTGCTTTGGTGCAGGAGTGGTGGGACAGATTTTCTTTGCTAGCTGCTTGCTGGCTGCCTATCTCCCCTAAAGCCCAAGAATTAATTGTCTCAATATTGATTTCATCAGTAAATGGAGTGTAGTAAATCTGTTACAGTAAAAATGAAGTGAATTAAACTGCAGAATTTTTCATTCCACAAAAAAAATCGTATTTGGCCTTCATTGAATTTCAAAGGGAATATAATTTGTCATTTTATTTAATGAAATGCCACGGGAAAAATAATTCAGGAAAAAAATTACTTTTTGTCATTTGGGTAGAAAATTTCATTTTTGGGATTTACCATCAAGAAATTATTTTGTGGCACATCAGTATTAAGACATATATCCTTATGGGTGTATATCATGTCTCATTGCTTGGTATTTACCATTACTGCCTGTTTGTCAGAATAATTAGTTATATAGTTCTGATAATTTATATTGGAGTCACTAAGGCAGGTTGTTTTTAAATCCATTTTTTTCCAGGTAAAAATACCTTATCTCTGATTGATTATGAAATATTTTAACTCTGTAATGAGGAGCACAGTAGACAGGTATGTTAATACAGGTGCTGGAAAATAGAAGCTTGAGAATGTAAAATCTTGTGCTTATTGGTTTCAGAATATGCCAGGAATACCTTCCCTGAGTTTTCATGTGTTTTCTAACTGTTTTGCATCTGAAGAAAAGAGCTTTTTTTCTTTTGATTTGGTTGGTTATTTGTTTTAAGTTTGACCAAGTATAGTTCATAGACTCAACTCCTCAGCCACAGAGTAAGGTAAGAAGATTGAATGGTCCCTGTTCTTCACTAAAAAGCTAGTGGGATATGAATTTACCTGCAAAGTGGCAGCTGAGTGAAGGGCTGATAGAAGATTGCAAGTGCAAAAGGAATTTCAAGCAGGCAGGTACTAAATTACGTATTTTGTGTGGTACCTTGGAAATTACTTCAGTGTCCTCCTGAATCTGTATGTTTTAAAGATCATAGCCTGGGACTCTAGGAAAAGGGGTTTGGTTTTGCAGGTTATCTGGTTCTTCAGTTGTTCCCAGATGTTTAACAACTGTGGTAGTGTTCCCTTCCAGCTGCAGCTTTATCCACACCCTGGATAAAGTGTGACTTAGTAGGAGAGTGGGCCTTATCCTTCTTTCCATCCCTTCTGAATCCTTCCCATGATGATAAAGGATATCTAAAGAAATTTAAAAGTTTTATTTTATTTCTCATTACATATCAAGCATCCTTCTCCCGAGCTCTGCAAGATGCCTCAGTTGGGGTTGAAGATGTCTCTGCCTGGACAGCCAGGCATCCTGGGGAAACGGAGCAGCATCCACCGAACGGAGCAGCATCCGCCTCCATGACAGCACCCACGCAGAACACGGGATTTGTTACGCCTAAACACAAGCCAAAACTTGTAAGAAGTGGTTTAATAATGGGAATATCAGAAGACCCCAGAGTATAATGCTGCTGCTGTGTGCTTTCATAAATCTAAGGTTTAGGGATGACAGTTATGATGCATGGTATTGGGAGTATGTGAAACAGCAGTCATTAAACAAAAATGGGCTTTTAAACTAATGACTGCTGCCTAAATGGCTTTGCAGTGGAACAGCTTCCCTGAGGCGACCATTCTTCAACAGGTCCTATTGACTTCAAAAAAGCAGGAAAATATTTTGTTTTGGTGCTGTAGTACTACTTTTACATTCATCCTAAAGGTCAAGCTGTGAAGCATTTACTAGTCTTTAAACTGGAGGTGTTGGAAAATAATGAATGACAGTGTTTCCAGTAATTCATTCACTGTTATTCCCCTGAATTAAGCCACGTGTAATATCAAGGATTCACACCTGTTCCAAGATGGGTTTACAAGTGAGTATGGGGACACTTTTCTCTGTCTAAACTCAGTGTTTAACCTAGTAGGTAATTTTGCACAATATCTCTGTTATACAGAATTTTATCCAAATGTCTTCATCAAAACCTGTTCCATCTCCAGCTACTTTAAAATTATGCACAATAAAGCAGAATGTTGTTGTGTCTCCTTCGAGGACATCATTCCCAGCCTAAAGCTGAAGGTGTAAATATACATGTTTTGCCTTTTCCTTCATGCCAGAAGTCCTGACAGACAAGGGCTACCCGTATCTGAAATGCATTGGTCAGTTTGCTTGAAGACACACTTTAAGCAGGTTAATGGGTGCAGAAGACCAACCTATTCTCAATCAACCACTCTCACATCTTTTTCTTTTCCCCTGCCCAAGTTTGGTTTCTTCCTGAAAGTTCTTGTTTGGCTTCTGTCTTCCTGTCCCCTCTCATTCTTCACCTTTATCAGAACTCATGGGTTTTTTGTTCCTCCTTTTACTACCAGGAATAGAGGAGAGGACAGAATAACCCAGACTGTGAAAGGATGTCCAACAGCAGAATTTGGTTGTTTTGCATCATATTTCTTCATACCATACACATCTTGGAGCCCACTTCTTGCTCTATAAACCCAGCTTCAGCCTGGGGCTGGCCTTGCTTGCTGAATAACTCCAGATAATTCCAATTTTTTATAAAGCAAGCAGTTCCACTAGGAATGTATGCGAAATCTGTTGAGAGCAGTCATACTTCACTTTCTCCTTGTCATGAGATGGCATTTTAAAGCTGAAGGTTGAAGTGCTTTCTAATATTTCTAGGAGCCCTGCAAGACTGAGCAGAGGTTAGGAAGGATGTGATGGAGGGTGGACTGGAGGTCCAGAGGTCTCTTGACAAGTCAGGAATGTTGAGCACAGCTTTCAGAAGAATTTTGACAAATTCTCTTGCGAATGTCAACAGCAATCCTGGCTCTCTGCAGGCTTTGGCTCCTGTGAGACCTCCATAACACACTGCTCTTTCCACTACTTTTCTTGTTTGCCTCCATAGTCTGTCCTAACCACAAATGTGCTTTCTGTGGGCAGTTCTTTGTGGAAGAGGAGGGCTGTCTAGTTGTGGTGACTTCAGCCATATTCTCTTCCTAGGGAGTCATATTCTCTTCTTCCTAGAGAAGTATGCTTGAGTCAGGAAAGAAGAGTAGAAGAAGGGTTATATTAACTAAAACATGAACATTTGAACAGATGGCTGACCTCTGTAACACCAAGAACTGTTTAATTTTAGAAATTTTCAGGCAGTTTCAAGTTTGTTGTGCTCCTTACAGCCATCTGAGCATAGATACACCACAATATTTTAGCTTACTGCAAAGCTTCGTTGTTTAATTTCCCTGATTGTTTAATTTTTAATTTGAAATACTGAGCTTTAGGTGGAATAAGCAAGATCCTGGATCATCAATGGGATTGGCTCCCTTTGTGACAACTTTGTTTAAAGCACTGAAAGCTGAGGGAGAAGAGATGCTCCTGGTCCTGGTGGGAGGAGCTCAGCTCCTCTGCTTTTCTCACTTCCCCAGCATGCTCAGACGTAGCACAGACAGGGGCCATGGAACAGTTAATTGTGGGCAGGGAGGAGACAGATGATCATCCTGCCCCAAATCACTTAAACGCCTTAAGAGTCTACCCTTGCCTGTCTGAACGAGCCAATTAATCTTTCAGTGAGCTGCACAAGTGAGCACTGAGTTATATATGGTACAAAGAGGGAGATGATACAAAACAATCAAATTCCCCTATCCTACCTCTACCACAGCAAAAACTGTTCACGCTTTGCTTGCTTAATGGTAGAAGAACATCGCTGTTGGAAGAAACTTGTTTCTGATTATGGGAGGGTTATCATCCTCTGGAGGCTTTTAGGTCAGGGTTGCATATCTTTTGAAAACAGGTCAAATGGGTGCCAAAATTCTTGGAGAAATTATTTTAATGAAAAGGTTTTGGACTAAATCAGTGGTTCTTAATGCTTTTTGTGAGATCACAGCAAATTCCCAGGAACTGTGCTTCAGACACTTGTGTGGCAATTTGAAAAAGCAGTATCTGCATGGTGACCACACATGAAGTCTTTGGTGCTGTCCTGGAGACCTGCTGGGATGAGTCATGCCAAGGGTCCCATCTGGGATTCAGTGAGCCAACACTGGAGTAATAACTGTGAAGCACTTGAAAAATGTCTTTATAAGGAGTGTGCCATGTTAGTCCACCAAAAAGTGAAAGAAAAAATAAATCTATATCAGCAGTGCAGCATGTATTTCTTTTATAGACATCTGGCTTATCACTATGGTTGGTTTTTCTTAATTACTGCTAATGCTTCTGAAGGCTGTGCAGTTGGAGATGGAATGTGGCTGGCCCAGAGTCAGGGCACAGCAGCTTTTATCAGGGCTGCTTGGAGACAGACCATCTGCAAAATGTATTTATTTTTTTCGTTGGTTGTCTTCTCTAAATAAAAATGTGATGCTGTGAGAATGTCCCTTCCATCCTATTGCTACACTCCACCAAAGTTGCAATTTTCTGACAAATTGTTTTTGAAAGTTATATTTGGCAAATGTCTGTTTACTTAATTCTTCTACTGTCATTGCTGCTTGTCTGTGGAACCCAAATCTCTTTGCATGCAAGCTCAGCTGTAGCTCAGTTCAGCGCATTCTTTAAACTGCAGTTGCTTTCTGCTCATTTGCTTTTTTTCAGCTCTCTTCCTCCGGCAAAGGAGAAACTGCAGGTACTTCACATCTGATGGAGGCGAATCCAGCACCCCCCGAGCCAAGGGCTGTTAGAGGAGGTGTGACAGGCACGTGGTCAGGGTTCCTTGCTCACCCCAAGTGTTGGAGCTCCAGCACCCTTGGCACCCCATAGCTATAAATTAGCTTTGCAGGAGTATCTTCTGCCTGCAGAAAACCATGTGAAAGTCCTGCTGGCTTAGGTCTTTAGCCAATGAAGGGGACTTCATCATTACCTTCAACACAATGGGCTTGTCAGGAGAAGACTTGGAAGAAGTAGCTTTTTTTCTTTTTTTAAGAAAAATAATTTCCTTGGGCTTGGTGCCCTCTCTGAAGTGAAATTAGCTGCTTGGGACATTGGGTTTTGTTTTAGAAATAAAATAGTCCTTCATCATAGAGCTCTATTCAATACTGTACTGTTCAAATCATGGGAAAAAGGGATAGTCCCTCTGTGACACTGATTTTATAACTTTTTTTTTTTTAAACTGATAAATTTAAGGCTTTCCCTGGAAAAGTGAACTTAAGCAAGTCATAACATGTTTTCCCCATAGTTACAGTGATGTAATCCATCTTTGGCCACCCTTGCCTAGCAGTGGGTGTTTCTGGAGGAAGGTAGAGCATAGGGACTGTAGTTAGAAAGGCAAATGCAATTACAAGAGCAAACAGTTGTTTATATTCTACGGAATTGGTACTCATTGCTCTCAGGTTCACCTTCCTTGCCTTAAGGTTTTCTCATTAGAAGCAGTTTCTGTAAATACTATCTCTTCCTTTCCCCTTGGAGACATCTGAAATAGCTGGGCTGGAATTAGTGTCTGGGTAATCAATAAACTTTAATCTACATGCTGGGGATTTTTTCCTTTAAGTTGGTTCTTTCTGTACTGGAGAAAACATGTCTAAAGCAAATGTAAGATGAAGAAGGGTTAGATTTGACTTGACTTGCTGTTACTATATGCACTTATAATTTTGCAATATGAATGTCTTCCAAAACAATTATAGTTATTGCAAGATTGACACTAAATGATGAATCTACTACCAGACAGCCAGTGCAGTAGCGTCTTTGAAACAATTTTTGAGCCTCTTCCCTGCTGTTCTTTCCCTGCAAGTCTGATTTAAAGATAAGCCACTGATCATAAAATAAATTGTGATGTTTGGCCTGTTTTTTTTTCAGTCTCCTCGTTTGCTTCAGCATTGTGGTTCTGTCTTGCGCTGAAAAGTGTGTAATGAAAGGATCTGGAGTCTGCCCTCAGCCAGAACATCCAATCTTGTATTTCATTTGAGGCATATACTTAAATTATCTCGGGGCTGGGTGGATTTATTTGTACACTTAATAAGTGCACGCTTAATCCGGGTGAATAATGATACTTGAAAGATTTTGTTGATGAAACAAAACACAGGTCACAAGTGTTTTGCTTTGTGTTAGTGGCATAGATGCAGAGCATGTGAAAATATTTATTGATCATTTCATTGTCTGGAGCAGTCCTTGTAATTGGAATACCTGCTTATATCCTGGTTTTCTTCTCAGAAGGTCTCTGCTTTTGGCTGTGTAGTGTAGAGGGAGAACTTCCCATGCTTAGTTGAGCTGAATCTGCAGCTGAATTTAGGGAGGTGGCTAAACACTTGTAAAATCCAATAGTTTATGAGAGAAGAGGCAAGACCACAGAAAAGATTCCAGTTTGGTTCTTCATGCATTCTATAAACTTGTACATTTTTAATGTTTTTACAGCTACAAGTCATAACACTGCGTACTGTGCTGCATCAATACTGACTCAGAGGAATCCTCCAACACCTGTTGATGCTGTGGGCCTGCCTATGTGCTAGTTCTGGTTTTAATTGTCTTGCTGTTTAAAGAGATGTCCTCAAATGTGACCTGAGGTTAGAGGTTAAGCTGTTCCTCGTTACTCTGAATAGCAGTGATACATTTGGTTGTATGCCCTGTTGAGCCGGCTTGGAGCCGATGAGCAGCAGTGGCGCTGGCCATAAGTCATGGCGTTACTCACAGCTTCCTAATCTTTTCCTTAAGTTGTTTTGGTTAATAACACAATGTAATAATAATTCTGGACAATGATAAGTTTGCTTCTCTGGCTTGTGTGATGCCAATTCTGTTGTTGCAGAGGTTTTGCATTTACTCTCGATAAGCATCAGGCACAAAGCCAGTTGCTGTGAGCATGGTTGACCACAATTTGAAGCTATAGCACATTTTATCTGCACTTGGAAATATTTTCTTGTCCCTTAAAGGCAGCTCTGTGCTTGGACAGCAACACTTTCATTGGAGAATGAGAAAATTTTAACTCTGGCTCCTACTGCCTAGCTTTCTCAGGTACACAAATCACCTTTCTTAATTCCATATAGTGGAAGAAACAGTCCTGAAGTGCTTATAAATTATGTAGTTTGTATTTGCTCAGGATACTGAAGTTTGGGAGTGAGCTCCAGGGAGGTATCTGTGCCATGATAAGGTTATTCAGAACAAAGCCTGGTTTTTGGTCTAAATGCATTTGCTACCGAATTTTAGTATGTAAGCGTGAGACAGACTGCTCAACCCAGCAACAGATTATAATTGTTTTGTTGGATAGCTTTGGTGCCTCTTCAAAAATTACACAAATGATCAGTTCTTATAAATAAGCCGTCTCCCCTCCCCTCAACCTCCAAGTGCGGGAGACCTGTGCTGTAGTCAGAAAAGGGATACAAGGGGAGAACCAAGAGCACCCTTGCCTCTGGATGCTGTGGGATGAGGTTACAGGTGGCAATCGATCCCATTTAATCTTATTTTTAAGATATTTTTCTACACACATCATGACACTCTCTCATCATCTTATTTAGGTTTCTCTGTGAGCTGGTTGTGGTCAGCGTGTTTCAAAATAGCAGATTTCATGAGGCTGTGTTGATTGCAAAGCGTTATCTCCTGTTGTTGCAGTGAGCAGAAAGTGACTTGAGTCCAAACAAATTGCTCCCCTCTTGGGTGCTTGCCCTGGGGATAGGTTCACCTCCACCCTGAGTAGAAACTGCCACACTTTCAGTTTCAACTTGATCACAAGAGTTTAATAGTTTGAAGGGGTTTTTGTCAGTGCTATGTGTTTATTTTTTCCATCTGCTGTTCCCTATCCTGATGCAGTAACAGTAGAAGCTCCTCTCCCTTCTTGTCCTTTCGTTTTAAGATATATCAGCCAAGTGCTGCTAGTTTCCACTTTCCTTACTCTTTTTAAAAAATTTGTATCATTGAAGAACATTTTGATCTTTGTTCTTTATTTTCATTTGCATGACCTAATTCAGTTTGACTTAGGCAATTTCTCTTTACCCCTTTGTTTCCTGACCTCTGACACAGCTCTGTCTTTGATGAGCAGCCCTTCCTTTCCATTCCTCGCATACACTCTTCTTAGTCCTAAAAATCCCCTTTTTGGTGATTTTTTTTTCTGCAGTTGATATTTCCCCTACTTTGTTTGGGGTTGATCAGTACCAACTTTTTTTCTTTCACCTTTGCCATACAGCTATTCTAAGCTTCTCACAAGTGTGTTTGTGAGCACTTTCATCCAGTTGGCTTCCATGCCAAGTTCCTTAGATTCCTCAAAGCTTACGGGAAATTGAAAAGATGAGTTTTTGTGTTTCCCTAGATCACCTCTCCATTATTACAATTGCCTCCAGAGTTGCTTTCATTGAGCACTTATAGCTACTTACAGTGTCTAAATTAGAATTGCCCTTTTCTAGTTCAGCAGCTGGAGGATTATAATTGTTGTCTTCTGCTTCCAGCAATATCTGTGGTCAGCTCTTTACGTTCATAGTGGGTTCTTCAGTTGAGTATTTTGGGAAGTTGCAGTCCCACTGTATGATAAGCCCTGCTGGAACTTCTGTCTTGCTGTGGACCTTGCAATCTGCACTGAACTGCCATGCAGACTCTGTAGGGTCTAGGATAACCTGTGCTGTTGTCCCTCCTTCTTCCAAGCATTCTTTGGAAATGCAGCTGACTCCATACCACTGCAGTCCTTTGGAGTTCCTTATTCTGCTCCCTGAGTTTCCTCTTGCAGTGCCCTTTCTCCTGGTATCAGTATGTTAATCCGTGCTCTTGTTTCTTACTCATTATCTGTGAATTCTGGCTAATTATCTAACATCCTATCTGACTGCTGCTATTAGTGTTTATATGCTCTTTGCTCTCCTAAGTTTGGATATTATGTACTTTTTTATCCACATTTACCAATCCCCCTATTTATTTATTTATTAAAATAAAATGTGGGAATTAAATTATTTTCCTGATTATGCTCTCTCTGGAAGTATTTTCTTTTCTGTAGTTTAAAACTCCTGGCTGTGCCTGCTGTGATCACAGAAGGACATGTCTCATACACAGAGAAACGTGCTTTTTTTCCATGAGTGCCTTCTGGTAGTGGAACACCCTAAAACTTCCCTTCCAGTGTCAGCTCTTGAACCATATGGATGACATTAACTTGTAATAGCTTTTCCTTCCTTTTGTAGCATCAAAAGTCCTCAGGGATGATGCTCAGGGTCTAAGCCTGGTCTCCCCAGAGTCTCTCTATAGCCTAAAGGGAGGTAGACACCACCAGAGAGCATCCAAAATAGGCTCCTGCTCCAAATTGCCTTCCTGGTCTACCGACAGAAAGACTATCCTGTTTTGGGCTAAATTTAGTCCTGAGCCTGGTTCATGCCTGTGGTTGAGTTCTTCATCTGCACTCTTATACCAAGAGCCCTTCTCTTACTGGAAGGCCAGAGATAAACCTCTAGGGGAAAAAGAAACTAGAATACTCTTAATAAGAAGAATCAAATGAAGTGGTGTAAATATACAGAGAGCTGAGGACAGTACAGTGGAGAAGCCAGGGGATACAGGATGGAAAAGGAGATGGGGAAGCTGAATACGAGGAAGAAGTGTCAGGCCTCCAACATGTGAGCTGTGGCCTTGCAATCAGAAGCAGCTGAAAGACTTTGCTGGTACAAAGACATCTTGCATCATCTCTCCAAGCAGGAAAAATTAGTCCAGATTGCTGTGTCTAAAGAATTATTTTTTTATTTCCCATTAAGAGGGTAGACACAAAATCAGATTTGCACTCCGAGTTGTCTTGTATTTTTAGCCTGTGATTGGATTGCAAATGCACACTGGATATTTACATTTCTGGAACAGACTCTGGTGCTGTTGTCTTAACCAGGATCCAAGTTAATTTGCTGAGCTTCCAGATGGGAGACATTCGCTTCTCTATTACACATTTGCAGGAATGCTTAATTTAATCTAGATTTTCTAGCTCAGTAATTTGCCTATTTTAACATTCAAGCATTTTCCCTAGGTCTCCTTCTGGTTTGGTTTTTTTTTTCCTTACCCTTGAGCTGAATTATCCACTGCGCAGAATAAAGAAAATGGGTTTTGCAAAAGGAACCACCTGTCCATCATCTGTCCAGTGTGGAAGCTCTTGGGGAGATGATTGTCCTTCCATCTCTTACAAAAGGTTTCCTAAGAGGTGACTAAGTGCCAGACATGGCTGGCAGAGCCTCTTAGCCCTGTTTCACTTGGTTTGTTGAGGCTTATTACATTTTGCTGTCTTCTTTGTTTTAAACTATTTAATGATCATTTTATTCTGGTCTAGTCCTTGTGCTGAATATAGATGTTGCTACACTATTGGCTCTTTCTCTGTTGTGGGTAGATAAGGATATTTGCAGGAGGAGGTTCATAATTTTCCTTAGCAACATTCAGCCTCCAATGCATTGAGTGGCTTGTGATTGTATTATAGCCATTTCTTTAATGAAATTTTGAACTACATGTCTCTCTTGCAATCACTTCTGCCTGGGGTTCTTAGATAGCTATGCAAGCACTAAGTGTATCACTGCCGTGGTGCACAGAGCATACTGAAGGAGCAGATGAGGTGCAGGCAGGTAATGTTAGCTCGTGAGCCAGCTCTTTTCTTCACTGCTGCATTTTCCATAACAGCTAAGACTGTGGTAGGAAAAAATGATGCACTATGTTCTAGCCAATTTAGTTTCAGAATGAGTATATTGAACCAGCTTGAGGTCAACTTTATTATTTCTTCTTCTTGTGTTACAAATTCCCAGTGCTCCAAATAGCCAAATGTCATTCCAGAAAAACACAGAAGTGCTGCAGAGAGTTTGCATCCCTAAGCCCTGGAGACACAGCATGCCCAGGGCGACAGGCACAAATGAGAGCTCATCTTGAGCAGGTCAAGTCAGCACGGTGAAATATTTAGCACATGGATGGATGTGTACAATTGCCCTGTGTGGTTCCTGTGTTGCTTTTGGTGACGGAGCAGTTGAAGGAAGCTGGGGTTGGCAGGGAATGTGCAATAGGCAACTGTCCCATGTCATTCCTTGCTGAGGAAAGTTGCCTGTGATGCAGTGATGATGGGCATGACATAAGGTACCAGAAAACATCTTTTTGTTCTTCATCTGTATGACATGAAGCCTTGCTCCCTCCTGGTCTGGGACTTGGGCCCCAAGGTGCTGCAGTAATGTTTTCAGCCAGGTGGTGCCCAGCCCTTGCAACTTCAGGACAAAGTGGGGTAGCTGGCTATGCAGTCAGGTACTTATACTCAGGCCCTTGGAACTAGTACATTTTGGGCATGAAAGGGTCAATACTGGCTTTCTCCATAGCAGATCAATGGACAGGTTTTGGAGTGCTTTATCAGGTGATGGAAGTGATGGGGCAGGGCTGGGTGAAGCCATACTGTGGTTGTACACAGGAAGGCAGGCACAAGCTCAGCAGTGCAGCCCATCCTTGGATCCAAGAGCAGGGGATACATCTTGTACAGGCTCAAAGAGTCAGGGCAAAACTTGGATGTGATCCCCAGCACCAGTGGCAATCTGTTAAGCACCACAAAAGGTGATGTAGTGGAAAAGTTACAGTAAAAAATTATTTAGTTAACAGTTTTCAGGTCAGCCTGTCAGGTTAACAGACAGTAACCCAAAAAGGGTGGGATTTCTTTAGGAGGAATAAAATAGCTTAAGAGAGGTTTAAATTCTTGTCTTACATATCTGTTTGAAGACAATAATGAGCCATTAGTGGGAGAACTGGTTTAATTTACTTACAGGAACTGAAATGACATGATATACTTGATTAGGAAAATAACATTTTACATTATTTGATATAAAAATGATATATATTTTATTAGAGTATTGTTTTTTTCTTTCTCTGTCACTGTAAAAAAGGATGAATATAAAGAAGGAAGAAATTGCATTTGTAATTATTTCTGAAATGTAGCTTGGAGATAGGCTTGTTGTGTCGAAAAGGCCATCCTGGAATGGGATAAAGTTTTAATAAAGTTTTATCCCTATTATGCTGTGCATGCAAATTCATTACGACCCTCTAGGAGTTTCTCAGAGTCTTTTCTTGCGTTACTGTGATCAGGACACTGAAAACACGGGATTATCTCCTATGGTCCCCCAGTCACAGTGGTGTGCGTGTCTTGAGAAAATGGCTCAGCAAGGCTGCCCTGCAGCAGCCCAAGCTGGTTTGGGCTACCTAGGAAATCCTATTAAGTCAGGAGTCTCAATACAGTGTGCACAACTTTGGTGCAGAGCGGACTATTTATAGCTTCAGTAAGAGTATTGTGTGCACAGGGTTTTTCTTTCACACCTAATCAGGGACCTTGACAGATTCACTGTCCCCTTTACCTGCTCAACAGCTCGGGTGCCAGACCTCTGAGAGCACCAGTGTTTTAGCTGGAGATCCTGGTCATCTTCTAAGACCAGCTGAGGGCCACTGTGGAGGAGGAGGTTGTGATTTTTTACCTGCCTCTCTGCACATCATCTCCCCCTCCCCTGACTCACTGGTTCACCAGTTGGTTCCTGGGGCATGCAGTGCCGTGCTGTCACCATGAGCCTTGCTGTGGGAAGAGGATGGGTGACATATATACAAGTCAGTGACGTCATTAAATTTCTGAAGCTCTTCCCAGTGATGAGTGAGCTTTATGGGGTGAAGTGTGTAGGATCAGGAGGCTGGAGGGACAGAATGTGGCGGAGCTGAAGGGTCAATAACAAGGCGAGGTGCTTGGTGTTCATGGGAAAGATGATTTATGCACCCCATCAACAATATCAATTCATGGATTTTTCAGGTCTGCCTGGGGAGATAGGAAGGACTTGCCTATAAGCTTCCTGGCTGGGATAATTCAGTGGTCGAGCAAGAACCTTCTTTGTGAGTGTGTGTTCACACTCCAGTTTTAAGCTTTGGCATTTGGCAAGCACAGTAATGGTATGTTAAGGAATTGCCATGAATTAGTTTCCAAATAACATAGCATTGAGTGGAGCACAAAGAACAAAGATGAACATGTTCCTTCAAGCAGCTGGCCTGGGCTTGGGTCCCCCCACTGCTGCCAGCCCCCCAAGATCCTGCCACAATGTACACTCCAATGTGTGAACAAAGCATATGAGTTTCCTGCAGACTTACTGCATCGAATCAAGTGAGTTGATTAGAGAGACTCTTGGTTTTACTGGGTTTTTATATTCTTATTGGGAGCCATTTGTCAGTCTGCACAGAAACCTGATTAGTTGAGAATTGCTGGCTCTCTGGTATATGTTGACCCATAAAGTGAAGGATGCAGCAATAAACACAGTCAGCTGGGCTGCTGGAGAAATCTGTAGGATTCTTTGGAGGCTGGGAAAGAGAGGTCTTGACACTTAAATGCTTTTCCTTTGGGAACTTGATGGTGTTTGGCACGAGGGTTCTGTGACAGCATTCCTTGAGGGGGCTGGCAGCCTGTTTCAGCCCTCTGGTGCTGCTCTGTGTGGTGTCTGTGTCCACCTCTGTGATGAGACGAGGGAGCTGCCTTGTTATGGGTGGTCTTGTGTGGGAAGGGAGCAGGAGGCTGGTGTTACTGGAGTTTCAAATCCACTCCATTGCCAGAGAGGTGAGGCAGAGCCTTAGGCAGTGGGAAGGGGAATATGCTGCTTCTACAGAGCAAGGAAATTGTAGCTTGATTGCAGTGCTTCTGCGATGCTTCCTAGCAATAAGCACACTGCTCCTTGCACAGTGTGGTTGGTTAGTTAAGTAGCTTTAAATTCAAGCCTCCTTCAGGAAATGGGGTGCATGATACGGCTTTCCTGTTGCCCAGCAAATACACCTCCCCGTCGCTCTGTGTAAAATAATCTGCAGTTCTTCAGCAAGGGGATCATTAAACTTGGTACCAGGCACCTTGGTGCGTTTTCAGAGGGTGCTACTTGGGTGCTGTAAATAATTGGAAAAAGCATGGACAGGGTGGCTGATGACACCTGCAACAAGCAACAATGAGCTGTTTTGAAAACCCGGTTTGGCTGGTTGAGATGGGCCAAGAGGGCTGAGCAGGAGTGAAGCAAGGGATGGTTGTTAGCTAACATCATCTACTGTCCTAAAGCCAACAGCCTACCATGTGTTTGTTAGGCTGGACTGGGAGAAGATGTTCCACTTCAGCTCTGCTTCCTAAAATATACAAAAAAATGTTTTCCAGCTTTTCCAGAAGATTTTTGGATTAATTAATGTGTCTGCAGGGCTGCATTGAATCTACTTTTCATCCTAGTGTAGAAGAACACATAGTTGGAGTGACCCAGCTGTCTTAGCTTCCACCTTTTTATGTTCACAAACATCTTTTTATTGTTGAGGTTGTGGAGCAAAGCTTATATCCTCAAGTCTTGTAATGCTTGAAGCTGTCCAGTCCATCCATGAGCTGCTGTGCAAACTCACCAAATTCTTCTTATCTTGGAGGTAAAAGTCAGTAGGGAGACGTTAAAATTGAGACAGATGCCTTCTTATGATTTCAAGCACCTTATTTTATCTCTCAAGTTTGTTTTCATCAAAACCAATGGCTTACACTTGCTGTCCAAGCAGTGTGGTATCCAGCAGTTGTGAGGACATTTTTTCTGCCTGGGGTGAGGCATTGCCTGCAATGTCAGGGTGGTGCAGAGCTGGTGTGGCGTTTGCAAATGATCACTCATAAAGCCGATGCTGTGATTAATTAGTGTTTTCAGAGCTCTGAAACAGGCATTTTTGTATTAATAATGTTCATGTCTAAGTGGCACTCTGCTGGTATGGAATTTCTCTTTGAACAGGAGTTGAAAACAGGTAATTTTGCCATTATAGCCTGAATGTGTAGCCACATCAGACTGTGGGTACAAACTGGGTCTTATGTGAATGTATTTGCTCCTTGAAGGTTTTTGTCTCTCTGATTCAGAGGTCTTGCTGCTCAAGGTGTTGATATCTGTGTACTGACGTAGTGCCCCCTTCCTTTTAAAGAAGGTGACATTTCAATAGAAATTTTGGAAAAAAGAGGGGATCTTTCAACTCTTTATTTTTACTTTGAGGGAAGCTAAGTGTTGTACCAAAAGTTCCCACGGTGAATGGGTGGTCTCCTCCTAGCTCCAAAAATTCAGCCTGTAGACTGAAAAACTACCAGCTTCTGGGAAACCTTTTAACTCTTTCCACCTGCCTGCACCTCTGAAACTAAAATTTGGGGCATCATTAGAGATCCTGTAACTTGTTTGTATGAAACACTCAAAGATGTTACAAGCAATGATGTCTGAGGAGCTGCAGAAGAGAAGCAAGAGCCAACTTCTGATTAGTAGGGATTCAAAGCTGTGCTTGAACTCATGGGAAGGGACTCATAATCCCACACTAGCTCTTCTTTCTCCAAAGAGTCTGTAGCAAAGCTTTGGGAGTGTGAGCTGCAACTTCTGCTAGTGCTCCTGGATGGTTTTGGGGAGGGAGGGAAAGGGAGAGACAAGCTGAGAGCAGAGTCACCCTCACTGAGCTCTCTCTTCAGGCTTTGCCTGCTTTGTGGAGAGACTTAATTCAGTGTTTGAGAGACTCTTATTTTGCCAGTGTAGAAACAGGAATACTGAGGGGTATCATGGAAATCTGTGGGGTGATGTCTGCTCTACGTCATTGCCCAGGAATTTTTGAGTGTTGGAAGGATGCGAAATGTAAAACTCATCACTGGGTGGAGTGAGCGCAAACATGTGGTTTATGCATGTGGTTTTGCTTTTTATTTAAGGGAGAAAAAAAAAGTTAAAAATAAACTTCTGGCTTGCCTCTGCTTCCTGGTTCACACAGGGCTGTGAAGGAGCAGCCGAAGGGATGGAGTGGCCAGTCCAGCCTTGAGACACCTCTGCCTGAGCCCAGGGCATCTGGAGGGGTGAGCTGAGGGGGTGAGTGGAGGGTAGCCAGCACCTTCTCGGGCAGCCAGTGAGGAGTGGGGCTGGTGATGTGGGGCTGTCCCATCTCTGGGTTCCAGGGGGTGACAATGCAGTCAGTTGGTGTCTGTCTCGCTTGGGGCGGCTGTGCAAAGCCCCTCTACACCCATAAATATTTGTTGTGGAGCAAATGATGTTCCTCCATCAGTCCCAAGTGTATGTTTTGTCAGTGAGGGAAGGGGTTGGCTTTAAACCCTAAATCCCTGAGAGTAGTTTAGAGGTTTGGAATGGTTTAGAGGTCGAGGTAAAATGGGTGAGCAAGCGGAGAAATGGTGAAGCCATCAGAAATGTATAATGCAATGGCAGCCCCTTGTGCTGATGCAGCAGTGTGGCAGTAGGGTGGTGTAACTGGTGCCAAAACTGGGCTTGAGAGCCACTGGGCACTGTGTCACACCAGCTGTGCCAGCTGCAGAGGGCTTTGCTCTCCAGGCCGGGAGGAGCAGTGGGTGCTGGGGTGGTTTGCTGAGCTGGTTCTGGGAGAACTGCAGGGAAGGCAAAAAGGCATCTCCTGGCTGAAGGGATGGTGCGTCTGTGTTTGTCAAGAGTTGCCCTGGGAGTTTAGTTTTGCATGAAGGATACTACATTTTGTTTGTTTGTTTGTTTGTTTTGAAAGAAAACCTAATGATACTGTGTAGGCAATGCACAGGTGATTAAAATGTTCATAATACTAAAACGTTTATGAATAAGTTGACAAAAGCAATAGGAAGTTGCATCATTTTCTCTGCTCTTTAGAGACAAGATTGAAATTCCCCAAGGTTGTGGTCCGTAAGGTGTTGTGGAGCCTGGTTCTAGTCCAAGCTGCCAGCAGGGACATTTATGTTATTCATGTGAGCTAAATTTGTTTTACTCTACCTTGTTTGAACCTCCACGAACCCACCTCACTTGTCTTAAATCCAGAAGCTAATGATTTGGAAAGATTTGTCCAAAAATCCTCCTAAATTTTATTTAGTGATTTCATGTCATTAGTTCTATCAATGTCTCTGTACTTACATTACATATTTATACTTCACAGCTTGGTAGTTCTCAGAGGTTTAAAAACCTACTGGAAAAATTTGCACCAAGCAGTGAAGCAACCTGATGGGGGAATCAGTGGCTTTGGTCCTTTGTGATCTCAGTTTTCTGGCCTGTGTTAATGTATTTTTCCCCTCAGCTTGGAGGAGATGGTGCTTGCAGGTTCAGCTGGGGGCTGGTGGAATAGCATCAGGATGATGTGGGCTTGCTGAGTACTGGCTTGCACATATGGGGTGGCTAATGAGAACCATTTTAAAAGCGTTAGAGGATAATGGATATTACGTCTGTATGTGAAAGGTTCTTGAAGCAGTGCCTGGAGGGGTTGCAGGTTGTTCATCTAGCTGGCAAAGCATCTGAATGTCAGAGCTGCATGGGGACTTGCCATACTTGGGGCTTTTCTGAGCAAGAATAAAGTTGATGGATGTAACTTTGTGGAAAGAGAAATGTGGCTGGTGTGGTGCAATTGGGCAATCTAGGTTTCTTTCCACCCACTTTTTCGCTAAAGAGACTCTGAGCTCTGGTGGCTCTGTCTCTGCTGCAAGGCCCCATGGGGATGCTCTGGGCTGTGGCCATTGAGCACCAAAGCTCCCAGGGAAGAGCTGCTCCCAGGGAAGAGGTGCTCCTGCATTGACTGGAGCAGTGGCACAAGGGCTGGCTGTTTGTTTAGCGAGGGCTGCCATCACCTTGCCCTTGCTGCTGTTGCAGCCCAGGGATGGTTTATGGCTTTTTATGAGCTGCAGGTTGTCCATCTGCTTGGTTTGCCTCTGTGGGGGAAGAACTGATTCTAGCACAGGGATGCTCTTTCGTGTATCTGGCACTTTCAACTCCTCTTGAATTTTGTGACTAATTGCTGCAGCAATTGAATTTGGTGTCTGAAGGCAGCACTGCAGTCATGCATAATGGGAGGGGACAAAACTAATTTTTCTATTTAGCTCCTTTGAACACTTAGTTTAATCTGGCCGGTTTGGCCAGTTTTGTTGTTGGATGTTTGGTTGGGTTTTTGTTATTTTGAGGTGTGTATGTGTTTGAGGCTTTGTTGTTCTTAAGAAGAAATAATTATCTCTTGCCTCTTTAATGTAATGTAATTAGATGGCAGAGCAAGCTATTGAATGGCTTTGGTTAAAGCTGTGAAAAAGTATTTTTAACTTCATGCTGTTGAATGAAGGGTTTTCCTTTTTCTGCTTTTATGATGCCGACTGCCCTTTTATATTTTAGCATCTGTTCCTGTAAGAATGTGGAAGGAAATGAGCTGGCTCAGCAGAAACTGAAACCCAAACTAATCTCATGCTGTAGTAAATGCTCAATAGTCTCATTGTCTGTGGGCACTTCAGCAGCGAATCCAGGGGGAAAAAAGCAAAACCAGCATTAAAACCTGAAATAGATGGCAGAGAAAGCACCAAAGCCCTTTTGTTGTCTTCCCCAGCGTCTCACGGGCTCCACTCTTGTGGCCCATGAGCACCAAGCCCAGCAGCCAAGTGTGTGTGGCTCGGGGTGCAGGGTTGGGTCCTGCCGGCAGGGTCCTGGAGCCTGAGTTCCGCACCTGCGCCAGCGGCGCGGCAGCCGCTCCTGCCAAAGCTCCTTATCGGCTTTGCCAGGCTGGCTGCCACGCGTCCCGCAGAGTCCTCCTGTCCTTTCACCCCGTGCTTCCCCACTTACATAACTGGCTTAGGTATTACACTCCCTGCCCTCCTTGCTGCTCCTGCGTCGCTCAGCCTCTTTGTTCCAATAAATAGCTCTTCAGCCAAGTCACTCCTTAGGTGAGGCTGGAAGTGTTTTGAGGCAGAGGCACCAAGTTTACATTCTTGCCTACTTAGTTTTGCAGATCTGTTTCATACCTAAACTCACTGGGATTATTTACTGAAAGTATATGGAGAATAACATTTCTCATTAAAAAAAAAAATCCTGATGACTTACGAACCCGTGCTTTCTCTGGTCAGAAACTGAAAGTGAAATGGGTTTTTTTTAATTGCTTTATCAGACTGAGAGAAGTGTAGAGATTAGTAGAGCATACACAGAAGGGAGTAAAGCAGCTCTCCAGTGTTTTAATAATCTCAGCAGTTAATATGTTTAGCATGAGTTGTCACTGAACCTTCAGTTTGGCACTTAGGGTTTTAGTTTGTTAAATACAAATAAATAAAGCATGGAAATAGAGTTTCTAACTATTGTGGTCCATAGCTGTGCATACATTCTTCAGTCCCTTGGTCAGGATTGCTCAATCCATGTTGGTATTTCTCAGATGGGCTTTTCCATGTGAGGTGTTGCATGTATGAGGGAGATGTTCCTGCCCCTCTACTCTGATGAGACCTCACCTGGGCACTGTGTCCAGCTCAGGAGCCTTCAGCACAGGAAAGGACATGGACCTGTGGGAGTGAGTCCAGAGGAGAGTCATGAGGACAGTCAGGGGGATGGAGCTCCTCTCCTGTGAGGAAAGGCTGAAAGAGTTGGAGTTGTTCAGCTTGGAGAAGGCTCCAAGGAGACCTCATTGCAGTGTTTCAGTATAAAGGAGATGGAGAAAGGTGGGGTATTTTCAGGGGCCTGTGGTGACAGGACAAGGGGTCATGGTTTTAGACTGAAAGAGGATAAGTTTAGATTGGACATAAGGAAGAAATTTACTGTGAGGGTGGTGAGAACCTGGAACAGGCTGCCCAGAGTTGTGGATGCCCCATCACTTGAAATGTTCAAGGCCATGTTGGATGGAGCTTTGAGCAACCTGGTCTATGGAAGGTGTCCCTGGCCATGGCAGGGGGTTCAACTGGATGATCTTTAAAGGTCCTTTCTGACTCAAACCATTCTGTGATTATGTGATTATTTCAGTGGGATCTGGTGCCAAAATTTTCATTTGTTTACTGGCAAGGGCTAATATTTATACTGTACTTTAACAATTGTTGGCACTACTGCTTGATGAAGGTAAGCAAAATTCCTCTGTCTGGGAAAAATGCTTTTCAAGTTTAACACATGAGACCTCTAATATTTTCAGTCAGGGTAAATTTAATGATATTTAATGGACTGGGAGGCAGCAGTGGAAAAAAGGACCATAACCTTTTGAAAGAGAGGAAGCACATATTTTTTGGTTTTGGCTTGCCAAGCATTTCCATTTATCAGGCAGCTGTTCTATCTCTAGACCTGCTAAGGACTGACTTGAAAGGACTCTCCACCTCATCAGCGTAGGGTGATGTTTGCTGCTGCAAAATGTGCCTCTGCAGCCAGCTGCCTGGCAAAGCAGGGAAGTCCCATCAGCTGCCTTTCAGCTAAAATTACCCACTTTTTGGCACAGCAACAGGCTCTTTTTGGCCTCGTCCATGGTGCCTGGCACAGGAGAAGCAAGATCTCAGTTGCCACTTCTCTGCATCGCAGCAGGAGCCCTCCAGCATCCTGCTTTCTTGTTGGGGCAGCCACTGGCAGGTGTGATCCCCCTTGCAGAGACGGAGCAGTAAGCTTTGCCACTGGTTAACTTTAATTTGTACTAGCCTAAGATGTGCTCTTAGTGAAAAAATGGGAGCTCCCACTGCTTCTATGGATGCTTGAAACCAGGCTACTCCTGTCAAATGTAGCACAGTCTGGAGTGTGTGCATGCCATGGATTTCTCCTGGAAAGCTGCAGGCTTGGAAGTGCTGGCAGCAACAGCAGCGTCGAGAAATTAGATGTGTTTTAGTGGGGTTATTTGTGGGTAGAGAGTGGTGCTCTGTTTCTGAGGAGCTCTGTAAGCTTTGCCTGAGGTGCTCCCAGCAAGCCCCTGTGAGTTCATGGTGCAGCCTCAAGGAGTGTGCTGCTCTAGCTTCCTCCCTGCTGAAAAGAGCAGTGTCAGTGGAGATGCAGTCACTTTCCATAGGAAAAGTCAGAATGCACGCACACAAATTTTATTCAGTGGCATGCTGAGACACTTTTCACACCTCACATGTCAGCAGTGATGGGCCCTCGGAGCGAGTGCCCCGCTGAGCAGACCTGTGCCTGGCCAGAGCTGCCTGCATGCCCCAGTGTACATCCAAACGCCATTATGGCAGAGCCCAAAGTTTGGGCAAACTTGGGGTATTTTTGCACAGTTTCCCCCCATGCATTGGCTTGCACAGTGATTGAGTCCAGAGGTTTCTGGTTTGCAGAAAGTCATGTTGTGTTGCTGTGGTGTGAGTGCTGTTTGGAGCTAGGGGAAGAGTTGTGTTCCTTGTGAGCCCACCCATGGGTTAGAGCAGCAAAGACACCACTTCTTTTGATGTAAAATTTCTTTGAAAAGGGGGAAAAAGTGCTTTTCTCAGCAGAAAATCTCTCATTTACTACAGGCACCAAGTGTGCACGAACATTTGCAGAAGTGCTTCCACTGCCCCTTCAGCAGATCCTGAGGCTCCTCACACTGCAAGTGGGCTGCAGCCTGCTTATAGCATTCAGGGGTATTTTTAGTCACTTTTTTAACAGCTTAGTAAAGGAGGATTTTTTTACTGTATTTTCAGAGCAAACTGCCTGATGGCCTTTCTGTTTGTTTCAGCTGTTTTTCTGACATGCCAGATCTGAATCTCACCCTTTAAGAGGAAAAAAACCCAACTTTATTTTGAATAAAATAGAAATACATGTGTGTAGTACACAGATCCTGCTGAATAGCAAATAGAGAGTGATTGTGGTCTCCCCTAGTTGAGGGTGTGATTACATTTGGTTGGTTGGTTGGCTTTGTACAACCTTACTGCTTTGTTTATAAAACAAATAGGCTATTATTCCCTGTTCATGCACTGGATGAGTGGTAGAAGTAGTCTTCCTCATTCACCTGACACTGAGAGCTGGAGAAGAAACTGGAAAAATCCTTACTAGGTTTTACAAGTGGAGATGTTGCAGTAATGTGCTTACTTCTTGACATTATTTTTCCTCTGAGCTTTACATCTCATCCATTAGACCTTCTCAATAGATGGGTTTTGAAGCTCCACATTCGGGGGTGCACAGGTGACATATCTGGTGCCATGACACTGCCATTTGCCATCAGCATGGAAGAAGATCAGGATGTCATTCTGAGAGAGCAGGGTATCCCTGAGGATGGCAGGCACAGAAAAGGCATGGAACACAGGGGAAGTCTGTCCCTGAACAGGGGAGAAGCTGTTCACTGGAAGCATGGAGGAGAGTGCAGGCAGAGCTGAACACAGATTGACCTAAGGCACTAAGGTCAAAAGGCAAATCCTCTTCTTGGATGAGTTCCAAGTGCAGATTAGGAAACTTGGTGTTGAGGTGGTGCGTGCGGTGCCGGGGTCAGGAGGCTGTCACTGCACTAAGTGGAGGATTTCTGTGACACAGGGAAAGGACACTGTGTGTCTGAGAGGAGGTGAGAAGAACCTGGTCAGTTAAACCAGGGAAGCCAAGGCTGATGTGAGACTGATGGCTCTCTATCCTTGTGTGTAGCAGAGGGGAAGTTCCAGAGGAGATGGATGTGGTCACCAGCACTGAATACATTTGAGCTCAAGTTAGAAGATGATTTTGAACCAGTAGAGGAATGAGGCCTTGACTGGGGTGGTGGGAGCAAAGCCTGTCTGGCTTTTGGGATAAAGCTCAGGAAGAAAGTCGGTGAGTGACACTACATCTGCCATATCAGGGCCTGAGCATAATTTTACCGAGAGGAGCAGCTCATCTTCAGTAATATTGAAAACAATGAGTATTGACTGCATTAAAGTACAAGTATATTAAGATACATCCACCCTGACACAGCTCTGTACAGAAGCCATTAGGACAAAGCTGAGTAACAAAAGGTGATAGGACATTACGATATCTTGGAAACAAGAAATAGAGAAATAACCTATAATAGCCATGTTGAATTTGCAGGAACAGTGGCATTCAGCATCTTTGCTTCAGTGCATGCCAGTGGTGGATATGCCACCTCTCCAGGGCTGGCACTTGAGCAGGTCTGCCCCTCTCACTCTGGGCTGCAAATTTGGTGTTAGCATGGGCTGCTTCTTATTGCACTTTGCCTTATTTCAGCCCAACAGAGTCGTCTCAGCTGAGCACTTACCAGATTGCCATGGGTGTGAATTAGTAGAGAAAATCCAGGAATTTTATAAGAACAGTACATTTATTGAGAGCAGTTTGCTGTCCAGTGAAGCCAGAGCCTGGCAGATAATTGCTATAAGAAATAGTTATTTTTCACAAGAAAAATTATTTTCTTTTTTTACAAGAAATAGTTTCTTTTGCTCCTTTGTAAAGCAGGACAGGAGTTGATAACTTTCTCTCCCAAATTTGGGCCAAGTGCAGTTTCAATGGCTGTCTCATCAGGTCAGTATCACAGATGTCTGTTCCAAACTGGTGGGTAATTGCTTTGTGCCAAGCCATTCATGAAATAATTTCTTCCTCGAGGAATGTGAAGTTTGCTTATTCAATCCCATTTCAGAGCAATGCCATCTCTTACTGTAGCAGAAATGTGTGCAAAACTCAATTCTTTCTGACATGCCTGTAGCTTTGTTTTTGTTTTGAGAATATAAATTGGAGTATATTTTTTCCACATTTCTTCTTAATCCATCTAGCCTGATATTTTCCAAACCTGTGGTTTCCTTCCTTCTCTCCCTTATTTTCTGTTATTAAGTCTTCCAGACCATTGAAAATATCTGAGATGTAAATTTTAGCAATTTTGACACAGCACAAATCATCTTTTGGGTTGCAAGCAATGGGTGCTCTAGCAGACTAAGGACAGGTTGAAAAACAACAAACAGGTTTCTTGCTGTGGGCTGATGTTCAGGGTGGAGAACAAGGAAGATGAAGGTTATTACAGCTGAATATGTACCCTAAAATGGATGGATAAGATAATTCATGTGGTACTGTACAGAGGAAAGATCTGGATGGTTTACAAGTATGTTTTACTGTATTTAGGGTCTGATTCTATTACATCCAAGCAAAGTAAATATTCCACTGGTATTTGTTAGGAGGGGGGTGATTTTTTATCCGTGCCAGTCATTTGCTCATCAGTACTGTTGCCCAATCTATAGCCCAACCCTGGCTCTCGTATCCATGGTCTAAGTGTGGGACCATGTGAGAGGCAGGAGGGAGGCAAGGGGAGAAGATCCCATGTGACTGCAGAGGTGGGGAGGGTAGAAAGGAGCTGGGTAGGATGGAGCAGGTTGAATGTCTCTGTCCATCAGAATAAAGGTGCTGCTACAGCCCTATAGGCCATACAAGAAAGGGCTAAAAGGTAAATGGGTCTGAGAAATAGCATGACGTTGAAATGGCATTGCAAAGTATAAATCTACACTTTCATTTACCTTTTTCCTCAAAAGATGTGCTTGATGGATAAGTCTGGCTCTGCACCTTTGGTGGCAGAGATGAGAACCCTGTCTTGAGGTTTTAGAGGCTTTTTTGTCTAGATGATGCCAGTCACAATGGGACCGTGGGCAGCCCAGCCCTCCCCCACTTCCCACCAGCACGCTGGGAACTGCAGCGGAGCGGCTGCATTCCCTGGGAGAGCCCCATCAGCCTTCATCCGGGTCCCAGCCAGACAGGACTTTCTTCCAGCAGCAACCCTTTTGGTCTTCAGCAGAGCTCAGGAGGAGGTTTATTTAAAGCCCTGATCCTTTCTGTGGAGGAAGTAGGAAGCGCTTCCTCCCTGTAGATCTCTATCCAAAGCTTTTGTTCACTTTCTTACAGTCCCACCCTGCTTGGAGTCACTCCAAAACCCAGCATGCCAGGGCTGTGTGCTATTGTTCAGCAGGGTCATCCTTAGCTGCAGCTTCTCTTCCAAAACACAGAGTTTTGGCACCAAAATGCTGAAGAGCTCTGTCTTGGGCTCTGGGATGTATAAATGCCCATCTGTCTACCCTGCCCCACCATCTCTCCTGCAGTTAGAAATGTCAGTGTTGCAGAGGAAATACGAGGGTTGACCTTCCTTTGGGAGTCTATCTGATTCTTGCCGCTGAGTTTTAGTTGCAAAACTTAAAGGAGGTCTCAAAATAGGTGCAACAAGTCATGATCTCTGCAATAGAGGGTCAAGAAGCTAAAGAAAATAGTGTTAACCACAAAAATGCGAGGGCCTAAAATGCTTTTAAGGTACTACTGCCAACTCTCTTCAGAGCAGGGGCATGGAAATGTGGGATTATTTCTGTTGTGCTGTGTTTATCTCAGAGAAGTCCAGCAGCAGGATCATGCCTGTGTTTGCAGGGGGAAGAAAGAAGAGTCTGAATGACAGGCTCAGTCAGGGCAGAGTGCCAGCTGGAGAATTTACCTGGTTCTTCCATGGTCCAGACTGCCTTCAGCTGAACAGCTCAAACTTCACCTTCCTCTGGCAGGAACCTCTTCCCCAATGCCAGTGTGACTCCAGACATCTATATCAGTTGTGAATATAGGTGATTCCTCTGACCCTAAGGGTGGTACATTTGCTGGCCTTCCCTTTTCAACACGTGTAGTGCCAACAAAGAGCTGTTAGCAGGCTTGAAGGCAAAGGGAAGCGGCCTTGCTGTTGTGTGCTGAAAGATGATGTGTGCACACCCCAGGAGAAGGCATCACTTCAGAAACTTTCAATTCCTGCACCATCCTCCACCATCAGAGCCCTCCTTTTAACCACTGCTGCAGCCTTTAAACACTTTTTTCCTGTTCCTTTCAAGAGGAAAAAATAAATGATAAATTATTGTGTTGATCTTACGCAAATGTTGCATTTACGGAAAGATCTTGTTGACATGGTTTCTCGCACAGGATACCTTCTTCTCCTGCAGAAAAGTTGCTGAAAGTTTCCAGGAAAATAGATAATGTTATCCTTGGGGAAGGGAAATTAAAAGAAAAAAAAAAAACAAAATGCCAGCCTGGTGTGGATCTAGTGTGGATCTTGGTTTGCAAAATATGCAGAATTTGGTTTAGTAGGATTTTTTTACCCCTTTTAGAAGTTGAGCAGACTAGTAGTTGATACCAGGTATAGTTTAGGGTCTTTTCAGAGAGCAGAGTAATAAATTAAAAGGTTACAAAGTGGCTGAGGTCAGTATCCTGGTGTGGCCATAGCAAGGAAAGCTTATCTGTCCATGGCCTGATATGTTAAAACCTCAAGGATTAGGTGCTCTTTTTTGCATTTGCTGAAATGAAGTTAATGAAGATCCTTCCATCTGAGAGAGCGATTTTAAGGGGGTATCAGGAGCAGGTTTTCTCCCTCATCTCCCTCTCCTCATGTGAACATGAATGTCCATCTTCAACATCACTGTTGAGAGAAGGCACATTTCCTGTTTTTGCAATCGAGACCTTCACCGATGTGGCACCAAGGCGGTGGGACAGGATGTGCCCCATATGTGCTCTCAGGTGGAGGTCAGCTCTCCTCATCCCACTCATGTTGGGATGCTTCCTGCTTCATAACCATAACATCTCCTTCCTGTTACTATACCCAGTTAGGGAGGAAAATACACCCATTTGGCCACTATTGGCATCACTTAGATATAAATATAAAATTCAGCGTGATTTGATTTTCCATTTGCTTCTTACCCAGCCTGCTAACAGAGGCTCAGCTCCAGGCAGCCCTCACCCGCAGCGCTCGGAAAAGCACATTTGGTGTGGGTATTGCTGGGGATGGAGCCCTGTGGTGGAGGTTAATGAGAAAAGTGATGTCTTGAGTGCAGATTCCGTGTTTTGCTTCCAAGATGATTTGCACTGAAGTGTTTAATGCTAGACAGAAATGCCAGGAGAGAAAGGATTTTCATAGGGCTGTTCTTGGTGCCCTTAAAAATACCAGTCTCTTCTTTCTCCTCTGATATGGAGCACTCCCTTTCTTGGAGACAGACAGTCATATTGTTCTTCTGCATAATTTATAGGGAATGCACTTTAGAGCAAATCAAACTCTCGAGTGTTCAGGATTAATGGAAGTTGTAACTACTAAATGTGTGTTCTGGAACTGGAGGTGTCCTGCTGTGCTGTTGCACCAACCTCCTCTTAGTCTTGACTGCTGGGAGGGTCCAGTCAGTGCTGTGTCTGACAACTCAGTGAAGGGGTGGTGCCCATTTTTGTATGGATTTTAGAAGAACTAGTCACAAAATCATATGGTTTTCTGTTTTCTGGAGATAACTCTCCCATTTTTGATGATGGAAGCTGAAATGAGAGGTGAGAGAAGGTGTTACTGTATCCCTGAGCATCATGCACAACCAGAGAGATGGTCTGTCATATCCCTGCTGTCAGAATGGCCCTCTGTGTTCAGGATCCACCTGACAGGAACACCAGTGCTCTGCTTATCCCTGTGATCATTTGGTCTGGAGTTCACACCATCAAGGCACTGCCTTGAGCAAATGCCCACGAGTGCCTTCGCAGGTGGTTTTCTGTGGCGAGCCATCAGCCCAGGTGTGCCTTGGCATGGGCAGTCCTTGCCACCCTGGGAGGACAGCAGGACATTGCAGGACAGCTGGGTGTCCACATCCCCGCATAAAAGTTGCTGCAATCCAACACAACGTGCTTGCCAGTGTGTTCTCAAGGCATGGCGGCTGCCCTGATAATAACCTGAACGCAAACCTTGCATCGTGTTCCTGGTGTGATGCTTTTCTCCAGGGTGTGTCCTGGGGCTGTGGCTTTCCTGCACAGGATAGTAGTCACTGCAATTTTGGCTCCTTGATTCCAAAAACGAATTTTTAAAAAACCCTGTGAGATTGGTACAGTCATATGCACAAACCCGAGTAATATCCTTAGCTATTGAAGAGCGTGGGCTGATTCCTGATCTTCAGAAGATTTGGTCTTCTCTCCTTGAATTGCTGCATCCAGCAGAACCAGGTTCCTTCCTTATGGGCAGGATGCTGTTCTCATGTACTCATTTCAGTCTCAGTTTTTAATTCACATCTCTACAAGGAAAAAATATCCAGAAAAGATAAACTCTGCGTTTGCTATTAGATTTGCAACTTCAGTGGTTTTTTTCGTTCCACAAACAGGAAAATAAAGGTGTGAAACAATTTGATTACTGTTATTAGTGTTTACCACTGAAGAGGAAATAGAACACTGTTTCAAGAAAAAATTTGGTTTAGTAGAGTATATTTTTACAAGGAATTTAACTAGTGGCTTTTGTGCTATTTTGAAGTGATAATAATTTTTTTTTTTAAAGGTATGTTAGAAATCTAGATTAATAAAATAAATGGATGCATTTATGTTAGATTTTTGGAACAAAACCCCCCCATGTATTAGTAGTAGAAATTGTTAGCAATAGCTATATATTTGGAGGTTGGTGACAAAGAATCTTTCTCTTTTGGGTGACTTCTTTTTTCCCCCAGTGTATCTTAGTACTTTTAGTTAATGTTGAATTTTGGTTAAAGGTAACTGGTTGGCATATCTCCAAAGCCACGTTTCGGAGCATCTTTTCACTAAGGATATGCCTGCTAAAGAATGCTTTTTAAATTAAATAAAAAGGTTTATTTTCACTCTTTGAAAGCAAAACCAGCTCTCTTCCCTGCTTTGTTTCAGATTAGCTACCCTGAAATCCCTGTGATTCCTCCAAGCCGTGTATCTCAGCACAGTACCTTCAGCTGGGGAAGGGAAGGGCGTTAGATCTTTCCTTTTTTTTTTTATTTAGGCATCATTAGCAGTGAGGATGGTCTTGCAGACCATGCCTGAGGGTAGTTATCATCTGTCATTGTCTGGTTAGCTGGTGGCATTGTCCCCAGACTCTCCATCTTCTCCACAGGTGTGGCTCTGATGCTGTGGAATTTGCTCAGGTGCCACTGGCTGGCTCTTGTTACTGCCCGAGTTTGATTAATTCTTCTGAAATTTAATCTGGGTTCCTTTCTCTCAGGGCTGTGATTATTCTGTAGAGAAATTTTCTGTGATTTACCTTCATCAATTAAATAAATGCATCATAGGAAACTTTTAAAATATCATGACAAGACAACCCAACTGTACTACTTCTGTGGTTTCAATTATATTTAAAACACAGTGCCTTGTACTAATTTTTGTCACTTTCCTTCCCTTTTTCTAAAAATGTTTGCTCTGATTTCCCAGTTCCCATTAGGCACCTTCCCCTATCCTGCAGGCCAGCACTCCCTGAGTTTTATTGAAAATTATGTATCACAATAGTATATTCAGTGAACATAACGTGGGTTTTTCCTCATGCAACCGAACCATCTCAGAAAAAGACCTTGTGCACTAAGACATTGTGAAGACGGGATTTCCTTGATCTGCAATATTGTGTAAACAAACTGTAATTTTTTTAAGCCTTGCCAACGTTGCACAGTGTCTGAAAAAATCAGACTGGCTGCTTCTCCCTTGGTTTTGTTTAAAAAAAAGGACAAAGGGAGGAGATGAGGAAAATCCACTCATGATTTTCTTTTCCTGTCTGCAATCACAAGCTGCATTGCTGCCCAAACTGCTCCCACCCAAATTAACCCAATTTCCTAATTTACTTGAAATATTTCTGTGCTTACTGCATTGGGAATGTTTGCCCTTTACAATAATAAGCTCTCCTCCCTGAGCTGGAGAACATCATGGAGTGCTCCCCAAGGAACTGCAACTCTTCTGGTTCCAACATGTGTCTCATTTCTTACTCATTAGCAGCAATTAATGAATATTTGAGGGTAGTTCGTGCTTCTTTTGCTTCTTTTCAGTAGTTTGTACCCATGTTTGTTTGCATACCATCCATGGCAAGCTCTCCTCTGCTGGTGGGGGTCAGTGTTGGTGGGTGCTGCAGGTAGCAGTGGCTGCAGCATCCTGTGGCTCCTTGCTATGACTCCAGCACCTGGAAAGATTCTGCCACTGTGATCTGCAAATGCCTCTCCATCACACTCTTATGATCGGAATGTAAAATGGTTCTCAGGCTAATGTCCTGATCCTTGATGTCTGTGACTAATTTTTCCCTGTAAATCAGGAACATAATCCTGAATAAAGTGACTTCAGTAGATGGGAGCAATCCAGACACCTGTAAGGGAATTTCTTACATTTCAGCCTTTGCAGCTGACTCCATGAAATGAACGTGCCAGCCTGGAAATATTCATCTCGCATAGTCATTTGCAGAGTTGGAGTCTTTGTAATCATACCTTTCTTTGGCAAGGTGGGGGGTAGGTGGTTATTTAGAAGGATTTGTTTGCCAGACATGGAGTCGGGTTTTCAAGACCACACAGTTCCTGGGTATGTGTTTATGGATAAACTTCCACAGTAAGTTTACTTACTCGAGGTCTCTTTACCAACTCACTCCACCTTTCGGAAGGACATTCAATGGGCGTATGTGAATTGTTACTGAGTTTTCTGAAACAGAAATGTGGGTGGTACACAGGATGGTCCTTCCCCTTCACCCGCTGTTTTTAATAAACTTCTGAAAGGGATTGAACTTGGAAGTAAGCTGCAAATAAGCAATGTTTCTTATATAAATAAAAGCATAGTCAGTCACTGAAAGTGAAAAAATTAAAAAGATCATTTATTTATTTAGAGTGGTTTCTCTTTCTGTTTCCCCAAAGGCAGCAGCAGAAGCAGCTTCAGCCCCTTTGACACCAGCCTTTCACATCTCAAACTCCGCAGGGTTTGAGTTTTTCGCAGCACTATTGATAAAGGTTTTTCTTTTATCTTACTGCTTCTATTAGTAGCTTTTCAAGAGGAGAAGATACTTCTTTTTGCAACTGGGACTTTATCTAAAGGTGTTACTTTTGGCCCCATGTTCTCAGCCTGGGAAAACGAGACAGGTGCTGCAGTGGCTGGTATGTGGGTGTCGGCTTTTGCCGCAGGGCAGGAAAGAAGTTCACATGAGTTTACGAGGCAGGACCAGATATCTATAGCAACGTATTTGTATATCCTGTGCCTTCTCTGTTGCAACGCTCGTTGCTTAGGATACTGACATTAAAACATGTAACAAAATCTGCTCTTCACTCTGGTGTTCATTATCTGTCCCAGCCAATGTAACTGCGCATTTCCCCCCCCCAGCTCAGATCAGAACCACTGACCAGCCCTCGGCAAACCATGGTCCAGAGGATGTTGTTATAATCCTGTTTTGCAGCTGTTGCTATATGATCATTTTTTACCTAAACGTTTGTCACTAGCTGGGGTGCCTGGGAACCCATCTCCCTCTTGCAGCTTGGCCCACGGGAGCTGGAGGCTTCTTACACACATCTGTGTTGGCTGAGTTGCAGTGAGCTGGTGCTACCAGTGCATGACATGTATTCTCGAGGGTGTGTTCCTGAACTGCGGCAACAAAGATCTTTGGTGGCTGAGTGTTGCGTTTGGACTGCCTGTGGGGAGTTTTTTCTGGGGTTTTGTTTGTTTGGTTTGGCTTGGTTTGTTTGCAGGGGTTTTGTTTGGCTTTTTGTTTGCTTTTTTGTTTGGTTGTTTTAATACAAGGATCAAACTTTTAAAAATAGAGCCTCAGTGACAGATCTGATGCTTTAGGTCTTTTGTTAAAAAGATCTTCTACGCCTGTTGAAATGGTTCTTGCATTGCAGACCAACCCAGAGCAGTGTTTGCTGCCTGGCTTAGGCTGTTCATTTTCTTTGGGCTTCTGCAGTCCTGGAGGCACTGTGCTACAGCTTCATGACTGTAACAGATTTGACACACTTATTCTGCTTTATAAGTGAGCACTGCAAGAGAAATGGTGCTACACTTCCCCCCTGCAAAGCAGATAGCTCTGATAATATGAAGAGTATTTGTTCTGTTTCTCTGTGCACTATCTTTCTCAGCTGGAGAGCACCTCTGCCCTATAGACAGGCATTTCATCAATTTTCCTCTTTTTATTAGCACTAAATTAGTATCCAAGGGGGTTTTCACGAGGAAATACATCTCTAAGGAGTTATACCTCCTTTTGCAGGCGTAACTGATTCACTGAGAGGGTCCCATAATGAGCTCATTTCAATGGGGTTTTGCTTTCACAAGCTCTGGGGTAAAAAGCTGGTTTGGTCTCCGACTCTCTGGGTTACGTGGTCACAGCATGCTTCTACCGGCTGTAACTGGTGGTTGACAGAGAGTTCCTGTGAAAGTGAGATGCACTGAGCTTTGTTACGAGTATTTCAAACACTTCAGTGCGTGGATGCTGACAGCCAGTCCATCTGTTGGTAAAAACACAGAATTGCTACTTTGGCTGTTTCAGACTTTGCTGGTTACTCACCCTAGTGCTGCACAACCCACTGTGCTGCACTGTGGTTTAACCCCAGCCTCCAGTGGGATGAGGAGGAGAACTGGAGGGGAAAAAGGTGAAATCCATGGATTGAGATAAGAACATTGTAATAACTGAAATAAAATAAAATATTGTTATAATAATGATGATGATATTTGTAATGAAATGGGAGATAATTAAAAGAGAGAGAGATTTAACACCTGAGAGAATAAAGGGATGCACAGTACAATTGCTCATCACCTGCTGGCCACAGCCCAGCGTGTCCCTGAGTGGTGATCAGCCCCCTCTCCAGACAATCACCCCCAATTTATATTCTGACAGTATGGAGTATCCCTTTGTTCAGTTCAGGTCACCTGTCCTGGCTGTGCTCCCTCCAGAGTTCTTGTGCACCTCCTTACTGGTAGAGCATGGGAAACTGAAAAGTCTGACTTGGAGTGAGCACTGCTCAGCAACGAATAAAACTTCAGTGTGTTATTGACATTATTTTCATTAAATCCAAAACACAGCATTGTGCCAGCTACTAGGAAGAAAATGAGCACTGCCCCAGCTGAAACCAGAACACCAGTGTGTGTGTTGGCCTCAGTAAAAGACCTTTTTGCTCATTGCAAGGCTTTTGCTATGAGATTATTGCTGATTTTTTGTAAGCCTGGAAGGACAGAGGTTGCATTCAAGTGTGAGGTCTCTGGCAGCTCGGTTTTGAGTCTGGCTAAAATTAAAGGCGGGCAGCAGCACCACGTAATTTTAACAAAAATTTTGGGGTGAAACTGAAATAAAAGTGCATCTCCATTTCCCCATTTAAGCCTTACATGGCCAAGCATCTCTTTCATGAGCAGTGATTGACTTGCTAAGTCCTCAGTTCCACATTTAGACTACCAAGCTTTTCCTTGTCTGATCACCTCAAGGGCATTCCTGTGATTGTTTTTCTTACTGCTGTGATCATGCCAGATGCTCTGAGGGCTTTTGCTCATCAAGGTAAGCAGGGACAGACCTTGCTGTGGTATACATGGCATCGCTTCCCTGGATTTCACCCTGGTGTGATGGGATATGAGGGAAAGGCAGGCTGTGCTGGTGTTAGGTCTCAGCTAACTGCCCAGGGCAACCCTGTTGGGTGCAGGGATGTCTCTCCTGCCTTGCCTTCCACACCCACTGCAACAAGTGATTTAGCTGGTCAAAAAAACCCAACAAAACACAGCCCTAATCACAGGACTGACCAGAGCATCTCAGCCCTGCTCTCTGTGATTTCCATTAGTAGCCGTTCTCTGAGTGGTCTTGTGGCTAAATCAGCTGCTGAGCCTCTGGAAAGTGATTTGATGAAAGCATTTTATAGCAATCGAATGAAATGTCAGTTGGATGCCAGCAGCAGGGGTTGCTGTCATGATTAATGAGATATTTAGGCATTTCATTTTGAAGGAGCTACCTGCAAGACAATTTACATCAAAGCTGTTTTTTCAGATGGGCTTTAATAAATTAATGTTAATGTTGGTTATTTAATTATTCACATCAAATTGGTTACAACTGCAGGATTGCATTTGGGCGGAACACGTTATGAAGCCTTTCAGAAAGCTCATATGCAAAAAAAGGTTCTGTTCAGTGCGTTGCACATTTTCTGCTATAACAACATGTGAAAGAGGAGGAAGGGTTGAAATAGCCTGTAATCTTTTGAATGCAAAGATTACTTAAATGTAAAGCTTTTGAAGCTGATGTTTAATGAGCATCTCTTCAAATAACAGGATGAATCTAACACTAGGAGAAGCAGCAAAATCTAGTAAGTGGAATTATCACCTTACCTCTCTGTTGTCTAGGGGTCTCTGTTTTTAAGGGAACAGGAATATGATAAAGGTATCATAGGAAAAGGGAGAAATTACATTAAACATTTTCAAACCTCTTTTAACTACCAGTTGAAAGTTTTGCAGTCCTTAACTCTGCACATCAATAAAGCTAAGGTAATTTCTGCTTAAAGCCCAGCTCCTGCATTAAGTGGGCTTTGCTGTTCCTCCTGCCCCTCTCCCAGGGAATTCTGAGGCAGTGGTTGGTCAGACAGGGACTGCTTTTCGACCCAGACACTAGTTCTCACAAAGCACCTGGGAATCATGGAGTGAAGGGGTTCACTGAAGGAATTCAGTAGAAACTGAAGGCACCTCCTCACCCAAGGACAGGAACATACTGTTATAATTTCTGCTCTTTTCAAAAAGGGACCATATCTGATCCATTATTTGCTCCAAGCTGCTCTTTTCTTCAAATTGACTTCAGCAGAGTAGAATATTGTGTTTTCCACCCTTGGCATTGCAAGGATGACTATCTGGAGCCGAGGAGATTCAAAAATGGAAAGGCAGTGGCAGTAGCTGACAGTTAGTGGTTTAACTGGAGGGCAGCCTGATGTTTTCCTAGGGATGATGCTGGCAGGGACCAGGAGCTGTAGCATCCCTTCGTGTTGGGCGCAAGCAGAGGTGTGTCAGGTATGTCGAGAAAACTTTGCAATATAATGGACAAAAATAAAGCTTTGGGGTTGGCAGCTTTTCTGGCAAACAGAAGTGCTAATGATAACAGAGTTTTCCGTTAAGCCCAATGCGCTGAACTAACGAGCAGCTGGCTGGGTTTTGTCTCCGAGCTTTAAGCCACAGAGCAGGATGTGGATTTTTTACATTGCTGAGGCAGTGCACAGACTAAGTGGAATACAAATAAAACAAGCTTACATTCTGCTGTAGAGCAACTTTTTTTTTGCTGACCTTTAGCATTTTAAATTTTTTGGGTTCTTATGCATGCCTGGAATTTTTACTCTCTGTGAAGGGCTTAGCCCCTGTTTTTCCTGATCTCTGCATGCTTTGCTGCTCAGCTCTTGCAGCACCCAGGTAGTCTGCAGTGTTGACCTGTTACTAACCTGTCTTCTGCACTGGTTCTGAGCGAGCCCAGCAGGAACAACAGTCTGTGCAGAGAAATATCATTTATGCAAACCAGTCACAAGAGTTTGGATGTGACTTTGTGCACACTTGTGAATAAGCGTCTTGAATTTGGGGAAGGACATGCAGCTCACCTTCTAGCTTGGCAGCCCAGTTTGGTATTGCTGGGTAGCCATGAGGACTGCAAGGGATAAAATCCAGAAATTACCAAGATTTTGGTTTCTTTCTGTTGTTGCCTAAGTGCAGATTGATCATCTTTCATTTTGCTGAAGGAGCTCTCCTGTTGCTGGCCAGGCTCACCTTGTGTGGCACAACATGGGCTTGGTCAAGGGAGGGGACAGACCCGGCCCTCTCCTGACATCCTGATGAAATCCTAAATTTAAATGCATTTTCGCCCTTGTGGGGGAATATTGGACCTACTGAATAAGCGTCTCTAAAAGTATAAACCCCAGTAAACCTGAAAAGAGTTGTTTTGCCAAACATTTTGCTTTAAAAAGCCCTACTCTCTGATTGCCTAGGAGGGCTGGAAAGGATGAATTCCTTGTGCTGGTGCTGCTGTTGCAGTGATCCTTCTGCTCATGCTGCCTCCACGATTGAGGAAAAGAGAGAGAAGACTTTCGGGGTGTTGCTGTTGAGCATGGGCTGTGCTGAGCTTGCTCTTGCTGCACCCTCCTGTGACTCTCAGGTGCCACAAGGAGCACCAACCAAGCCCCCCCACAGTGGCAAGCCCCCACTGCTGTGGGGCAAGGGAAGCAGGGAAGGAGGAGAAGCTGTGTAAGCCAAAGGGTTTCGAAGAGCATCTGGACAATGCAAATGTGACTGGCACGGAGCCACCTGCCCTTCCTGCTTCTTGTTCAGCTGCATTTACTTTCACTTTTGAATAGATGAATTTTTCTTTTCTGCTGCTGTCTGCTGCTGTCCCTGCCTGCTCCCGCTCAGTCATTGGAGCAGATCAGCCTGTGTAGGAATCCAGAGCTGGGCATCGCAAGCCGCGTGACGGAGGGGTGTGATTGTAGCAGAGAAATAAAATACTGAGCTTTATTATTTCCCATATAATAAGGATTAATAAGAAGAATTAATATTTCCCAAATAGTTCCTCCCAAACTACCTTCCTTTCTACAGCATATTAGTCACTGGGAGAGCCTAGAGGAGAGGAAAGGAAGCCAAATTAAATGAGGTTTTTCCTGGTGATTTATAGCATCCTTTTTCTCCTCTTTCCCCCTTGCCCCATGGGGTCTGTGTTTCTCGCAGGATTCCACCTCTCCCCAGCCCCTCTCTGCCCAGTGGGGCTGGAGCTCAGGCAGATTTTCTCTTGCTTTGCAGCTCCTGAACCCGGACCCAGAAGAGGATGGGGAAGCAGAACAGCAAGCTGCGCCCCGAGGTGCTCCAGGACCTGCGTGAGAACACTGAGTTCACAGACCACGAGCTGCAGGAGTGGTACAAGGGCTTCCTAAAAGATTGCCCCACGGGCCATTTGACTGTAGAAGAGTTTAAAAAAATATACGCAAATTTTTTTCCCTATGGCGACGCGTCGAAGTTTGCGGAGCACGTCTTCCGCACCTTTGACACGAACGGCGACGGGACGATTGACTTTAGGGAATTCATCATCGCCCTGAGCGTCACCTCCCGGGGCAAGCTGGAACAGAAGCTGAAGTGGGCGTTTAGCATGTACGACCTGGATGGCAACGGGTACATCAGCCGTGGGGAGATGCTAGAAATAGTGCAGGTGAGGTGTTATCTCTGTTGGACATCTTCTTTGTGTTGCTGTAACCTCTTCACCGTGAGACAGCTGGAGCTGGAGCTGAGGGGTCTGCTGAGCTGGCTCACTTCTGCCCCAGGGAGGTTCCTGAGCCCGTTGTATCCAATGGTGTCATGTCCACCATTGATACACGGTGGGACCTATGAGATGCAGATGAGGAAAGGGCCTGAGATACGAACAGGGCACTTGTGCAGCTGGCCTACAGCCAAAATTCTGCAGCTCTCCCTGGGGGTTTCTTCGTGTGATGTTCATAGGATCAAAAAACCCTAAATGCAAATTCTACTGACCTGATAAATCTCAAAATTAGTGCTTTGAATCTTCAAATCTGAGTCAATGTGAACTCTGGATGAAAGGCTGTAGCATATCTTTGTCTCCTGAAGGCAGAGGACACGTAGACCACTAGCTGTAGTGGGGATGAGCAGGGCAGAGTACCCTGTGCCCCTACCCCACATGCTGGTGGAGGTTTGGCCTCAGCAGTGCCTGCTTGTCACCCACTGTTCAGCTGAGATGTGTGTCCTGTGCAGTGCAAGGGAGTCATGCAGGAGCCAGTGCCCCGACACTTGGTCCTCATGGCTGAGGTGGGATAATTTAGGTGGAAGGCTACGACTGAAGACACTCTAAAGAGGTCACATCATTATTCATGTTCTTGTAAGTCTGAAGATGCATTTCCTTATCCATCCACAAAGAAAACCACCTATATTGCTATATATTAATATTCACCATAATCCATGTAACACCCCCCATGCATACCTGTGGCTGGGTGGATGGTGATGGCTCACTCCAGCTGCAGAAGAGAGGGTTGCACACCGTTGCCTCCTGTATTTTAGCCCAGTCCTGCTCATACATTAATCTAGACCCTGACTTTAAGTTAAACTGACCCAGTGCTTCTTTTGAAGCACGAATGAATACAAGAAAGGAAAATAAAAAGCCGCAGTCAGAAATTTCCATTCATTTTTGTTTGTAAAGTCCTGCAGCTGCCTGCCAGGGTCAGCTGCTTTTTTTTATTGCTACAGGGTTAAATTCTTTTTCTCTGTCCCATGCTTTATCATTTGGATTGTGTTTTTCTTATATGTCTTTTTTTTTAACTTTTTTTTTTTTATACTCAGGCAATTTACAAAATGGTTTCATCAGTAATGAAAATGCCAGAGGATGAATCCACTCCTGAGAAGCGAACAGACAAGATCTTCAGACAGATGGACACAAACAATGACGGTAGGATTGCCACTGGCACCCCTCCCTAGGCGCTAGAAATAGAGGTTTTCTAGTCCAGCCTTGGTAGATGGCAGAATTTGGGGAGAGAGGGCAGGGATGTCCCCACTGGTGCCTCTGGTCTCTGCCTGGCCTTGTTGAGCACCTCTGGTCCATGAGAAATAGGGTGAATAAGTGAGCAGTGAACAGAGGGTGACTTTTCCTGCTGGGGGGCTGGGAGGGGAGCAGTTCTTCCCTAACATTTCATGGGTGAATCCCCTTCTGCAAAGGCTCCCCTGAAATTTCCGAGTCCATTGTCTTTGGGTTATTTTCTCTGGGCATAGCACAAACTTGGCACAAGGTTTTGCTCCCACTGCCCTTGATAGAGTTGCACTCTCAGGCTTGTTATCAGTAACAAGGGTCCTGAATGTGGTTTGGCACCTGAAAGCAAAAATTCCCATAGGTCCATAATCCTTATTTTCTGTGCATGTTTATGGCATGTATGCATATATATAAGGTCACACACCTCTGTTGCACTATGAGCGTCAGGGGGATGCAGCAGCTCCCAAGACTTGTTATCAGTAACACGGGTCCTGAATGTGGTTTGGCACCTGAAAGCAAAAATTCCCATAGGTCCATAATCCTTATTTTCTGTGCATGTTTATGGCATGTATGCATATATATAAGGTCACACACCTCTGTTGCACTATGAGCGTCAGGGGGATGCAGCAGCTCCCAAGACATGTTGTGGAGCTCCTTGATAAATTGTGACAGTGTACCCATCACAACCTCTCCCCCTGTGCTGGCTCATTTCCTTGGGCTTGAAAAATACAGGCAAAAATTGATCAATTTCCTCTGCTCATCAGCCTGATGACATGTTTCCTCTATTCCTAGCTGAGGTGGAGTTTTCCCTGGGAATTACCCTGTCAGAGGCTGAGGTGGCAACTGTTCACATCAAAATCAGGAGCTGTGTCCTACTGATAGGCTCAGTGGGAGCAAAGATTTGGTTCTAGCACTGAGATACGGAGTATTAAAAAATGCAATCTTATGTGCAGAAAGGTTTTTATTTTAGAGACCTTTATGGTTGCATTTTGGTGTCTGTTGCTGTAGTCCCCAGGGCAAATTCCTGGCCTTGCTGAAATCCTCAAGTATTTTACCTTTGACTTCATCCAAACTAGCACTTCATCCCCTGGCTTGACATGTGGAGGGCCCTAAAATAACATGATTAAAATATTTTTGGTCTGTGGAAAGTAGCAGTGCCTGCAGATGCGTAACAGAGTAGTGGTCACAAAATCTGCTATATATATATACATCCTCCATCTGTTGCACTTTGTTGCTGAAATAAAATCATCCTATTCCCAGTAAAATACCAGCCCTGCAAGTCATGCAGTGCCAAGGAATAACATCTGCACATGTGTGTCTGGTGGCTGGAAATGTTTCTTCTTCCTCATCTGACTGTTGGGCATTGCAAGTAGATCTTGATTTGGGCTTTGCTTTTAAGTAATACAAGGAAAGGGGCAAACTAATAAATATCCTAACTGATAGTTAGGAGACCTCTTTTTTTGTAAAAACTCTTGGTTTGGGAACATTATCTTAAAAGCCAGAAATTAGTGTGCTACAGGTTTTTGAGCTTCTTTAATTTCTACAAGAGGAAGGCTTGCTCATTCATGGAATCATATAATCATTTAGGTTGAAAAAGACCTCTAAGATCATCAAGTCAAGTTGTTAACTCAAAATGGCCAAACCCACCACTAAACCATGTCCATAAGTACCACATCTATATGTCTTTTAAGTGCCCTGGACAGTCTGTTCCAATGCTTGACAACCCTTTTGGTGAAGAAATTTTTCCTAATATCCGATCTAAACCTTCCTTGGTACAAATTGAGGCCATTTCCTCTCGCCCTATTGCTTGTTGCTTGGGAGAGGAGTTCAAACTGTTTGGCTGCTGGCCACCAGGGTAATTTCTCTTCCATGCCCACAACAGGCTGGTAGCGTCCTGGGGCTGGTGAAAACTGGCACAATGAGCTGGTGCCCCTCTATTCAGATGCATGTGGCCAAAAGTGGCAGCAGGCACCTCCCAAGTGTAAGATGTTTGGGTGTGGGTCCTGTCTCAAGCATTGCAGTTTGGGGTGGGTAAGGATGGCCATGGGGTGTTGTGTGAGGGTAGGGTAGGTTGTGCTGAATGCACGAGCTAGATGGGAGATCACTAGACATGATGTCAGGGATACAGCAAATGTTTGTGTCCTTCTCTTCATGGGGAAAACTGTTTTGTTTTTCATTAATATTGCCATGTCCTATTTCTGCCATGGTTCAGAGTGCTGGAGCAGGAGGGCATCGGTGCTAGCAGGCAAAGCAGAGGCTGTTCATGGGCTCCTGATGGTATTTGTGCAGGGAAGTGGTCCTGAGCTTGGGAGAAACCTGCCAGGGGACTGGGTCACCCAAGGATGAGATCTGAAAGACCAGATGGAATATTTCCTCCTTGCTGTACCATGCTGTGCCATGCCGTTCCGTGGGACTGTTGGAGCCAGGGGATGCTGGGGTGGCTGCTTCTCCAGACATCACTTTTCAGACCCTCAGACTGTTATAGGGTCCATCCAAGTCAGTGCCTCAGGCCTAAACTGATGTATAAACCAGAAGTTCTCAGGAGCAAGACATAGCAGTAGGTGTCCCCCCCAGGGCTGGCTCTTCTTGAAAAAAAGATAAAAGAAAACACGTCATTTTGCTGTACACCCAGCAGGGCACAGCAAGTGACTTGCAGAATCATGGAATCATGGAATAGGTTGGGTTGGAAGCAATGCAATGAGCAGGGACATGTTGAACTAGATCACCCCTGCAATGAGCAGGGACATGTTGAACTAGATCAGGTTGCTCAACCCCCTGTCCAGCTTTGTAGGTGCCAGAGAAGTGATCACTGCTCAGCCCTATGTGTCACAAGAAACAAGAAGACAAAATGGGGATATTTGGAATATTTAGGTTTAAAATGTTGTAGTAATACAAGCATCATTTCAAAGCATACGTATGTTCAGATACCATACCTTGTGTTTGTGTGTCATGTTATTTGTATAGTCTGGTTCTGAGCAAAAAGCTGCCAAATGATACTGGAACAGTTGTTTTTAGATTTGGGACTGTCTTTTTAAATAAAAAAATAGCAATTATTATGCTGGACTGTTTTGCAGAAGAAAAATGCATTTGGGCTTAAAGGCTTGAGTAGGATTTAGCTGCTGTGCATTGCACTAAATTCCCCTCGATGCCTTTGCGATAGATTAAATAGATGTTATGTTGCCTCGGTGAGGAGGGGTTCTTTGCTACAGCAACAACTGACATGTAAAAAATTATTTCCATTTTGGTTTTCCTCCCTGTCAGGTAAACTGTCGCTGGAAGAGTTCATCAAAGGTGCCAAGAGCGATCCCTCCATCGTGCGGTTGTTACAGTGCGACCCCAGTAGCGCGAGCCAATTCTGATGAAAGCGGACAGTGTGCTCAGAGAATCTCGGCTTGTGTCCTTCAAGCTTTGCTCGCAAACGGATGCCTTCTCAACCATCCCTCCACACTTCGCGGATAAGATCCCGTTGCCAGATTGTGTGTGTGTGTGTCCGAGCGAACCAGCCCTCGCTCCCCCCACTAACACCAGTGCAGTTCTCCTGCGGCAGCTCCGTTTCTGCTTCCCCGTAATGTTACGATTCACTCTGCACATTTTAAACATTAATCGAAAGGTATGTTTACATGCAGCTACGAGAGAGTTCAATGGCTGGTGAGATACCACTTCACTTAGTCCATAAGAAAGGTGATGTTCCTGTAGTTCCCAAGAAGATGCTAGGTAGGACTTTTACCCAAAATAGCAGATGGTAGATAATTTATTTTGCTTCAGAAATTACTATGTTGNGGTGAAGTAAAATTTTAAATATTTAGGTCATCTATTTAAGGCATAAAATAGAATTCAAGCTTTGTTTCTTCTAGTCGTCTGTGATTTATTCAAATCTTGGAGATTGTTTTTGTGTGATATTTATGCATTAGCAAATTGCTGTTCCAAAAGAAATGCATGACTAGCAGTTTGTGGATTTTTCACTCTGTTTAATTCCTGAATGCAAATATTTGTTCATTTTTACTGTCAGTCATTCCGGCATTACTGTATTAACAAAAGACCTGAAAGGAGTTCATCCTCATTTTGTATTTCTCAGTGGAGTCCTACTTTCTGGTGGTTGCTGCGTTAAATGGCTTTTGAGTGCCCTGAGGTGATGTGACTGGCACTGCTGTTCTCGACTTGGCTACACCTCCTCCCTTTTGCTGTCGATATGTTAATAGTCTTGTGCATTCCAGTGTTATTTAATATCTGCCTAATGCCAAGAAATATTAATTGAAATAAAAGACTACTTTTCTTGTCACTGCCTGTCTTGGTCTAAGCCATGCACCAAGTTCCTAGCGTCAGGTATTTGAGGAAGGGAAGGATGGCTCCTTGCCCAACATCTCCCGGTCTTGTCCGAGACATGTTGCCTTGTAAGTAGGGAGGGATTTTGGGAGCTGGCTGTTGTTCATGCTGTGGTGTTAGTGCCTGTGGGATCCAGCTCCATCCCAGCTGAATCCAGGGTGAAGACAGCTCCATTTCTGCTGGATGCGGAGCAGCTCAAGGCAATGAAGAAAAAGCTGCTGGCCCTGCTGCCTGGGCTACTGTGACCGGAGCTTTACAAAACAAAACTCCTGTCAGGTACCAGGTACTTCCTGTTGGACTAACGTTTGACACTGGTAGGATAGAAAGCAGTTTTCTTCACATTCATCAGGTCTGCAAGTAGCTGCATAAGCCTGCCATCTCTGCAAAATAAAGTATTAATAAATTATTTGGCCTGAGGTTAATGTTGAGCATGTAATGAAGGGATTTTTGCTGTGTAGAATGTTCTAGTAGTGGTTACATGATAATACTTTAATATTAAAAGAAAGAGACAGAAATGGTTGCAATATCCAAGTGCAAATACATTAGTCAGACTTGGTCTACTATACAAACTTGTGTCAGTGCTGGAAAGCAAAAGAGTGTGTTCATTTTTTTCCCCTGTAAATTCAAATTTGAGCAATTAAACCAACAGTCCTTTCAGCCAAAATACCCTGCTGATGAGGCAACCCTGAAAGGGATGTTAATCAGAAGCTTGCCTTCTTTCTCAGGGTAAGCCAAGCAAAAAAACCCAGCTATTGAAAAAAATGTAATTCCACGGTTGCTGCTAGCCTGTATCCAGCCTGTTTGTGTTCATGCTGTCAGCCTGTCTGCCAGAAGATGCTGTGGTGGTAGAGATGCTGCAGATGTTCTTACACTAATGACTCTTCTTGCATGGGCTAGGTCCAAAAGCAGCTGTTTAGATGTGAATTGGCCACATCATTTATCATTTCTGTATTCAGGAGAGTGTGAAAAAATGCCTCTGACCTTGTCCCGGGATGGTACCTCTGAGGTGGACCACAACATTTGAATCTTGTTTGTGCAGTCTTAAAGTGAGTTAGGCATATTTCCGGTCAAGCATTGCATGATATCTTGCGTACCAAAGATGTAAAAACTCTTTTGCTATAGCATTCATAGATGCAGCAGTTCTTCTGTCGTCATTCATCTGCTCCTTTAAGTGGTAATGTTACTGTCTTTTCCTGGAATCTCACTTCTTGTTTCCACTGCTGTCTGTAGTGAATAGCATGTTTAGGTAGCTGATTAACAAAGGCCAAACTCTTCTTCTCCATTTGGGAAAAAAAAATCTCCTTACAAAAGCTTATATTGACCTTGTTTTTGCAGAAAGAAAGTCAAAGAATCTGAATTTTAGAGGTCAGAAAGTTCCCCTTTCTTTGATGTTACAATTTTTCTCTGAAATGGGCCAAGGTATCCATGGTGGAGTTTGCTGCCTGCCACAGTCTGACACATCCCTGCACAGCCTTGTGCAGACACTGGGATTGTGTTCTGCTTCATCAGACCCAATTTCTTCCGTCTTTCCCTTTGCCTCTTTAAACGTTCCAATCCCAGATCTGGGGGTTTTTTTCGGTTATTCCTCACTGTTTTCATAGCTTTTAAGGAGTTTCTTCTCTTCAGGGCAGGATGATTTCATTTCAGACTGGGACTGGCACAAATTATGTGAGTAAGATGCTCCCAGATTGCCTTTCCGGAAGAACTGAAGGAAGATGCCTAGGAAAAGTGGTCATGCATGGCATCCTGGGGAAACTGAGAGATGCTCTGAAGCCCAACCAGGCTGAGCTTTTCAAGGGTGGCTTCTGATATGGGAAATCTTTTAATTAAAAGGCCAGCTAAGTACTGGAAAGGGTTTTATCTGCTGCTGCCAAGCAGCTCTCTTAAAATCAGAGCTGCTTCAGAGGCTGAAGTTATGCATCCACAGTTACTGGGTAACTTTGACCATCTTGGCTGTGCTTGAGCAGCTCCTCAGAGGATGTTTCTGTTTTCCTTACTGGTAATGAGGACTCAGATGGGACAGCAATTTCCAGGCTCCTTCTCCAGGATGTCATTTGAATGTTGATACAGGCAGATATCAAAACCAATGGAGAAATCAATGAAAAGCTAAGAGAGCTTACTGCTGGTTGGGCTCCCAGGAATGTCTTTCATAGAGGGACTGCTGTGTAGAGAGGTTAATCACTTGGGAAATGAAGTCTAAGTGATAGAAAATTTCAACTTGTTGAGTGACTTAAGTGTTTTTCTGAATTGTATTTTTAGTCAAAAATGGAGTCTAACTTAGCAAAATAATTTAGCACAAAAAAAAGTCTCACCACTGTGTCCATTTTTACCTCACTTTAACAACCCATGTGATTATTTTCTCGCTGTGGAGATACCTAATGCTCTGAAAGCTCTGGCTAATTGCTACATAAATTCAGGCTTTTTTATATGAATTGCTGGTCTTGTTAAGCTAATTCAGAATTATGTCATTGCCTTTCCAATTAAGTTAAAGCCTGTCTGGTTGCAGCCTAACTCCAGTGTGGGTGATGGAGGTGCTTGGGTTCAGTCTTGTATGTCTCCCTTGCCAGGTTTGAATTGGCCCTTTGTTTATAAATCGGGCCCTTTGCAATGTATTTTTAGCATTAGCCTCTGAGTAATAAACTCCTGTGAAGAACAACGTGAGCATTTCTGCAAGCACGGGGCAGATGGTCTCTATGGATAGTCCCTGCTCCATTATGCAGGGCACCCTCTATTCATATTTAAAGGTTAGGAACAGCCATTGACTTTAATGGTCCAGTGGGCAGACTGGCATTTTGAGCTCCCCAGGCTGCACCATCACAGATACAGTGCTGATGAACCTGATAACTGCTGTTACCTCTTTTGGGAGGAGAGATGCTTTACTGAAAAGAAGGAAAAGGGTGGGAGAGAAGAGCAGAGCATCTCTCTGTGTAGGAGCTTTGGAGACATGCCTGCATCGCAGGGAGCAGTGTGCCTGCAACCAGACCTTACCTGTTGCCCACACTCGTGTTCACTGTGGCTAAAGGGCATCACCAGAGGGTTGGGTTAATCCCAGACTTTCATCCACGTCACACGAGTCAGAAACCAGTGCCAGAAGGAGGCAAGGAGCTGTTATGGCAGCTGCTTGGTGTCTTCAGGGACAGATGGGCAAGGTCACGACCACCAGTGGTGTGGGTTATTTTAAGAGCAAGCTGGCTCTTCCTGATGGAGGAACAATTTATCACAGACAAAATCTGTATCGATTGAGCTGTCACTAGAGGGAATTTTCTCTCACATGAAGGTGAGAAGCAGGTTCCTCTCCTTGCTCCTCTCCACGAATATTCCCACACCTTTGTGTTTGGAGCTGCTCGTGCTTGGGCGGGTTGGGACTGACACGATGGGTCATGCTCAGCTCCCTCAAACTCTCCCTGCCTGTGGGACTGTAGCTTTGAACACATCTTTAGTGTCTTCTCTACCTTGTACCTGGCACTGGGAGCTGCATCACTAAACCTCTGTTCACAGCTGTGCTCCCAGGGCTCCCACCCCAGCATTTTTTTTCCATTCCAAAACAGTGAAGCTGTTTTGCCCAGGACCTTGGCAGCTTCCTTTACCTTAACAATTTTTCCTTTGCATAAACTGTTCCATGCAGCAGTATGGGAACTTAGTGCAGGTCACACTCTAAAATCCAAGCTGGTCACAGGTATATTACAGCATATATGACAAATTACATCCTGGGTGAAGTTTGCCTCTGCAGCGTCACCCAGGCCATTCTGCAGGAAATGAGGTGTAAGCAAGGGAGACTGTTTTTCCTTGGCACTTGGCTGTGCCTGCTCTTTCCCAGCACTGGGGATGGGGTTGCACTGCAGCAGAGAACAGGAGCAGGGACAAGTCTTTCCTAAGGGTCCCATCATGTCAAAGTCACCCACAGCATAAACTTTTTTTTTTCCCCCCTGGTCAGAACATAGACATTTTTCCAGTCACTATTTGCATTTTGCTTTTTAGTTTACAAGTGAAATAAATATTATCCTTAAAACCTATGGTGGGTATATATACATAGAGACAGGATTGAACCAATACTTTCTCTGGAGAAAAGTAGCCTGAGAGGAGACCTTATTGCTATCTATGACTGCCTGAAAGGAGGTTGTAGCCAGGTGGGGATGAGTAACAAGTGACAGGATGAGAGGAAATGGCCTCAAGTTGCACCAGGGGAGGCTTAGATTGAGAATTAGGAAAAATTTCTTCACTGAAAAGGTAATCAAGCTTTGGAATAGGCTGCCCAGGGAAGTGGCTGAGTCATCATCCCTGGAGGTATTCAAAAGAAGTGTAGATGTAGCCGTGGTTTAGTGGCAGACTCTACGATCTTACATGTCTTTTCCAACCTAAATGATTGCATAATTCTGTGACTGTGCTGTGGCTGTGCATGGTTCAGCTCCAGCCTGCCCTCACTGACAAGAGCACCATGGATTTCTTCTATGTACTAAAGCACCTCTAATACTTCCTTTACTTGTTTGCACAAGAAGAAGATGCAAACTGCCATGTCTCACTGGTGTCTCCATTGTGGGTACCTGCAAGAAGAAATACCTTGTTTCTCCCATATGGGGTTTGGGTTGTAACCAGTACTGTGCTGAGCCTGCACCAGTGGTCATGAACTCCAAAGGAGGTATCTGGCAGGCAGCCTCTTGTTTTCATCTCTGTAGGACCCTTGTTGCTTCTAAAAACTTTTCTACTGCATCTTCACCATGGCAGTGGCTGCAGAGACAGCCCATCCCACACTTCGTGTGTGTAGCCACAAGACTGTGCTGGAGATCTGTGGAGCAGGGCTGGAGCAATCCTCACCCAGGTCTTAAACCGAATATGAATAGTGGGCAACAAGAGAAATCAGGCTTGTTTGAAGAAACACTGAGATGCCCAGGCTCGGAGGAGAGTGCTAGCTAACTCACTAGGATATCGGTCCATCCCCTCTTATGGAGAAACAGAACTGGTACAGATAATTCTCTGCCTGAAGCTGGAATTTGTCTTCCGTTGGAGTAATTCAGGAACAAGATGTCTTTGTGAACGGTTTTTAAAGTGTTTTGGGAGCAGCCAGGGGAAGTGCCATGTGCTGAGCATCACAGCATGGAGCTGGGAAGCATCATCCTCTTGGGGACACTGAGCCCTCATTTGCTGCAGCTGGCAGGAGCAGCAGGCTTCCCATCTCCATCTCCCTCTGGGTTGCTGTGTGGGACCACCACCCTCCCCACTCTCGTGCAAAGGTGCAGTGGCGAAGCGGGGGTGGGAGAAGAGACCTAGACTCAGCTGGTGTGAGCAAACACCCCACTCCTGGGGCTGCAGCAATGACTGAACACATATGTTTTTCTTCTTTATTCTTTTTTTTAATAATTTCCTGGACCCTTTTCAGGGCAAATTCCACTGCTGAGCGGGTGCCATGGGCAGCAGGCGCAGTGCTGGCAGCTGGTTCCTCAAGGAAAACGTGAGTGCACCAACTGTGCCTTAATACACCATTAATGATCAGGAACAAAACACAAACATTACAGACACTTTCCTTGGAGAAAACAAAATAAACTCAGCTAATTTAGATGTTAGGGTTGCACAGCCCTGGTTATTCCTTTGCCACTTTCCTTATGAATTATTAATACATGTGAGGCTCACGACAGGTAGGTTTGCTGCCTGCTGAAGGACACAGCATGTCCTATTGCATGTGTGTGGTGACACCAAGGAGCAGGGCTGCCTGCATGCTGCCCACGGTGCTGGTGCTCAAAGTGGGTTTCAGGTGCCACGGTTTACCCCACACTGTGCTATCCTCCATCTCACCAGCATCATGTGCAGTGATGCCTGAGGGAGCTGCTGCTGCCAGACACCCTGACCACGCTGGAGAAATGTGGTCTTTGTGGAAACTGGCTTTCGTAGCCCTGCTGTGCCCCACCTGGGGGCTAAAGATAATCGTGTGTAAGAAAAGAACTTCACTTTTAAGCAGGAGTGGCTTAAGTCAGCTTTAAAAGCAGCTGGTGAACCCTTCTGAACTACTTGGCAGGGAATTCCACATCCACTTCTCATTGAGCTGCTGGTGCTTCAGGCATGTCACCACCAGTCCCCTGTGGGACCTGCTGACAGCTGCAGCATATGGCAGGGATCCTCAAGCAGGCCCCTGTGGGGCTCCAGCCCTCCCATGAGGATCACAATGTCTTTTGGGACCAAGGCATCATGGGCTACATTGGTGAATCCTTCAGGACTGATCAATTGATGAAACTCAACAACTCTAAGTCTGCTCAGACCTTTAATAACTGCCAGCACTGCTGCTAGAAAATGTGGGAAAAAAAGGTCTTTTCTGTTTTTTCCTTTGAGTGTGATGCTTTCCTGTGGTGCCTGTGAGGGAGATGCTGGCCACCCTGGCTGTACCTCTGTGTGGCCCCTCCTGTGCCCACCACATTGTACCCAGCCGATGCTCTCCACACAGCAGATGCCAGGGCCACCTCAGTTGCTATGGCAACACAAAAAAGGAGCCAGGAGTTAAACTTTTTCTTTCTTTCAAAGCAAAGCAACTTGCTTGAAACCTCACCTTCCATTTTGTGTGACTTTGTGGCCTCCCACGCTTACCTTCTCTGCACAGTTCACAGCATCCACACTGGGCAGGATGCTCCCTGCCCAGCAGCATAAGTGCAACCATGGGCTGGTCAGGCGAGGAGGCAGTGGAAGGGACCCAAGTCTTCTCTTTCTCTCCTCCGTTCTAGCAAAGTTACTCTCAAGGCACTTGTGCTTTGCACTCCCCTGCAATTTTTGGTGGAATTTGGCATCACCTAGAACATGGGGAAAGGGACAAAGAGGACTGTGAAGGACAATTATGATGAATTTCTGTATTCTGGTAGCTGATTCTCAAAGCAAAGCTCACAGCACCGAGCCTGACAGAGTTCAAGAAGTATTTGAACAGTGCAATCGGGCACATGGTGTGACTCTTGGGAATGGTCCTGTACAAGGCCAGGAGTTGGACTCGAGGATCCTTGTGTGTTCCTTCCAACTCGGGATATTCTGTGACTCTACCATCAATCAGCAAGGTTTGTGCTGTTTATTGCATTTACACCATCATTTTTCTAGTTTTAGTTTCTTCTGTGCCAGCTGCCTTTGTTAGGCTCTTCCACCCAGCTACAAGTTTCAGTGCTTTTATGTGGCATATGTTTTTAAACTTCCTTTTCACGCTTGAGCCAGCACCAATTGACGGTAACTCCCCCAGCAGCCCATGCTTGCTTGCTTCGGGTGTGCCACAAATCTCAGCAAGCCTCCTTGCAGCTGAACTTGCAGGCAGGCAGCAGGCACTGGTGGCAAGGGGACTTTCTTGCAAATATCCACCTCTTGGCTGATGCCACCAGCAGTGCACAAAGCTGATGGCACTGGTAGTGTGGTTCCTTACTGCATTGCTTTATAAAGGGTAAAGCTAAATGTCCTACCTCTGGGTTTGCCTTGTTCTTCCCTAGAGTGAGCAATTCCCACCTCTGTCCTGAAGTCTGAGTCACTTCAAAATTTTCGCCTCAATCAGCAGCACAGCTCTATCTTAAAGGCTTTTTCTGAAGCTAGACTGCTGAAGTTGATTCCCTCCTCAGTAATGTGATTTAAATCACCCTTCAATCACTAGTCATTTCCTCACCTTGTGGCAATAAGGACAAATTAGCACCTTAAATAAGAGAAACATGCTTCAAGGAATGGGTTTAATTTCTAGTGGGTTTTTGAGAAGCTTGGATCAGTTGGTTTCTCTGCTGTGGGTGTATGAAGGAAAAGGGCACAAGCAGGAAAAATGGCACATTCCCATGTTGTGCACGACAATGATACAGAAGGAAAGAGTTTCTGGATGCTGTAGGGGGGTGCTACTGGAGCACTGTAGTCATCCCTGCCTGCACCCTCTCTTCACCTGCACCAGTGATGCCTTTCCTTGGTTTTAAAATTAAAACCAAAACACGGTTTCTGGAGAAAACGGGTTTTTATCTCAGTATTTATTTCAGGGCTACGGTACTTCATCCAGGTGGAACACCTCGAAAATGCATGCATTTTCAGAGCATTCCACCTAAACAAAATGCTGTACCCCAAGATCCTGAAATAAATACCAAAGTAAAAACCCCTTTTCCCCATAAGCCATGTTTTGGTTTTAATTTTAAAACCAGGGAAAGGCATCACCAGAAGCTCATGGCCACAGTGGGTAGATTTTTCTGGGTGGCTCAGCACTCTCTGGAACTCAGAGATCTCAGTGCTTAATCACACCCTGAAGGGTGAGAGAGTCTGTCCTGCTGATGGTATATAGCCACATGCATTGTTAAAAAGTGAGATTTACCCTCCAGCTTGCCTCCAGGTCATGCCTTTCCCTTAAAAATAAGGGGAGGTTATTTTTAATGTGAAAAAGAGTGATATTGGAAGTCGTTAAGACTCAGGTGCAGGGGTTGGTATGGTGGGATTGCCTCTGGAAAAAAAGCTCAAAGTTCACTTGTTCTGCCCTTGGGATTGAGAGGATTGTTGGTACTTTAGAGAATTGACCACAGCCTTACCAGGCTGTCTGGCCATCTTGGATGACTAATTAATGATTTACAATGAGCCCACAGGAATCCCCCTTTGTGCCCTGGAGGAGAGGATGGAGTTGCCCAGTGAGTAACTGGGTAAGCTGGGGTTTCATATAGATGAGAAGAGCTGAAATGAATATATTTGACACAGGCATGTTTTTACTTTTATCCATGTATCTTAAAGTAGCAAGCATTTTTTTTTTTATCCCAGAATCGTGATATTTTACTGCTTATGCCACCAGCATGGCAGTGAGAAGTCAAGCTATTTAATTTCTGTTATCAAAAGTTGCAGCCACTGCTACTGGTGACAGCCACCCAGGCTGAGGAGCTGCTGCCACCTGAAATGCCACAGAAAAGGCTTTCCAACAACCTGCTGAAATGAACAGAAAGAAATTGCTTGGATCAGGTGGTAGGCACCTGAGTGCACCCAAAGAACAGAAGAATAAGGGTATAACTTCTTCCTTAAATCAGCCTCCGGCAAACACAATACAGAATTATTAGCTGGGGATTTTAATGACTCCAGGGCATGGTCTAAGGAGCTACAAATCAGTAAGCTTCGTGTCTGTACCAGAAAAAAATCTCTAGAAACTATAGCAGAGTACAGACATTGCAGGTGCTGGGATAAATGTGATGTATAAAGGGAAGAGATAAAATGAGCTCTTAAAAATGGAAGTTGTGCCTGATACATCTGTGATCTCTGCAGGAATTAAGAGGTAACACATTCTTAAATGATCTGAAAAGGGGTGGATGTGTGGATGGATGGATGGATAGATAGATAGATATTTGCTGGTGATACAGGATTGTTTAGGATCATTAGAGATTAGGCAAAATATTGCAATTTTCTCCATATTGATTTTGAGGCAGCAAAGTTACCCATTAACTAAAGCTTAGTTTAGTTACCTAATATTAACTAAAAGAGAACAAGGAGTCTCAAAAACAGTAGTTCTAACCATACACTTTGTGGTCCAAATTTAAATGGTATTGGGATCACCTTGGGTAGAGTTCTGAAAATATCAGCTCAGTGCTCACCTTAAAAGACAAGCCTTTGGGGAGCCTTACAGTTTGGGATGTTACTGACTGGGGTAAAATGGTTCCCTGGGCATCGCACTCATCATGTGGGGTTACACTGGCCTCCAGAACCTGCCACCCCTGCTCTGGTACAGCATGTCTGCCCTGTGCAGCCTCCATGCCCGTGTTTCTGTGCCCTTTGTTTGACAATTTAAACTCTCTACTTGGCAGCTGGTACCTGGCTAAATCACATACAGTGTCAGCCATCCCCGTGCAGAGCAGTGGCAAGTGGCTTCCCAGCTGTCTAATGAGGGCAGGGAACATTTTGATCAGCCCCTCTTTACCCTGCAGCTAATGCAGACCGGCAAATCTGCCTTGGTAATTTGTGTACCAGGCTTGTACCTTTGGCCTGAGGCTGGAGACGATGCTAAACATCTGCTGCTGGACTCCTGAGAGTGACGTCAATACTCTTTTGTCCTAAGTCTGGTACCGGCTCAGCTGCATCCATCTCTCCCAAAGATAAATTGTACTTTATTGCATGGTATTGCTCAGGACAAAAAAGTGCCTCTCATTAGGCACCAGCAATTCAGCACTTAACACTCATAGTAATAAATAACTTGACCAGGGAAGCTTTTTGCCCCTTTTCACTTTGTCTTTCCTTTTCCCTTTTCTGTCTGTGCACAGGCTCTCAGGAAGCACAGAGGGGCTGGCAGGATGGCAGAGGATGGTTGCAGAGTGTCCCTGTGCATTACTGGGGACAGTATCAGGAAGGCAGGGCAGCAGAGATGTGCTCTGCCTTGCTGCAACCCCACTGGTGTCCTCTGCCCAAGCAGGGTGGTTTTCTGCAGGAGGCGACAGCAGTGCGAGAAACTCAGGGCCTCTCCCAGGGCATATCTTGGGGTGGATCTAAAGACACACCCAGGTTAAGCTGTCCAGCCCTGGGTAAGGGGTGACCTCCACCTCCCACATGCAGTAGGCACTATAAGACATCTGTCACCAGCCGTGCTTGAGCCATGAGACGCTTGTCTGGTCAGGAGTGCAGGGAGTTGGGTGCAGCTGCCCTCATCTCTGCAGAAGTTTTTAAGGAACCCTCCCCCTACCAGCCTGCCCTTATCTCTCATCAGCTCCAACCAGTTCAGGGAGTCTCTGTTGTGCCCCACAAACCCCTGGACTTGGTGGCATCGGGCAGAAGGATGCCAGGAGTTGCTGGCAACTCATCTGGAGGGACACACCCCACACCCTGGGCAGGTATTCTGGGCCTCTCTGCTGTGACCTCTTCCCACCATCCTCCCTCCCCACTATCTTTCCTCGAGCTCAAAAGCCAAAGATGTAAGGAATTATGCAAGCCCTGCAAGCCCTGTTTCCCTCTCAGATTGCCCCAGTGCCAGTCAATTTATTTGCTGGTAGTAAAGAAATTTCCTCTCTCCTCACAAAAATGTGGTGTGCAGATAGTAACCACAGCCTTGGGAAGGTCTTGGAGCTGAAGGCCTTGTGCTGCTGAGGAGCAGGTGGCAACAGACGGACTCGCAATTTGGGGATGGATGCAGCAAACTGCATGAGAAGCGTGGCCCTAGCACAGGCCGCTGCTGCCATCTAGCCATGCCTGCTGCCTCTCAGCCCTCACCCACGCCACCTTCTCAGGCTGTGTTCTGTCTACATTGCTGCTTTTCTGCAGCTTTCCTCTTCTGAGCCACCAAGAAGAAGGTATCTTTTAAGGTCTCTTCGTTTAGCTCACCCTTTCCAAGCCTGCTGCCACAGTGGCTGCAGGGCCAGGCTGTGTGGCAGCTTGGTGGTCATGGCCGTGCCGCTCCCTCTGCCCTGCTCCCCGCGGGTTCTGTGGGGCCCTGCTTGCTGCACCACATCCTTCCTCATGGGAGTCACCTCTCCTGGGGGACAATACCCCTCGTGCCCTGGTGCTGGCATGGTTATTGGATCCAGCGGTTCTCCCACCACCCTGTCCTAAGGACACCACCAGTGTCCTAAACCTGACGCTGGGAATGGGTCTCTGCTTTTGAAGCCATTTGGTCCTGCCAGTGTCTGGTGTTCTCCCAGGAGGAGAAGGAAACAGGAATCAGCATATTCAGCTGGTGAACAGGAAAACTGCTTCATGAAGGTGAGAGGCTTCTCAGAGCTCCTGGGTGAGGAATCTTCTTCACACCATGGAGCAGGATGAGGCTGTTCCCTTTGTTCCAACAGCCACATTGCAGCCTTGGTTTAGCACCCATTACCAATTCTTCCCTGCTACTATTTCTTCTTTTTTCGAGGCAGGAGTAGGTCCTCTTCCTTCAGCAGCTCCTCAGAGGCTGCTGTCCCATTTAGACCCATTTTAGCACTGGAGCATGAGCCCTCACCAAGCAGAGCCCTGTAGAGAGGAAGGCAGCCAAGGAGCTGGTAGTGTTGGCAAACCCTATTGCTGAATTGAGGGAACTGTGCTGCAGGGCTCAGCCCCATGGCACTGCCAGACCCACTAGGAAGCAGGGTGATGACAAGCACACTAGGATTGGAAGGGACTTGAGGAGGTCTCGAGCTCCTGCTCGAAGCAGGATCAATTGCAAGATCAGCTCATGGCTGCTCAAGACCTTGACCTGTCAGGTCAAAAGCCTCTGGAGATGGAGCCCGGCCAACCCCACCAGTCGTGGCTCTCCCCATGAAGCAAGCTTCTCTTTACATCCAGCCTGACTCCCTGGTTTCAGCTTGTGTCCACTGGCATTTAACATTAGTAATCCTGCAAAGCTGCTCTGCAGAAGGCGGCATAAATCAGTTCCAATCAAAAAATCCCCCAAAAACTCTGACAACAGCAAACCTAAATTAACCTCAGGAGCAAGAGAGAAGAATAAAAAACATCCCAGTAATAGCTACTGAAAGAGCCAAGCCTCAGACTGGGCTCCAAACAGGAAATTGGAACCTGACAGGACATTTAAGGTAATAGCCTTAATAAATAATTAAAGAAAGCTCTTTTTGAAGTTTTCTGTGTATTAAAACCTTCACATCCTCTGTTTCCCATCTCTGTGAATGGATGGGATGAGACCTTTGTTTGGTTGGGGTTTTTTTGAGCTATGCAATAGCTTAATTATTACTTTGTACATACTTTTTCCTTGTAGTTTCTAATCTGCATTTGTTCACTCTAGTAAGATCTCACTCATGCTGTGGTCTAACATCGGGACTGTGGGATTCCTTTGAAAGTTTTCCATTTAACTCCTTTCCTCCTCCTTCCCTGGCTCTGACCAACAGTTTCTTGGATGCATTTTTTTTGAGCTGAGCTCCATCTTGTGGGCTTTTGCGTGGCTAATTAGTCACCACATCCTTATCTCTGGATCTCCCATGGCCCCGATCAGAGGAGCATGCCCTGCTTTGCTTGAGGTCAGGTATAATCACAGAAACAATCACAGAGTCACAGAACAGCTTGGGTTGGAAGGGACCCTTAAAGACCAACTAGTTCCAACACCCTTCCCCTGGAAAGACACCTTCCACTAGACCAGGCTGCCCAAATATCCCACTGGGGAATGAAACCCAGATGGCAGAAGCAGGTGAGTCCCATAGCACCAGACTGCTGGGAAGTTTGGGAGCCATCCCATGGGGTGCGGGAAGAATCTCTCTCCCCTAAACCAGCAGTTGCTGGTGAGTTGTATTTTCTTTTGCTTTTCACTTCACTCAGATGCTGTAATTGTTTAATGGGTGTTTTGACTGCATAAAAGTGGGACAACCATTGCTGAGAAATATTTATGGAGCTGTTACAATGCAATGCTATTGCCACTGATGAACTATAGTTAACAGCAAGTAAATGGAGTTCCTAAGCAGGATTTTTTTAATCTAACAATGAAATAGATTATTTTCTTCTTATCCTCAGAGCAAGGGCAGCAGCACATCTGTTCTTACTGAAAACTGCATCCATGTTATCCTGTTCAAGCACTGCAACCCTGTGCTTTGCAAGATTGCCAGTATCTTCTTTTTTCCAGCTAGTGAGCTTAGTAGCCAAATATAAAAGGGTGATGCTTAAGCTGACTGAATGTCCAAATCCTGTACTCACACTGTAGGAAACTGCTGTTTCAGGGTAAATAATATCTGTAAAATACTTTGGGAATTCTTTGTACTGAGCTGCTACAGTTGCCCTTTCTCAGCTCATACGCAGTGCTTGCTGAGTTCTCAAGGTACTCTGAACCTCCACATCCCTAGCAGGGATAAGATGTTGGTAGCAGCCCAGCTGGGAGCACTGGTCTCTCCATTGCTGCTCTGAAAGTCACTGCCTTTCTCTCCCTCCCTGAATTGCTGCACAGCCTTGCTGTCTTCTGGCTGCTTTCTGGACTGGAACATAGCAGTTGGCTCTGTACCAGAAAAGCAGGGTGAACCAATTAGTTCTTTGCAAAGCACTCCGAGAGCATGAACTGAAGCGATTATAATTGTAAGGCACTTCTTTTTTGTGGGAATACAGTGGGTAAGACTGGGACCAGCTCCCTAAAATGAGTGAGAAAAAGAAGGGTTGGATTCAGGATGCTAATGCTTTTGTCTTCAGGCAAAAACTAACAGATGGAGGAAAATTGTTGCTGCAGTGTAAGCATCAAGAAACACATGCAAATAAGGGTCTAATATTTATTGGACTGTAGCAATACTTGCAAGACTACATGGACACACAAGACTGCAGTATGCTCCCTTGAGGGCGCTCCCTTCATTTGCAAGTGATTTCGCAGTAACACTTGAGGCTTCTCCATGCTGAGGTGGAGGGGACTCAAGGGGCCAGTGTTGTTCATGTCCAAAGCACTCACCTTCACTCTCAGACTCACCTTGCAAAAGGCAACATCATTGTGGTGGCTGTGCCCCCTCTGGGTTCTCATCATCATCTTTCCAAAAGTGGCACCACCCGTGCCCGAGTTGCTCCAAACACCTCCTGTACTGAGAACTACAAAACCAACTGAAAAGCAAGAGCAAGGCTTGACAAAATCTAACTCCCAGCTCCATATATGCTCCCTACTCTGAATGTATTTTTGGAGTGGTCAAATACAGTGTTTTAACAAGCTAAAGACAATTTTGAATTGAAGGCATTTGTGACATGGATACTGAAACCAAACCATGGCCATGGAGATACCAACTACTTTCAAACTGTAAAGAAAATCAGGTACCAAAACCAGGCACGTCTCCAAAGCAAGTTACTCTCACTTCTTTTGGTACTGATCAGTGCTTCTTTCAAGAGAAAATAAAAAGTAATAGTTGCAATGATTGATGATATTTTACTTTTTGCCAATTAAATAATATTCATCTAAGCTCCTCTTCCAATACTTGTGGATAACGATTTTTTTTTTTCTTTTTGTAAGAGAGTTCGTTTTGATCTGGAAAGCAAGCTGTCCAATCTTACTGCAAATTGATGCTGTGTTTAGCTATAAAACGCCTATTTTAAAGGACAGTAGTTTCTGGGGAGGAGGTCTACAGGCAGAAGAGCTCCCTCCAGCTCCAGGTTTGTTCCTTCTCCTGCAGGTGGAGTCATGGGATCCCTGCTCAGTGCTGCTCCCAGCTCTGGGTTTCTCTGCTGGTGAGAATGAGGAGACAGAATTGACTCTTCCACAGGGAATTGTACACTGACACTTTGTCAGCAAGGCCTCTGTGATAGCCTAGAAGTCAGCAGCTTAAAAATGAAAACATGAGTTAAATGGTCACGCAGCAAGACAAGGGATATCTGCCCCGTGGTACACTGCCATTGGCAACTTCCCCTTGTCCCTTACTCCAGTATTCTCCAATCTCTCCTAAAACATTTCCACCTTTGATTCTCCATCTGATGTCGTTCCAGAGGATGAGTGTTTCTCAACTTTTTTTGGTATACTACCTTTGCACCAAAGAACGTCAGCTGAATTCCAGGACAGGCTCCATATGGCCACATGGGGACTAAGCATAAGGTCTCAGCTAGACCTCAAGCTGGATCTCAAAGTGGCTTCACTGTTCAGAAGAGAGAAATGGGGTGATGAGAAGCTGTCTCAGGCAGATGTCTTGGTATTTGCCTCAGATACTACTTTCTTTTTATGAGTGTGATCCCAAGAGAATCGACACCACCATCAGCAGTGCCAGCGAGTGCAGTGAGCACCAGGGCCATTTGGAGCACGGAGCCACAGCCCCTGCTGATGTGCCAGCAAAGCCCACAGTGAGACAGACAGAGCACCATACAGTGCAAGGCTAGCAAGGAGTAAGCTGAAAGGCACAGGCTATTCTTGGCTCCAACTTTAGGACTTGTTGAGCTAATCACATCAGATAGATGCAGCTGATCTCAGTTTTTCTGGCATGCAGCTCCTCCCTTCCTCCTCTATCAGACAAGCTTGCCCCAGGGAGGAATAATTAAGATGTGCAGTTAGAACAACTGGATTTGAACAATAAACACGACAAAACAGAACAAAGGCTTTAATGTCCCAAAAGGCCATCAAGGAGAGGTCAAACTAAACCAAATGAGCTCACTGCTTACTTTGTTACACCTTTGCTGTCCTACATGGTCCTCATTCCAGCTTCCAGCAGTAAACATATTTCCCTAATGTGGATTGCAGGGAATCCCCACAGTCACCCTATGACCAAATGCTGTCACTTGGGGTATTTTAAAATCAATTAACAAGTGGGCAACTGAGATTCTGTGGAAGCCAGGAGCCAGGCAGCTGTGAGATGAAGTATCCCAAAAGCCAGAACATCTGTTCAGCATAACTGAACAAAACATAACTTTAAGCATAACTTAACTTGAGAAAGTTAAGTCTTGCTTAAAACTTGAGGAAGTTAAGTCTTGCTTAAAGACACACCAGCACTACTGTAAACACTAAATACTCCCAGAAAGTACTAGAAGTCCCTTAGCAAAATCCATTGGGTTTTTTTTTACAGAGAAGATGCTTCAGAGTAGGAGTTTTTAAATGCCCGACACACTCGTTATACATGGCTTAGAGAGCACTAGCCAAGTCTATAACATATCTGCCATAGGAGAGAAAGGTAAAGAACTACAATCAGCTCCATCTGTTTTGGGGAGCATCATGTTGATCAAATGCTGGTTAGCATTTCCACAGTCCTGACCTCCAGCAGAGATGTAAATTTTGGATTTTTCAGACAAAACCCAGTGAAATAGATACAATAACCAATCGATGAAGATATTAACTGGCAACCTGCCAACCTCCTCTCAGTGAAGCTCACTAATAGTTTCCGTAAGTGATTGCCTTCAAAGTACCTGCTGGAGATGGTCTCCACTGGCTGTGAGTAGAGGAAGGCAGACTGTGCCACTTGCCCAGCAGGGCACTAGGTGGTAGTGCAGGTATCACATCAGGTCTCACTATAGCTGAACTCCCTTCTGACTCAAACAGCCACAGCCCCCAAATAGGCACTTTTTCAAAGTAGCTACATCTGCTTTAGACAACTGCAGCTTCTCAGAGAGTATTTTTCCTGCATACCTGTTCAAATGCACTTAGCTCTCACAGAGTAAGATTTAGATGTGGAATTGTTACAGTATTAACACTTGGTTACCATTCACTACCCTCTTTCATTCAAGAATAATCAAGTTTCCAGATGATGTTGGAGAAGCTGAAGGAAACCCTGGTTTGGATGCAGTGAGTTTTTATGAGATTAAGGCTATGGCTCCACGATGTGCATGTACTGAAGTCTGCCATATGCATAAGAATAAGAATAAAGGCAAGTGCTATTTCAACCACAAGCTTGAAGCTGGGAATAAAGCAAATAAAAACATCACTTGGGATGCTTCAAGAGAGTCAGGAATGAGGTACCATCACTCTGTTTACCCTACTAGTTCAGCTAATGGACAGTTTCTGCTGAAAGCACAGAATGGAGGTTAAACATTACCTTTCAGAGCTGCTTGTAAGAAAACTGCTTTATATCTCATCTTGCTAGAGCCACAGTTTCTGTCAGCAATGCCAGCCTTTGGACAACCCTTTAAATTTTAACACTTACTCCAAGTTAGCTTAAGCATTCTATTTTTACTTGATACATTATGACTTTCTCTTTATACATCAGGCATTTTCTATGGCATGCCTGCAGTCCAGGACCTTGTGGCAAACAGATCAAATCCAGCTCAAGGACCAATTAGTTTGTAGAAACATTTTCCAATTTTAGTGCAATAAGTAGCAGCAAACTAGCATCAGGTTAAACATAAGTCAGAATGCTTTGCTTCAATAAGCAGACTATATTATCACAAACACTCCCTGTATTGGCTCCTAGTATTTACTATTTAGTGTCATCTATCACATTTAATCCAGAGTCAGAGGGGTAGCATGTCTTTTCATAACATTAAGAGCCTCTAATCGTATCGCAAATACAAAAGATGTCAAAAGTCCCATTTGTTACCGCTTTTATACCAAAGCCCTAGGCTACACAGGTCAGAGAGAGCCTGTCAGCCACATAGTTTCAGCTTCCTGGGTTTTCCCAAAACATATTTTAGTTCTCACTCACATAACAAGCCGTGAGGCAGTCATGGAGCCTGTGCTGTATTCTCTCATTTATGACTAGATGTGTTTATAAACGGCCTTCAGTCCTGGCCACAGCACCTGTAGACTAACTTGCAGAAAACCAGCACTGCATGGAACTTGCAATATGCAACTTGTCAAGTCCATGTTCAGTAGTGAAAACCAAATGTGAATTCACAAGAATTCACACAGTATTCAATTTGTTGACAGTCAACCCTTTTCCAATCACATATGAAAAAAGACAATTCAGTTTCCCTGCCCATTGAAGGTTTCCTTCACTTCAGGTGGGAGGTAAAGGGTAGGGGAGATGGCATTTATTAGCAAGTTCTGGGTTTGCAGCCTCTAGTCTGCCTTCATAAATGCTATAAGAGCCATTCATGACACATTAATTTTCTACAGATTAACCAAACACAGGACCAGTTATTTCAATATACTTTATTTTAAAACAGGTAGGTCACAAAGCACTAAGCTTAGCCCGTTCTGCCATACACAAGCTACAAATACTTGTTTGACAGTTGAGGGTCAATCTTTAGTAGCATACATGAAAAGTGAATAAAAATCCATATAAAACAATATTCAAATAGTTTCCATAGGAACACAGATAATTGTGACCCATCTCCTAGTCATTTTTCTTGCATTTATGCCAAACCTAAACGTTAAAAAAACACTTAAAAATTCTACCAAGAATTAAGTTAACAGTCCCCCAAATGCCCTAAATTCAATGACTAACCTTGCGCTTAGTTACTAAATATTACCTATACATTAATACTAGCTGAAGCACAAGTTGCTGGATATTCAATTCCGCTTTCCCAGGCACAAGAGACTGGCAGACTAGCAACATCCTGCTCCTCCACTTCAGCTAGGAACCCTTGCTCCTTGATCTGCTGCATTAGTTGCCTATAAGGAAAAAAAATAATAAAAGAATAAGTCAAAAACTGTTTCACTGCAATGTACCTAAAAATGTAAGTAGGTACAGTTTTTTTATTGACAGTGAGTATGAAATGAACTCTTTATGCATCACCTGCAATCCAGACATTATTATCAAAGGGGGAAAAGAATAATAAAAGCAGAATCCATGCAGGTCACTTGTGGCTGGCTAGGCTTTAGGGTAAGTGAAAATACCAAGCTGGTTTTACGTTTCTGTGTAGGATTTAAATCTGCAAAGATGCACCCATATACCTGCAGCTACGTCTGTATACCTCATGCTATACAGATTTACTGACTTAGTGCTCAATAGTTCAGAATTTCAGATGCGAAAATCCCCGACAACTTGACTGTCACTTATCCCACACCCTCACATTCCTGGGTAACTTGAATCAAGAAAATGTATGGATAACAGACTAGAAATACAAAGGAGCTGACTGAACCAGTGAGAACCATGCAACTCCTTCCATACTCAGACAGGAACTGTATTAAACAAAACCTCAGAAAAACTTCAGTTGACTGAGTTTCTGGATTAATTCATAGATTCATAGAACGGTTTGAGTTGGAAGGGGACCTTTAAGTTTTAGTTCTAACCCCCCCTGACATGGGCAGGGACACCTTCAACTAGACCAGGTTGCTCAGAGATACATCCAACCTGGCCTTGAACACTTCCAGGAATGGGACACCTCTTATAATTTGAAGCCACTACTCCTCATCCTGTTCCATCTTTCCTCTAAGTCCCTCTCAGGTACTGGAAGGCTGCAATTAGGTCACCCCAAGGCCTTCTCTTCTCCAGGCTGAACAATCCCAGTTCTCTCAGTCTTTCCTCATAGCAGAGGTGCTCCATCCCTCTGATCAACTTAGTGGCCTTCTTTGGATTCACTCCAACAGGTCCATGTCCTTCCTATTCTGGGACCCCAGAGCTGGATGCAGCACTGTGGGTGGGGTCTGAGCAGAGCAGAGGGGCAGAATCCCCTCCCTCACCTGCTTTGGATGCAGCCCAGGGCACATCTGGCTTTCTGGGCTGCAAGGGCAAATGTCTGGGTCACATCCAGCCTCTCACTCACCAGCACCCCCACATCCTTCTGGGCAGAGCTGCTCTGGATCTGTTCAGTGCCCAGCCTGGGTTGGTACCAGGGGCTGCCCCGATCCAGGTGCAGCACCTTGCACTTGGTCTTGTTAAACCTTGTGAGATTCCCACAGTCCCATTTCTTGAGCCTGTCCAGGTCCCTCTGGATGGCATCCCATCCCTCAGGTGTGTCAACAGCAACACTCAGCTCGGTGTCCTCTTACAGTTCTGGTTATCTTAGGTATGCAAATCAAACAATTGTGCCACTGCATGGCTCCTCATATATTACTAGTTTTTACTTAGACACATGCAATTACCTTGTCTTTTATCTTTCACAGTTTCTAGCCACATATTTAGGTGTATGCCTTTATAATATGTAGATGACATTCCAAAAGACTTTTGCCTGTCCTAAGAAGATCTGCACCATAATCTCATTGATGTATCCATCTCAGTTAAGGGCCAGCCTTTATCACAATATTCTCTTGCCAAAACAAAACACACATAGGGCTGCAAGAGGGCTGTGCTGCGGCCTTGGATGACAGTCGTGTCTGCATAATTAAGCTCAGCATGCCTCAGATCAAGTATTAAATTTTAACAGCAACCTAGTGATACAGTGAAAAAGCTAATTATTCTCCTGCAGAGCCATTTTTAGTTCAATTAGACATGGTTTGGGAGTCTAAAAGCTTCATGTGGTTTGAGAAATGCTTCAATCAACAGGAGGTTTCACTAAGGGGAAGAGACAATACAAGCCTGGTTTATACCAGCAGGGTTAGTAAAAGAATGGAGGAAGCTTCCTCTTACTTTTATGGCAGGAATTCCCCTGAACCTAAAGATTTTCAATAAATTTGAAAACAGCCCAATAACGCAGCTAATCATGCTTTAGGGTAACACCTCTGCCCAAAAGCCCTCTGCCAGTTCAGTAGGCAGATGTCAACAGAGAGGTAAGGGCTTCCTCTTACAGGAAACCTCACTTTTATAGAAGGTGCAATCCATTAACCTGTGTTGCACTGAAGAGCACCCAGGTTACTTCAAACTGCTGTTTAAGTTGTAGTTTCACAGTATTCTTGCACTTAAAGTGTAGTCCTGCTTTCTTTGCTTACCTGTTTAATAACTTCCCATGGAGATCTAGCACTCTGCACTGAGCACTGAGCCAGAGCTCAACCTAAACCAAGGAATAGCTCTCAAACATAGAGATCATATTGTGAAGCAACATTGCTGAATGTCCCTGCATCCTGCAGTCAGGATTTAGTAAGCTACTAGTTTAGAAAACAACATATTAATAGAACTGTGATTGACTGGTCTCTGATTACTAGGCACAGAAGCTAAATGTAAAGAATTCATAATGATTCTGTAATGTGCAAAAGTAAAAACACTAAATGGAATCCAAATTACTGAAGACTCCTAACAATACCCCTTTAAAAGCACCACTCCTATAAGTGTGTACAACAAAGAAAAGTAATTAGTAGCATCAGCATTGTTCTAAGCACATGGCAAAAACCTTCAGAGGCACTGCCTTCTTCCACATCAGGAGGTTTTACAAGAGCTGTGGCATCAAAACTATAGCCCTGCTTGTTAAGGGGTATCGAACTGATATAAGCTATTCATTACAGTGATCTCAAAAGTACTGATGGATCAAGATACTAACCATGCTGGTCTTGACATCACATAGTGTATTGTTGGCCTCTGGAATCCATTGAAAGTAGAAGCTGCTGCAACAGTATAGGCACCCATGTTTTCAAACAGGATCCAGTCACCAACTTGCAGCTCTGGCATATTAAAACGCTCAACAATCCGATCTAAGCCATCACAGGTTGGTCCCCAAATGCTGCAGGAGTAGCAGCTGTCATCTGGCTTAGGCCGCTAAAGAAAAGAGTAGAATATAATTATTTGACTATCAAAACAGAGCTTTCAGAAGTAATATCATAGTGAAACATTCCACCCCTGAAGAGAAGGAAGAGCTGCTTGCAGGTTCTTCTTCACCTTTGGCTTTGAGTTCATTCCACTGCATGCATCATAATAAAGTCTGGCAACATGAAAGGAGCAGTGAACTGAGAAGTGACTGCTGCAACAACAATTCTCCTACATCCATGATACATGACCAGTATGTGGTACTTCTGAACAGGCATACCTTTTGCAGGACTGGTTTAACATGTGCATGATCATACAAGATGCAGTTGAATGATCCATAGACTCCATCATTCACATAGTACATAAGAGTTTTGTCATTTGCATCATCTTCATCTGGAAGAAGTTGAGACACCAGTGAGAAAATGCTTGGAAAGAAACACACAGTTGGCCAGAACTAAGACTAGGTCTAGATTTACCTACCATCAGAACCTGTTTGCTCCTTTAACACAATTTTCTTTGCAATGATGTTGACCGCCAGTGTGAATGCTGAAGCGACATAGTATCTTCCTGGCTCTGCAATAATACTTATTCCAGAATCTGAAGGGAAGTATTTATCCAGTGCTGGGTTGATTACACTTGTGATCTAGGGAAAAATCAGATGCCAGTATATTATAATTTCAGCAGCTACTCAGGTGCTACTTTAAAAGTCGGAGATGAAGGAAGTTCAAAAGGATACACTAGTGAAACATGTAACATCTATTAACATCTATTGATGTTCCTATTTTTTTCTCATTCAAAGTCTTGTTTGCAATTAAATTTATACAAAGCAACAAAAACAGACATCACTTGCAGCCTTAAGTAACAGAACAGATCATGTTTGAGGCTGAAGGAAATCACCCCTCCTGGGCTGATTAAACCAACATTAATGCCCTGCAAGTCCCCACACTTTAAAATTGATTTGTAGTCCACTCTTAGTGCTGCTACTCATGCACTATTCCACAGCTTACTGAATCCCAAAGCTGTCATCTCATGGGATCATAATAATACAGAGGGCTTTACTATCACACTTGAAATTCAGTTGTCTTCATGAACAGCTATTTACAAGTTCTGAAGTTATCATTAAGCTGCCTCCAGCTGCAATATGACTGTATCATGCCATGGAGCCCAATGACATAATTTGCCTCACATATGCCCATACTGCACTATGAGAATACACAATTCATTAGGAGGTACCAGAAGTGCTACAATGTTAGCTCACACTATTGTAAGAAAACTCTTTTTATATAACATACTGTGTCCTTGTGTTAATATGTAACAACACTTAACACCTCCTTGGGCTAGAAGGCAAGGTGCTCTGACAACAACACTGGTTTAAGTAGAACCAATTAGTTAACCATCCTATTAACATCCAGCCCCCTTGTCTCTTTGGAAAGCAGAGCTATTTCTGAGTGAAAGCAGAATGGAAAACACCAAACAATTTTAAAAATTACCCAAAAGCTAGTTCTAAATCAAATCAGACACTGACCTAGTATGCTGCCACCCCTAAGGACAGTATGGATTTGGGACTACCCTTTCATCCTATCTGGGAATAGTGCCTATCTATTCAGTCTGAAGAATAGCATCAAGGGAAGAAGTCTATGCCAGTAAGAATCAAGACTCTAGTTAAAACCTGCTTTACTTGTTTGAGACTTCTGCATGCTTGTGCAGTCATTTAGCTATGTATCTAATGAGCTCATCTAATTTTTAGTTTTCAGATTAATTCTTCTTTTCCTCTTAATTATATTTCTGATCAAGCAAACCATTTTTGCAAATGTGTCTGCATACAAACAGAAAAAGCAAGATTTTATTTAATCCAGATCAACATTCAAACAGACACCACATCCTGAGCAGTTCTTAGCAAAGCTATACCTCTTCAAATTTAAGCTTGACATCTTCAGAGCCAGGGAAGCCACCACCAATATCAAGCAGGTACATACTGAAGCCAAGTTCAGCCTAAAATGAGATTAACAGCAACAGTGTCAAGAAATCAGTTTATAATTTATCATTTTAGCTTAAAAAGTAATGTGAAGTAATTTCATTAACACCTGAAACAGAGCTAACTCATGTTCAAGTAATAGTCATTTGAGTTTGAGCTGCCAATTTTAGTGCATCTGTAGATGAGTTTTGCTGAACTGGTCAAAGTAAGCTACCAGGACCTCAAAAATTCCAACATGAAGTCAGTGACTTAGCTAGCTTTTAAGCCCATAGAAGCTGTACACTTCATTTCAGTTTTGCCACAATAGTTGAGCAGTAGTTCCAGATAAAGTAGAACTAGACTTACTCCCATATCAAACACACAGCGGGCATCAGAAATGGCTTGAACAAAGGTCTCTGGGTCTGTACATCCACTTCCAACATGGAAACTACAAAAAGATACAAACTATCAGTTGCTATTTGGCATATCAGTCAAGACATTTTGTATAAACTCATGCCAGCACATGCAAAGGTATCTCTATTGTCAGTATTTCACTTAAAGAAAACTTATTAAATATGACTGTTTTGATACTGTCAGCTCACCTAACTCCAACAATGGCAAGGTCAAGTTCTTTTGCACGCTCCAGAAGAAGCCTGCTAGTCTTAAGTGTAGCTCCAAATTTAACACTCAGACGACAGACTGCTTTGGAGTCATCAGTGGTAATGCGCAAGACTAACCTAGAAACAGGAAAAAATAAGGAGCTAAGTTCAGTACAACAAACAGCATCATCAGGCAGGTATGACCTCAGGAGACTGAGCTTAAAAATACAAGCTGCTCTGCATATCTCTTCCTAAAGTGCCTAATCTACAAGATTAGATTTCACTGGTTAAAAGTATGTTTATTATTTCACAATTTTGCAAACTATCTTAAACTAATGAAGAACAAGTTCCAGATAAAGCAGATATTTCTGTATCTTGGGAATCCAAGGAAGAATTATAGAACAATTAGCATTACTTACTTGGCTTTTGGATGGGCCCTTGCAACCTTCATTAGCTCTACTTCACTATCAAATGTCATCATCTGTACACCACTGCTGGCAGCATGTTTAATTTGAGATACTTGTTTGCAGGGATTTGCATATATTATTTTCTCAGGAGGCACACCAATGCTCTGTACCAGCTGTATTTCCGTCTGAAGAAAGAACAGATTACACTTGTAAAGGATATTTCTAGATGGGTGATTAATGTAGTCAGAAAAACAAAGGCAACACCAGTCAGTTGTGCTTAATTTTATACATACATGTCTTGTAAGTCTGAACGGATACTAACGTCACAGAGCAGAAGACAGTCGAGATCTCACCTTGCTGGCACAATCAAATCCTGCCCCAAGGACAGCAAGAGTCTTCACAACAGCTTTGCTGTCGTTACATTTCACGGCATAGAAGGGGGTCACCCGAGGAAGGGCCTTATGCCACCGCATGTGCTTCTTCACAATGTCCCCGAGGTCAGCAACATAGAAGGCATCTTTATCATCCTAGAGCAAACATACATCTTAACGTTACAAACAGGAGATAACAAGATAAGCCTAGAGGTCAGCATTTGAGGGGGCTGCCTTGCAGATCATTTGCAAGGACAACTTGTTCTATTAGTTTACAAGTTTGTAGCATCATGAAATGCAGTGGTTTTCCCATCACACTTACAGAAGATGACACTTCATTTATTTTTTGGTCAAGGATATCCTTGGCAGTAAAGCCTTCATCAAGGAAGGTCAACTCAAATTCTTCTTTGCTGAAGTTACTCATGACTTCCAAGATTTCAGGTTTATGTCAAAGGACTTGGATATGAACTGCTGGAAAAAAACCAAAAAGGTAAATTACTTAATTTGAATTCATATAGTTTACATTCAATACTTCATTTGGATTCATAGAGTCAGTAGATGACCACTACTTTGTGCTCATATAATGTACTATACAGCCCCTACAGTCATCACTAATAGCTACATAGACACTTGCATAATGACAGAACAGATGTAATCAGAACCAAGGAGGGAAACCAAAATAATCTTGCTAGCTGGAAGGCAAGTTCTCCTCTGTTCAGCAACTCTGTGATGTTCTGAATCTACTCAAAGAGAAAAATAATCAAATAAATACTGTCAGATATTATTAGTCTGGCTCCCTGGAAGCTTCTGCTGTCTTTTTCTTCACCTCCACATCAAAGCTATTAATATTATGGCTAGTGTCTACTTATCACTTTAAAAAAAAAACAAAACTCTTAAGCACTATTTAGCTCACCAGTTTCAAGAAAGGGTTTACTTGCTATTACCAACAGAATCCAAGACTGTTACTGACTTCTGAGTAGTAACAACTCTCATTAGGTCCAAGCCAGGTAAATATCTGGATTCTCAATACAGTTCAGACTATGCATAAAGCAGACATGAGAAGAGGGCTTTCCTTGAAGTTGCTCTGTTGGTAGTGAGAGCTTCCCTGTTCTACTCATGACCTCCAAGCTACATGAAAATCTCAGCTGTCATGAGTGGCAGATACACACTTTGAGACTAGTTCATAACTCTGACCAGCAGAACAGTGATCCTAATTAGGACTTTAGAACAGGATTTTATACCAGTCCATCACAAATCTTCATTGCTAACAGAAATCTACCTGCCAAGTAGAAAGTCCCTTCCATAGGGAAGATACAATTTCATGTGACAGGGTCCAACCCTCTTCCTTCTCTCAGCATTTTTTGCACTCTAGTCTAGTCATGTAGACTAGGACTGAAAATTATGCAAACTCTGAATTATTCACTAATTTTAAGTTATGTTACTGTTTCCTCTATTTTCAAAAAGTCTGGCTATAAACCAGTTGAAAAAGGATGTTTTATAGCTGTTACAGATTAACAAGGTTCCAAGACCAACAGCATCATTCATTCAATTTATGTGTGTAACAAAAGTAATTGAATTTTACTTCATGAATAACTTTGAAACATCAGCAATTATACATAATCTCAACCTTCAGAAACACAGGGCAAGAAGAACTAATTCACATCTTTTGATCATTTCTCACTTATGAGACACAAATCAAATCTGAGATTCAAACTAGATTAAGCTCTGATTCTAATAAACCCAACAATCCATTGAACCTCATTCTCCCCTGCTCTCATTCACGTGCAGGATAATTCTCCCACAAGCTGGATTAAAGTCTTCTCTTAAAAGCCTCTTTGAAAGGACCATAAGAAACAGCAGATTAAACACTTCTCAGGAAGGTGCTTGTTACTAAGCAGAAGTTGCATCTCATCACTGACTTGCAGCTTTGCAGAAAGCAGTTCAGGGACTTCAGCTGTGGTTAAGAGAAGTGAACACCATCAGAAAGAATTTAGTTTAACCTCTCCTCTGCAGAGCACTGCATGAAAAGCACTTTTCCTATTAACATGTAAAAGGGAAATGACTTTTACTAGCCACAACAGATTTTGTCAAGAAGTTCTTCCAAGCTTTCCATCACCACCTCGTTGCCCAATTTTAACTACAGTGTAATTACACAGAATACAGACAGAACGTGATCATGTAGGTGGAAACTGTAGCCTCCCAAAGTCTGTTTCTATTTGGACTGTGTGCAAAGTGTCTGCAGCTCCCCAGAAGAAAGGCAATTTATGCTCATTTAGAATTTGTTCTCCAGAACATTCCCTTAATCAGTAGCTGTATTTGGACAAAGCTGAGTCATGCCTGCAGGCTCTGTACTCAAACAGCCAAGCCGCGTCTAGAAAAGGTGCCCGCGGGGCCCCTGAGTGCCGAGCCTGCAGAGCGCTGCGGTGCGCACGGCCGGGGCCGGCTGCCCTGCGCTCACCGACCCCTTCTGCCTGCAAAGCCACGCGGTCCCGCAGCGGGGCCGGACCCGGCCGGGCTGGGGCTGCGCTGCCCGGCTCGGCAATGGGGCACCGCACGCCCAGCCTGACACTGCGGCTTCCAGCGCCTGCCAGCCCCGGGGTGCACCTTTATTACCTATCCCTCGGGGCGTGCAAGGCCAGGCTGGATGGGGCTCTGAGCAGCCCGGTTTAGTGGAAGGTGCCCCTGCCGTAGGCAGAGTTGGAACTAAATGGCCTTTAAGGGCCCTTCCAACCCAACCCAAACTACTCTGTGATTCTCTGATTCGCTCCCGCCCCGCCGCCGCTCGGCCCAAGGACGAGCCCGGGCGCCCCGAGCCCTGTTCCTGCCACGCACCTGCCTTTCCCCACCCCGGAAACAGCCCGGCGGCCACGGCGGGGCCGTCCCTTCCCCCGCTGCCGGGACGCGCAGCCAACACTCCCCACGCCAGCCGCTCTGGCCCACTCGCAGCCGCCCGGAGCCTCCCGCCTCCCCGCCGGGGCTGGGGATTCCCCGTGCCCGGCGGCAGCACCGGCGCCCAGCCCGGGCAGCGCCGCTTGGCAGCGGCCCCGCAGACACGTGGCTCCTTGCCGGCCGCTTCCGCCGCGGCCCCGCTCCGCCGCCGGCACAGCCCGGCGCATCCCGCCGCCCGTCTCACCTCGCCTCGGACAGCGGTGGCGGAGCTGACGGCAA
>VZRF01015751.1:152201-318575 GCA_013396875.1 Vireo altiloquus
GGGAGCGCCGGGCCGGCGGAGGAGGAGCGGGGCCGGCGGTGAGCGGGGCGCCGCGGCTGACAAAGCTTCGCCACGGCCGCCGCGCTCCTATTTATAGCGCCGCGGCGTCGCTGTGGCAACGCACCAGCTCAAACCAGCCGCGATCGGCTGGGACCGGGCGCGCTCCCACCGCCGCTATTGTGACGCACGGCCGAACNCCCGGTCCCTGCCGTGGCCGGGCGTGCCGAGCCTCTGCGCGGGCTGTGCCCACCGGGGCCGCCCGGGACGGGATCCACCTGCGGGGCGATGTGCGCGCCCCCAGCCCTGCCCGCTGCCAGCAGGTGCACGCCTCGCGCCGCCCCCGCCGCCGGTTCGGTACCCCCGGTCGGTACCCCGGGGTCGGTACCCCGGGGTCGGTAGCACAGCCTTAGCGTGAAAAAGCGGCCGCAGGAGGCCGGAGGGCTGCGGCTGCAAGCGATGCCTTTGGCAGATGGTGGAGGAAAGCACTACTGAGCCAGGGGAGCCGGACTGTGTCACACCCGGAGTGTCGGTGTCGGTGGGGTGACACTCTGGAAGCATTTGTCCCGCTCAGAGCCATGCAGTTTGCTCGGCTCTCGCAGCCCCTGTGCTCCGCGTGCCGGCACTGGCTGCTGTCCGCAGCGGTGCTGCTCCTGCCTCCATCCCTGACCACCGAGGGTGTTACCCAAAACACTTCCCGTAACACTGACCACCGTTTTTCCATCCGCTCTTGTTCTCACACTGGTCGCCTTTTCCACTGTAAGGTTATTTTGTATTGCTGGCTTGTTTTAAAAATGGGCTTTGATGGAAGGTGTAAGAAGGTATCAATTGATCCTCTCAATCCACTTAGTTTAGCCCGGGAAGGACTGTGCTTTCTGCCTTTGCCAGGACAGACATTTTCTGCCCCTCTCCCCCTCTCTTTAAACAGTTCGAGCCTCCCCCCATAGCAGACGCAATCCCCTACGGACTGCGTCCCTGCCCTGTCAATGTTTGTGGGAGGATGGAGCTGCCCTTGCCATGCTGAAAAGGGGATTTTTACACTCTGCCGCCTCTGGAGCATTTATAAGAGCGGCAAGGAACCTTTCTGCAGCCCAAGCTGCAGGACAGAGCTCAGGGTGCCCCTACTCCCCATCTCCAAGTCACCGAAGGTTATTTTAGTGGCTGTCTGACGTGGGCTCTGCAGAGCTGGGGAACAAACCCTGCAACATGGAAAAACCCTCCGTCCTGCATAGGGAAAAGTGATGGGAAATGCTGACTGCTGTGGGATGTGGGATGCTCTCATAGGGGTACCCAAAACAAAAGGCTGTGCTCACTGGCCTCAGAGGTCCCATCCTTCCATCTCTTCCACCAAGCTCAGCTGGAAAACCCACTGTATTTCAGGCAAAAGCAGATCAATGGGATGTCCTTGTCCACCCCACAGCCCCTGGCTTCTGGAGATGGGTTGGGGGTGGAGGGCGCCAGACTGGGGCAGCAAAAGAATCCCTTGAAGGATTGAAATAAAAACACAAAGATCAAGCAGATAATAAACGAAAGGTGAGTTGGGACACAGCCAAAAGAAATGTCAGGGGACAGAGCTGCTGGTTTTGGCTAAAATAATTTAATGAAAGAAGGAACAAATTATCCTAAAATATTATATATATATATATTTGGTGTGTGTGTGTATGTCACCACACATCCAGGCATGAATTACAAAAGGTTTTCTAAATAACAGCAAGCAGGCAGTGGGGAAAACTGTCCCAGTGTGTAGAATTCATATCAGCTGGTCCTCAGGACACTACCTGTCCTCGACAGCAATTCCTGTCACTGAAGAAGCATTGTCTTTGCTGAGATAACTCATCAAAATCCCTGAGGAATTTCACACCACCTCCCCTGCCAGTTAACATGGCAAATAATGGGGTTCACATGCCTCTAGATTTGGCTCTGCGGGCAGCAGATGTAATTTAATTTAATTTTTCTTCTGCTGACTGTGAACAAACAGGGATCACAGAATCACAGGATAATCTGAGTTGGAATTAGGCACTGGAAAAGCAGACAGAGAGGGAAGGGAAGGGCTGTGCCACCACCACAGGAGCCAGCTGCTCACTGAGCTGGCTCAAAAGCAAGGGCTGTAGTCTGGACTGGGACAATGGCCATCACCTGGCCCCAGCACTCCAACACATCTCTGGTACCAGCTGTTCCCTCTTCACCTTCTCCCCTCTGGCTGGGGCTGGAGAAGAGCCTGCAGCTGTCCCCAGCAGTGTCCAGGCTGACTGACCTTGGCTGGGACAGGAGGGCAGGGACCAGTGGGTAGGCACTGCTCTGGTGTGAGACAACATGGAACTGTACCCGAGGCTGGGGAGCAAAGGCTGGACTGCTCCAAGGGAAAGAGGTGACAAAAACGACCACAGGATGCAATTACCTGAGGAACTGATGCATTCGTTAGCTGTTTGCAGGTGCTTAATAGCAATGTTTTATCAGCTCCTCAAAAGGATGGGTTTACCAGAATATTTCATCATCCTCCCAGCTCTTGTCTCTGGAAGATCCTTGAGAGCTGCTGGTGACAAGGGCTGGCTTTGAGGAGCATAGTGTTTGCAGGAGGTGATCCAGTTCAGGACCACAGGGCCCCCATGCCAGAGGACAGTCAGGGGCAGCTTTTCAGAGGCATATCAGGTACAAAAAAGGAGGCATTCCTTTGCTTCTTCTTTCCTGGCTAGTGCCCTGAGGGTCTGGCCAAGCTGCTCTGAAGGGTGTGAGCAGCTGCACAGGTCCACCAGTCACAGGGGCAGAGCAGATCCTGGGTGTGAAGAGCTGGGAGATGCTCCTGCAGCTCTTGGCAAGCCACTACCAGTCTCAGACTACCTTATATGAAGCAGTTGCTTGGGCCAAAAATGTTTTCCAGAAGAGGGCACTGGAAAAGCATTTGTTGGTAGGAGACTGTGGCCATATCTTCCTGATGTTTCCCATCATTTTCTCTCCAAGCAGGGTCCTTGCTGCTGTGGAGGGACAGGGGATGGGGAGGACTGTCTTACTTCCCCATAGCTGTCAGTGTTTCCTACATCTTGCAGAACAGCAGCAGCAGCCTGGTGGTCTTTCACTCTGCTGAATGATGGATGTCTTGGCTCTTAGAGACCCCCAAATTTGGGAGGAGCTGGAGCCAAACCCCAGGTTCCTTCAGCTTTGGCCAGGTGGAGAGAGCTGCGCAATGGGGGAGAGATGAGCTGGCCAGCACCACCACAGCAGCTGGAAGAAACCTCAAGGTAATGCCTGGCATTTCTCAACTGCTTTCTTTCCCTCAGAGGGACTTCGTGCTTCTTAAGAAATTAAGCCCTGTGACAGCTCATGGAGGCAGATAAATAGTACCTCCACTTTATGGATGAAGAAGTGACTCAGAGGACGATTCAGTGACTTACCAAGGATTGCAGAGAGTAAATTCCAGATAGGGGTGTGCTGAGCTGTGGGCCCATGCGAGGTGGAGGTCCTCTGTGGGCTGTGGGATGCAGGATATGTGCATGGGCAAAACTCATGGGGCTGCCTCCAGCTCTCCTGGAGCAGCAGCTTTTGTTTCCTTTCAGTTCATTGACCATTGCACAGAGAAAAGAAAACCTACAAATTGTCCCCCTCATCCAATAAAGACCACTAGAGAAAATAAGGTTTCCAGGATACACTTTTGTCATCTTTTATTATGCATTTTCTAGGCATTTGAATACAGTTTCTTGCCACTCAGTGGTACAAATGTGATGTTGCCTCCTTTTGAGTCAGAGCAACAAACTAAAATAACTCCTTGCAGTGGCTAAACCAGAGGAGATAGAGTAACCAAAATTCTTGTGAAGTGACTGGAAAATTTTGCTTTGCAGCTCAGCTCCAGAAATGCTTATGGATCTGTTTTCTGACTTGCCTTTTTTGGGCTTAGTAGCCCAGTATGGTTAAAAATTAGTTCAAAACCTCACATGCCATGAGGTGAAGCACATAACTCTGACATTACAGCATCAGTTTTGTGTCTGAGCCTTGTCTTGCCTTCACTGTTACAGATTTGAGATAGCTATATGTTTAAAAAAATTTAAAAGTCAGTGCTCTTATATGCATGTTGTTAAATATACTTGATACATCAAGGTGTTTGAGTATCATCATCCTCTGTAAGAGGATCACCCTCAGCACCTACAAGAAGTGAGCCAAATAATGAGATTTGACTCTAGCATAGTTATAGTTAATACATGGATTCTGTAGGCAATATATGATGGTATAGCAGAGTTTTTAAACACTTTGTATTTTAATAGACTTCTCATCTTGCTCTCAACAAAGACAATGTCAAAATTCTCTGAGAATCAGGAAGAAAAAGAAGGGCTCTTGCAAGCTTTTGAACATTAGCTTGAAAAGCAGAGGTCAGCCTGTCCTGTGGGATCAATGGAAAGGGAGCCATGGAAGTGACAGGCAGATCCTGTGTGTGCAGCCAGCAAGTGGGAAGGCAATGGCCAGTCCTGTTGGCATAGCACTGCGGTGCTTGGCCCATACACTGCATCTCTCTCTCATGTGAAGGACTCTTCTGCCACAGTGAAGACATTGCTGGGGCCATGGGGCACTGCTGTCACACATAATCTACAGCCAGCTTCTGAACCCACCCTGGTCAAGACCTTGACTTACTCCAGAAACAGCCTGGAAGTTTGACCAGTTTAGAGAGAGGAAGCACTCAGTGCTTGTATGTCCATCGAGTATGACCCCAGGCAGCAACTGACAGAACAAGAGGACACAGTTTCAAGCTGCGCCAAGGGAGGTATAGGTTGGATATTAGAAGAAAGTTTTTCATGGAAAGAATAATAAAGTACTAGAGTGGTCTGCCTGGAGAGGTGGTGGAATCACCGTCCCTGGATGTGTTTAAAAAAAGACTGGGCATGGCACTCGGTGCCATACTCTAGTTGAGGTGTTAGGGCGTAGATTGGACTCCATGATCTTATAGGTCTCTTCCAACCTAGTCATTCTGTGATTCTGTGATTCTGTATCACAGTCAAATGATGACCACTCCTGGTGTCAGTGTGGGATCTGACCCCTTATGTGTCTTCTCTGGCACATACAGTGATGGCCACTCAGAAAGGAGAATGCTGTCTGTGGAGAGCAGCAGCAAGACCTGTATATGCTACAGTTTGCAGAAATTAACACTTTGCATATTGAAATCCTAAAATCTCTCCCATGGATTAGATCTTCAGGTGTTGTGCAAACACAGTGAGATACAGACTGCTCCAGCAAACTACAGTTGCTGGTGGGGAATTCACTGCATGGTGTGAAGAGACAGGGAACAATGGTGACCCATGGCATGTCTTGGTGAGCAGAGCCCAGCCCTGTTGGGCTTTGTGTGTGCATGTTACTCATAATGACATTTGCTCACGAAGGTTTGTCTTCTGCATAATGTATGTCCCAGTGCAGAGCTCTGAGTACACACTAATGATTTGCAGTAAAAGTAAGGACAGCTGGAAAGCTGTCTTGGTTTTCCCCGTAGCCTTCCTCCGACTTTTGCTGCCTTCAGATAGACAAGTGTCAATAACATATAGGACATTTTTTTCTCTTAGAGCAGTGGAAAATTCAAGAAGCCCATCAGAAGTCAGCATGGTTTCTTGGGGCTTGTGGCAATATTAGTCTTCGGTTATCACCTTTGATAGGAAGACTTGATGATGTGAATGGTAGAAGTGAATATATTGAATAGTGCATCAATCCTGTGACAGGGCTCAGAATATCTGGGGGGAAAAAAGAGGCAAGTGTAAAATTTAGGAGATTATAAATTCTGGATACATTGAACATAACAAGTATTCATTTTCTTCTGTGGTAATTCTAGGTATATATCATGTAGCAGACAGCTTCCCAGACTGAGAGCTGCTGAAGGTTTTCATGTCAGGGGAAGAGAATAATACATTTCTTTATCATTCCTTACACTCCTGAAAAGGCTCTCAATGGAAGTCTTTTGAGATTACACAATGAATGATACAAGACTTTGAAGCGGTAGAGTTCCTTACTTTTATTTCATATTCAGGGAATGTATGAGTTATAATCTTACCTACACACTACTCAGTGCAAACATGAAGTAACATCTCATATTGAAAGCCTCACATTTTGGATTAAGACTTGAGTTTAATTTTGGATTAGTTTAATCTGGTGAAGAGCAGTTTAAGAGGTGATTATTTGAAGGGTAGCTACAAAGATGGTACAAAATTCTCAGTGTTACCAGACATTACGGCCATAAGTTGTGCCTTGGCAGTTCTGGTTGGATATCAGGAGAAACTTCTTCTCCAGGAAAGTAGTACAACCCTGAGACAGAGGTGGAGTGGCCACCCTTGGAGGTTTTCAAGTTTAAGCAAGAAAAAGCCCTGGCTGACCTGATCTGGTGCCTGCTGATAGTCCTACTGTGGGTGTGAGGTTGGGCAAGAGACTTCTTTTACAGCTGGTATTTCTGGCACTGTGTTCTGCATTCAGATAAGCCCATGGGTGATGCAGACAGCCCTCATGACATTTTTCTGACCCAGTCCCTTAATTGTGTGAGTTGAGGTGTCTGTGTGCCAGAGATGCTGGCACAGAAGCATGTTGTGATGGAAGATGGGTGACCACTTCTCCCAGGAACCTGCTTCCTGCCTGTTGCACAGTCCCTGTGTTGGACCAGTGCTTCAGACAAGGACATTGACCAGGATGGTCAAATGTCCCCTGCAGGCAGGGAATGGGCTGTGCGGTGCTCCGAGCCTGTGCAAGGGGGAAGGAAAAGCAGAGAGCTGTCTTTGGGAGGGGGACACGGGTCTGCCAAGCTTGTGCAGCTGTGGCCTTGCCCCCTGCAAAGGGTTGTCCTTTGGCAACTTAGGCCTGAAAATGTCTGCCTGCCAAAGCATACAGTGGGACGGGCCAAAAAGGCACATCTTATGTGTCAGGAATGACATTCGGCCATGCTGATGGGGTCCTATATCCATTAGTGGGCTTTTATCTCCCTTGTTCTCTAACAGGTTAAATAAAGCTCTGAAAACCTGAGTTTTGGGAGGGTCAAACTTCAGATCCAGATTTTGTCATCTGTTCGGTCCTTTCATTAATAAGATGGAACAACTACAATAGTGGTTTTATGGAGTGAGACAGAAAGTTATGTGTCTCAATGCAACCCCCAGAGGCACACAGTGGTCTTTTCTTTTTCTAAACTAATTGAATCCTACAATTGTCCCATGGATGGGACCTGCCTGAAGTCAAGGGTAGCTCTATGCATGAAGTGGTAGAGCAGTAGGAAGGATCAGGCCTTCAGAGGTACATTTTCATCATAATGTTTGAAGACTTACGTATATAACTACGCAACTCAGGGTGAGACTGTGCCTCTAAGGCAAAACATATGAGCTCATATAAAGAATTTATCATTATAATAACAATTTGCATTTCTATAGAACCTTTAATCTTAGGATCTCAAACTGCTTAACAAACACAAATTAATTAATCCTCACAACTCTCCTGCAAGGTAGACATGTATTATGGAGAGTCGCTAGCAGCTAGCTTTCCATTACAAGTCTCATTTTAACTACCTCCTAACTTTGCCAAAACTAAACCAATACACACAAAAATTTCACAAGAATGATCTTGTCCTGAGGTAGGATCTTTCTAGAAATTGTGGGGCAAATAGGATAAGATAGTTTAAGATAAGTAGGTTAAATGGGGAAACCAGAAAGACATCTGTGAATGAACTAATGCATGTACTCTATCAGTCCAGAGTGGAGGGAAATGCAGAATGTGGGACAGACACACACTTCTCTATAACTTGCTGGAATCGAGATTCCAAGGTGATAAATGATTATTGATTATTCACTCTATAATTTATGAAACTGGTGAACTAGACAAGTTCAGACAGTGACCTGTTTTCTTAAATGGAAGAATCCTTTACCAGGAGCTTCACTCATCCCCAGTTATGAAGAGGAAATCACTGGGAGCCACTTTGGAGCCTCCTTTGGAGAGTTATTCTGTAAAACCTTTGGGAAAAGGCTGGATGTGCAGACCCAGCAATGGTCTGGTGTTGCAGAGCAAGGAGAGATGCCAAAACCAGCTTGAGAGCTGGTGTCTGGCAGCACGCCCACACATGGATGGAGAGCAAGGACAAATTCTTCCTCTGCACTCAAAAAAAAAAAAAGCCAAACAACCTAAACAGAAGGAAGAAAACCATCCTGGGAAAAAACACCTCTGACAACTCAGAGCTGCCCAGACCTGGAGCCCAGGGGTGGAGGAGAGAGCCAAAGCCTTTCCTGTTCCCTTCCTTCCAAAACAGGAGGGTGAGGTGTAGGTGGACAATAGGGTGGAGGCTTGTCCCTTGGCCTCTGATTGGGGTTTGCTCTGGCAGGATTACACGGATAGCAAATTGCTGCCACTCCCAGGAGGAAGGAGGAGGACAGGGGATTATGACTCAGGTGTTTGTAGGGTGGTACAGCCTCCAGGGATGCTTCCTCAGCCAGGGTGCCCCACGCTTGCTCTGGGGCTCCACTCAGCACCTCGTCCCCACGGAGCAATCGGTGCAGCACTGTGCCTTGTACTCCTTCCCAGCTACACCTTTCTCCCTGCCTTCAGGCATGTGGGATTGACTCATATGCTCCGTGTCACTCACTTGTACCCACGCCATGCCGCAGCTCTCGGCTGGGATCCCCGCGCTGGCCCACAGTGCACAACTGCCTGGCTCAGCAGGTGCTGCCTTCTGGTGACTCTCCTTAAGCTGCACTTAAGAAAAATAAAGCAAAGTCTGAAAATAACTCAGAAAGGTTTTGTAAAATCGGTGATGAACTCGTTGTTGGAGCATTTTTCAAGAGCGTGTGGTACAGATAGTACCTGTAATGTTGAAAGCATTTGATGTAGAGCCATCAAGGAGATGCAGTGGTAATTTTTTATTGAAAAATGAGATTTTACTCAAAATGGGGAGCCAGACAAGCTCTGCTCCTAGTATATAGATAAGAGGAAGAACCCTCTTTTCTAAGGCCATCCAAGAAGGGAGAAGAGAGGTAGAAAAGAAAGTACAGTCTGCCTTTTGCAGGCAGGTGGGTCCCATGGCCCAAGCAGACCTGGAACACTGCAGGGGCCATGCAGGCAGCTCTCAGCGAAGCCAGCAGCAGTGTCTGCTGCCAGAGCAGAGCCTGGGCACCAGGCCAGGGGCAGCCTGGGGCACCCCAGATTAGCATTGCCTCCCTTTCACCACTGGAAGATTGCACAGATCAACCAATTGATATTGAGAAGAGCTCTGGAGGTGCAGAGAGAAGAATTATTTATGACTAAACACAATAGACCAATGATGTTTGTTTTGTAGCAGTTCATAGTCCAATGCCAGGACTTGGCTGTTATCAGGCCACACATTTAGCCAAATTCTTGGCATGTTTTCTTCTACTAACTGTGATCAAATGACCTTGTCCTTGCGTAGGTAGGTAACATTTGGCCTTTGTTTTAATTGCATTCATAGCTGTGCAACAGGTACAGCTCTTAGCCTGTTGTTATCAGCCTTGTTACAATGCTGATATCAAGAGAGAGCAGAACTGCACTTCACTACGAGACCAAAGTATTTTGTATTCTGAGGAATGAAGACCTTGATTCCTCTGCTCTTACCCATGTCAAATTTTATCTTGCTCTTCAGACAACCCACTGAGTCTCAACAGGATGAGAAGACAATCTAAATATTGAATCCTAATGAAATTTAAAAATCCTTCAACAGTTGCTTAATTTTTCATATGCATCTGATATTTCATACAAAAGGGCATGGAGTGGACAAAAAATGGAATAAAAATGAAATATGGGTTATTGTCTAGTAGCCCTTCTGGTCAGTATTGCAGTCTTCTGCAAAGCTGCACCCATCTGGCCCTGGGCATGCTGTTGTTAACAAGTGCTCTGAATACAGCCTCAGACAGAGAGTGGCACAGGAGGAGAAATGCCTTGAGTTTTAATCCACGAGTACCAACCTACTGAAGCAAGAAGTATGAGAGAATTGATCAGTATAAGCAGCTTTCTCTGTACAGGTAAACCATACTGCAGTTATCTAGTTGCTGTTATTTTCTTGAGTCTTTCCATGACTGACAACAAATTAAAGTGATTACTGTGGCATTGTAAAGTCTTGATTTACCTTCAACCTGTTCTTTAACCTGAGAGCATTTTGAGAGTTTTCATCCCAATCCAACCTCCTGCTCAAAGCAGGCTAAATGATGGTGTTATTTTGTTAGAGGTTTGGTTTTCCCTGTCCCCAAACCATCACGTGAATGCTCTGATCACAAGGCCAGAGTCAGGCTTTCCTTCCTGCTTTCCCTGCTCTCACATTTGGTTGCACAGTGACTCAGCCTCATTCAGCACGTGTGTGTTCCCAGGTGAGATAGCAACAGCAATGATCTCTCATGGCACAGCATCAAAGTTCTCCTTCACAACTGCTCCACTTGGCTGGTGTGCAGGAGGTGAACACTGTGCTGTCACTACCCATCTGACTTCTGCGGAGTCTCCCAAATTAACTCATCTTGGATTCAGGTCACCTGCACGGCTGGACTCTAGCACTATCGAAAAGTGAGAGCTTTTCAAACTAGATATGGACATCCAGACAGCTGTCAGACCAAGCACGGATGTGCCCAATGAATTTACCTGTCCGTAGGGTTACCCAGGTCAGAAAGCAGGCAGACAGGATTGCTGGCTACAAAGGAAGTCCCAACTTTGGGGGCATCTTATTAGGTTGGATGCCCTTCAGTGTGGATAAATGCATGGCAGCTTCAATGCACAGCACCTCTCTGCAGGTGTGTTGTGAGAAACCTTTGTGCATTTAACACTTGCCTACATTGACATTTAAATTAACACATTGACACTAATGCTAGTATGTGTGTGTGGAATTACATTAATAACTCCACTATTTTCTTTTACATAAGTATAATGTTTCTTAAACATTTCCTGTGTGGAAGTTGCAGTATTTAAAAGATATCTATGATAGATTTTATCAGAAGAATTACAATATAATAAAGGCCCAGGAAGGAAAAGCATATCAGAAATACACAGGGAAAACCACCAGATCATCCTGTGCTGTGGGTGAAATCAATGGTAATAATGCTGACACCATACACTGTGGAAAAAAAAAAAGGCAATTAGGGAAACTGTGGTGATGTTAGGATTACTTTCACAATGAAAGACATTAATTCAAGGACATTTCCACAGTCAGAGACAGTCACATTTCATGATGATTTATGACCAGCAGCTGATTTGTGGTGTCCTTGGTGGAGGCAGAGCAGGCTATCAGCTGGGTGAATTTCTTGTCATGACACTGGCTGCTGTGGACCTGCACAGTTAGCTCAGCTAATTGGAGCATGCTGGTTAGCTCAGCTTCCACCTTACTTTCCCCGCAGAGCCATGGCCAGATGTAACACAGCAGCAGGAAGATCAGGTTTCTCTGATAAACTACTTCACACGGTTTGGATGTTTAGGAAAGCAGGGCTGCAGAGTACATCGAGGGCACGTTTCTTTCAGTAATTTATCTACTATACCATCAGGCGTGGGCAGACAAATATTGCTCTGCCACAAACCCAGTATTAAATCTTGTCTACACGAGGACCTATGTGTCGTGGTTTAACCCCTAACAGCAGCCAAGCCCCATGCAGCTCCTCGCTCACTCCCCCACCAGCAGGACTGGGGAGGGAATCATAAAGGTAAAAGCTGGAAAACTCATGGGTTGAGATAAAGGCAATTAAGTTGGGAAAGCAAAAGCTATGCACACAAGCAAAGCAATAAGGAATTAAATCACCACTTCCCAAGGTCTGGCAGGTGTTCAGCCATCTCTAGGAGAGCAGGGCCTCATCACACATAACAGTGACTTGGGAAGACAAACTCCATCACTTCAAAGATGTTCCCTTTCCTCCTTCTTCTCCCCCCTCTTTATATACTAAGCACGATATCCTATGGTATAGAATATCCCTTTGGTCAGTTTGGGTCACCTGTCCTGGCTGTCTTTCTGACTAACTTCTCATGCACCCCTAGTCTCCTCACCAGCGTGGCAGTACGAAAAGCAGAAAAGACCTTGCCTCTGTACAAGCCCTGCTCAGCAAAACCAAAAACATCTCTACATTATCAACCCTGTGTTCAGCAGAAATCCAAAACACAGCCCCATACCAGCCTCTGCAAAGAAAATTAACTCTACCCCAGCCAAAAGCAGCACATTGTGCTAGCCTGGCAGCAGGGGTAATGCTGGAAGCACACCATTGTCATTATTTCAGAAAGGAAGAGAGCGGACACGGAATGAGAGTGGGAATAAGGAGCTGCACTTTGTTACATTCTCTGTTGTTGAACAAGTAGAAACCAGGCACAAATGATCAGGCTCTAATTCAGCCCCCAGACTTTAGTTTTCTGACAGCAAGGCACCAGGTGAAACCTGGGTAGGAGGGAGTCACAGAGAAGACTTGTCCCTTTCAAAAAGCCACTCAGATCTCCTTGCATATGTCTATCTAGTTGTCTTCCTTCACTGATGGCAGAAGGATCCTTGACGCCTAAAGCCAGAAGGAACAGCTTGGCCTTTGTCTTTTTTTCTCTACCATAAAGGGAGGATAATGATGATGACCTTTTTAAAGAGCTTCTGACATCCAAAGATGAAAAAATTAAACTTGTAAGGGATTATTATTATTATTGTTATATATCTTTGGACAGAGAGAGTAATGACGTTTCCATGACATTTTATAATCCACACAAAATGCTGCCATAATAAAGATAATGACATGTATGATGGTCAAAGTATGCTTAGTTGTGGTATTTGGCAATGATAATTTGGCTTATTTCTTTTCCTATGCATTTTATACAGACAAAAATGAAGAAAAAACGTTAGCAGACACCTATTGCAAATCCTGCTAAAATCAAAACTCTGCTGAATTGAATGCATACAGAACTTTCTCAGGCTTTAGAGAAAATACACAAGTGATGCTATTTTAGAATCAGGTATTTGAAAATTGAATTGTTGATCTCTGTGGATGGCACTGTTATTACACTGATTCACCTTCCTGAAGCTGACCCTCCTGCAGGGTCTGGGCATGAGAACTATGCTCAGCTGTAGGGGATGCTCATTCTTGACTCCAGGTGTGATGTTTTGCCATCTGTCTTTGAGTGGGTTGGGTACTGCAGAGGTCCTTCAGCAACAGTCTGGGCTCTGCTTTGCCTTGTGTCTCCTTCCCATGTGCACATGAAGCAGATACCGACAGAAGGGGTAAAAAGACTTTAGAAAGGACCTGAAGTATCAGACCAGTGATCCACACAGGCAGTAGCCAGGGTCTGAGGACAGCAGCAGGAGATGCTATTTAAGGAGAGCATATGAGCACGGTCACCTTCTTGGTCAACTGCAACATTCAGGCCTTCAACCCCATCCAGCCATTTTAGTATCCATCTATGGACCTCTCACCATGAGTTCATCAAACTCCATTTTGACCCTGTGGCCACTGCCTCTACAGCCCCCTATGACAGCACAAGAAGTGAGTCTGTGGATTAAACATGGTAAAACCCTGGCACAGGTTTCCCAGAGAGGTAGTGGGTGTCCCATCCCTGGAAACATTCAAGGTCAGGCTGGGTGAGGCTCTGAGCAACCTGATCTAGTTACTCTCCCTGCTTATTGCAAAGGGATTGGATTAGATGATCTTTAAAGGTCTCTTCCAACTCAAACCATTCTGTGATTCTATTATTGGTCCATAGCTACTAATAATATGGTTTCACTTTTCATTCCTTTTCTAAGAGTTTTTGTTGGCTATCTTCACTCCCTCATTTTTCAGAGCAAGCTTAGCCAGGCTGATTTAAGTGGCAAAGTGAACCATGATGTAATCAGATCTTGAGATCCATTGCAACTGACTCCACAAATGAGGCTGAATGTTGTACATGGCCACCACTTCTGTGGCTGGAGAGAAGTGCCTACAAATATGACACATCCCCATTTAATAATAAAATGGAATAAAAATCTTCTTTCCCCAAGACTATTTGGCAGAAGCTTCCAGGAAATAGAAGACAGAGGAAGACCACTGGATGAACTAAATACAAAATTTAATATTCATGTAAAAGGCTCAGTAATACTCACTGATCTTTGGTGAGAACACTGTCAGAACAAATCAGAAAGAGTTTTGAGGCAAAATATTGGAAGAAAAGCTTGCATGAAAATCATTGTCCTCAATCTAAGACAAAAACTTTGATTTATTCCCTCGCTTAACCACTGAGTTCTAGCCTTAACCTAATCTATGTTTGGATTTATGTATCTAGCCCACCTCCAGCCATAGCAAGACTTGGAAAGAAGCAGCCCACTGCTCTATGGAATGAAATATTCCAAAGGTTTGGCAAACAAGCACTTCACCACCAGACATTCTGAAAACCATACTGAAACTTCTCCACTCATGGAACCAGACGATCAAGAATGCGGGTAGGGGGAGCACAAAGGAATGAACCTTTCCTCTGCAGAAGCATCAGCAACACCTGCACTGGCAAACAAGTTGGGCTGTGGGTTTTTTGGCCAACAGGGCAAAACAACTCAAGTCTCTGAAACAGAGGGTCAGGTTGACATTGAGACATCTGCTGCTGGTAGCCCTTGACCCATACTATCCCCTGGGCTGGTCCTGGCCACTGTTTGGGACATTACTTGAGTCTCTACCAAAACCACTCCAGGAACTGTGCCAACTGCATGGGCAATCATATGCCAAAGCCCAGACCTGTCCCCTGCTTCTGTTCCGTTTCCTGAGATAATTGTGGCATCTTTCCCACCTTTTGGGAACATTTCTGCCTCAAAGGATGGCCTGCAGATGAGCTACAATGGGGCAGAACAAGAGGGTAACTGCAGTTCTCAGGTGTGACTCAGGTAAAACATTTGACCCTCCCATAGCTCACCTCTCAGTGCTCAGATGCTCGTGAAAGGGTTTGTAGGAAGAGGAGAAACAAAAGGATACTGGCAGTTTTGCTTCTTCCTAAAGTATTCTTCCTGCTTCATTCCTCTCAGCTGGTGAAAATGCCTTTGCAGTCACTCATCCCCAGAGCTGCAGGAATCCTGGGCATGAGTGCGAGCCACCACGAGGCTGCTGGAGGGAGGTTTGGGTCTGTGGGTGCTGCTCCAAGTTTACAGCACTTCTGGCTGCAAAGCTGCTCTGGGAAATGCTGTCCTAGTTAAAGTCATGGCTCCACTGTGTTCCAGCAGTGCTGCTTTCTGCCTTCTCAGATGAGCCACTGCAAATGTTTCTGAGGTGATCCTCGGGGATTGGAAGAAAGCAAACAACTTTCTTTCAAGGAAAAGGGGTACCTGGTTGAAGCAATCTTTCATTTTTTCTACCTGTTTGAAGATCACAGCACTCTATCTGCCGTGAACAAATTAATCCTCCATTTCTAGAAATTATCTAATAAATAATTTAATCTTTCAGTCTTATTGTGTCCCCAAGAGCTTTCGGTATGATATCAGTAGCTGGTAACTCATTTCAGTGCACTGCTGCACTTCTATGTGAGCACTACTGATGTCAGTGACTAGAAAAGTAGTAGCCTCCTGACACCCACCCATGATTTTCACCTCAGAATCACAGAATCACCAGGGTTGGAAGAAACCTTCTAGATCATCTAGTACTGTAAACCCAGCATGACCATATTCACCCTTAAACCATATCCCCAAGTGCCAAATCCAGACACCACTTGAACACTTCCAGAGATGGTGACTCCACCACTGCCCTGGGAAACTTATTCCAATGCCTGACCCCTATTTCAGTGGAAAAAAAAAAAATCCTCATATCTAATCTGAACTTCTCCAGGCATGATTTAAGGCCATTTCCTCTCATCTTTTCACTTCAGATGTGGCAGAAGAGACCAATCCCCACCTCACCAACCTCCTTTCAGGCAGTTGTAGAAAGTAGTAAAGTCCCCCCTGAGCCTCCTCTTCTACAGAATAAACAACCCTGTTCTTTCAGCTTCTCCCCATAGGACTTGATTTCTAGACTCTTCACCAGCTTTGCTGCCCTTCTTTGGACATGAAGGCTTTCATTGAGATCCATCCTGCCCAGATATTTGGACACCAGCTGTAAAGCCATAGTCTTGGTACAGAAAAGGACTTCACCACCACCAAATGTTCAAATTTAACCTTGAGCTCAAGTCCTGCAGTCTACAGTCCTTTAGCACACTTCTGAATGCTGGTTTGAACTGGGACCTGAGATCTGAGCCTAAAATACACTGGAGAAGGTCACCTTCCTGATGGCCTCATCAAGCTTTGAAAGCTTCCTTGCTGCCCAGTCTGCTGACAGAGTCAAGTTAATCAAAGCTGACCCTTCAGCCAGAGTAAGCATGCACCGGTGGAGCTGCCCGAGTGGGATCCCTGGATGGACATCAGTACTACCTTCTCTCCACCTCCTCCTGACTGCTGTCTGACACCTTTGCTTTATATGAGATCTGAATCCCCCTTGGTCTGGCAGCCAGAAGCACAGGAAAGGTTCTGCATCTGTGCAAGTCCCTTCACACAGCCAGGGGATCTCCCCAGGACATCACTGTACACATGCAGAGGTGCCAAATTTGGATTATACATTGCATTCCCTATGGTGCAAGGACCTTGTCATTGGGGAATTCTGTTTCCTACTCAAAACAGGATTAGGGCCCTTAAAGTGCAGGGGAGATTAGGATCTGGTTCTGTGTGGTATCGCTTGCAGGGCTGTGCCCAACTCAAATTCCACCTACCATTGTGAGCTATGCACTCACCAAAGGGAAATGCCTGTCTTGAAATGAGCTCATGCTGCTGCACTATGTTCTGTGCTTGTCAGCACTTTTGTGGACTCTCATGCTTGCAGATAAATGAATTATACCTTGGCAGATGGCTGGTTTCACCCTCTTCTATTCACATATTTGCTTAAAGTGAATATAAAATTGTATTCATTGTAAGCTTTTCATTCATAGCCTTATTTAGGTGGATAAGAAAAGATCTTTCTATGTATGCACGTTATCAGCCCCAGCAAATCATTCTCCTGGGCAGGATGATTGAAAAGGGACTAGGTGATCTTCTGGGGTTCCTCCTGCCTCATAATTCTCTGAAAAAATCATGGGCAAAGCTGATCTCATGGTAGGTTAAGTAATCACAATGTTTCTATTATACTGTCTCCTAATAGTGTAAATTAGACATCTCTTCATACTTAGTTTTCATATTACATGTAAAAAAAAGCACAAACATGATCTATCTTCATAAACAGATGTCTGTAGGTAAAGGCAAACACAATCAGTAAGCTGAAATCCTGCCACTTAATTCTGCTTCTGTGTATGACTTGAGCAGGGATAATTCACTTGTTTTATTTACCGCAGGTCATAAACATATTTTTAGTATTTATGTATTTATTTGCATATATAAGTTGGGATCACTTCTGGAGCCTGGATTTGCCTCCCACTTTGGCTGTAGCCTGACTTTATGCTACCTAAGCATGCATGGGATCCTTACTCCCCCCTTGGACCCAAATCTGCTCAGAGGAACTAAGCTTTTTCCCTACACACAGAACACACTACCCCACCCTAGGTTTGCATCCCTGCCTGTGAATTCACAGGGGCAGGGTTCACAGGGGCAGGACACTCTGGCAGTGACAAGAAGTAGTAGGAACAAGTGCATAGAGTGATAGAATCACTAAGGTTGGAAAAGACCTCCAAAATCAAGTCCAACCATTAACCTCACACTGACAGGTCCACCACTAAACCACGTCCCCAAGCACCACATCTGTGCAAATTTTATATAATACCTGCAGTAATGGTGATTCCACCACTTCCCTGGGTAGCCTGTTCTAAAGCTTGGCAACCCTTTCCATGAAGAAATTTTTCAAAATATCCAATCTAAACCTCTCCTTGTGCAACTTGAGGCCATTTCCTCTTGTCTTACACTTGTTACATCTGAAAGAAGACTGACCCTCACCTGGCTACGATCTCCTTTCAGGTAATTCTAGAGAGTGACAAGGTCCCCCCTGAGACTTCTTTCCGCCAAACTAAATGACCCCAGCTCCCTCAGCCTCTCCTGTAGCTCCTTAGCCTAGCTTATGCAGTGGCAGAGGGTGCATTTGCTGTGAGGAAAGGAGTCCCAGCTGGCCCCCAAGGCAACCGGGGTGCGTGCAGGCTCCTGGCTGTGCCCGCGCCGTGCGCAGGCAGACGGCACAGCACACACCCAGCAGCGTCTCGCCGAGCCCATTAAACTGTTTAACGGGGGAAACAAAAGCCTTTCAAACATAAGGCACTAATAAGAGATTAATCCGCCCAAGAGAACAGTCATAAACTAAAATGGCTTGTAAAATAAAACACATCATTAAGCACAATTGAGGTATTAAGTAATAAAGGTTGAAATACAGGGTGAAATTTCTTCTTGTGTGCAGGGTCAGTGAGTGCCCCTTTGCTCCACACTGGGACTGGCAAGTGGACCAGGAGGAGGTTTCGACTTGGTCAAAGGGCTTCACACTCCAAATGTCCCTCAGGACAGCGATGACCTTTCTCTTGTCACTGAATTTTGACACAGCACCAACTCTGCAAAATATTCTGTTTGAACAACATGAGCAGGTCTCTGGTGAACAAGTGGCCAGACCACCATTCTCTGCCAGGGTCCAGTCCATGGTGCCTCTTCAGGGGATCATGATGCAGGAAAGGTGATTGTACAGTGGTAGTATTCAGGAAAAGCAGCCCTCTCCTAGACAGACACCCCCAGTCGTGTTACTGGTGATGATGTGTTTGGCAGTGAGAACCCAGGTGAGCTATGGGAATTTAAGTCAGGTGTGCTGGAAAGGTGCTAGCAGATGACACCACTTGTAAATGTAAACCCAAGCAAACTTGGGTGAAGTCATTGAGACCTCTTGAGTGAACACTCCTGAAACCCTCCAGCTTTCTAGAGCTGTACCCTAGGTAAAAGCTGAATGTGTTTAACTGGTTCTTGCTATAGACATGTATTTACTCTTCCCTGATGTAATTGTATTTAATTTCTGACACTCTTCAGGCAAGTAGGCAAAAGACCAAAAAGGCTACGCTTTACAAAATAAAATAAATTTGACCTTTTTTTTTCTTCCCAAAAGATATCTATCCCGAAATCTAGGTGCCCTGGAAAATGTTAAAATCACAGAGTGGGATTTTCAGAAGTGTTCTGAACTGCTTGACAAGTTGAAACCAACGACATCTGCTTGAGTTTTGTTGCTTTCTGCTTGTGATTCCTTATGTCTCACCTGATTTCAGAAACAAACAGACAGTGAGCCACCATGGATAAACTCTTACAAAAATCTCCAGACGTCAGAATAATGGTGAATTTAGGGAACACAGTAAATCTCACTTTATAAAACCAGACATTCAGCAAGGAATCAGCCCTTCCTGCATCACTCAGTTTTCGTGGTGTCCTACGTGCAGGCTCTACACCACCTCCTTTCCCAAAAATTATGGGCTTTGCAGCAGGCTAAAGGGCAGAATAAGGGGCTTACCAGGTATGACTGAAGAAAGGGATGGGTGCTCCCTCACACACCTCCCTCTTTCAAGTAGAAATTTTAATTGATGGACCCTTGTTTGATGGATCAGCTTGACAGGGAGGAGAAGCAAGGCAGAATGCAGTTATGAATCAGCTGGCAGGTCTGTGAATGCTAAAAGGGTGGAATATTGTGAATCATCATCAAATCTATTTCTCAGCTCTTCTGTAATCAATCTTTTTGTCTCTTGCAGGCTCGTCAATGACTCATTCCTTGACATGCCTTTATAGAGCTGCTAAATGCACAGCTTGCCAGCCTCCCTGGTGTTGCTCAGTTTATCTGCTGCACAGTGCCAGCAGAGGTTAAAAAATGGAACACCTGATTGCTGCAGGATAACTTCAAGAAACAGAGCAAATTGCTCCTGTGATAATGTAGGTAGGGAGCAGGGTGGGACAAGGACCTGAAAATTACTTGATGCAATTCTAATGAATTTATAAAATGCTTATTAAGCATCCTCTTGTTGAGCACAGCAGAGAGGAAGATGATGAGTGCTGAATCCCTCAAGCTCTGTGGCCCAAGAGGCTCTGCTTCCCTCTCTGCAAGGCCCTGCTGTCCACTCCTGAATTCTGGGCACTTAGCACCAACTGTGTTTTGCCACCCTCCCTGGTTTCTAGCTGAGCTCTGCCCAGGAACTGCTGTGCTTCAGGCTGTGCCTTTATTGATAGTGTGTTCTGTCCTGTGCTTCTTTGAACCATCCTTAAAGAACTCTGCTTGGCATTGGCAGTGGTGTTAAACACGTCTGAGATTGCAAATGGCCCTGGTTGTAACGTTAATCATCATAATGACACATTCAGTACTAGAGCTAGTACACTGACTACTGGAGCTAGTCAATGTAGCAGTCAAGTCTCAGCAGTCAAGGTAAAACTGAACTCTGTGTCTCTGTGGATGAAGCCTCAGGGTTTGGCTGCTCTGACCACGGCACAGGAAGGCACAGTGCCAGCTCGAGCCAAAGAGAGACACAGACCTCACCTGTCCCTTGCTGCTGGCTCAGCTTCTGATTACCTGATACAAGCCAAGGAGGACCACAGCCCTTTGTATACAACTTCTCTGAAGTCTACTCCTGCTCTGCTGCTACCTCCCAAGGTAGACCCAGGGCAGCCTTGTCTTAAACTCCTCTTCCACCCACCCCGCAGTGACAATTCCCATCATCAAGTCATCTCAGGGGTGTTCGGACTACAATTTTCTTCTCTATTTCTTTCCACTTTCCTTGGTTTCCATCATCTTGCTGCAAAGAGTGACAGACCTGCCCAAGAGCTGTTTGTCTATCTCTCATCTTTACACCCAGACCGAGATCAGTAAATGAAAACTGACATCATCTTGTCCATCAGATTGTCTCTACAGGTGCCATACTGAGGCCAAAATAAATGTTTGCATCGCTTTTCATCTGAGTAATGTGGCAAATCCAGCATAGCCAAGACAGGGTAAGTGGATTTACGTCTTGAAGAATTACTTGTTCCTTTGTCATTAGAGACAAAGAGAGACTCCTCAGAAATAGGAGAGGTATCTAACCAGCCTGCAGAAATGGCTAAAGGGAAAAGTGCTTTTTTATTGCATTTGTGAATTTGCAAATTAAACTTGATCTTAGTTTTTTCTGCACCTACAATGGCCATCATTGTGTTTTACTAATACACTGGATTATTGCCATTCTTGCTGCAGTCATTGATAAGGATATTAAATATTTCCCATCTGAATTCTCATCTTCTGCAGAGGAACTTCTTCTGCAAGCCCATCAGCTTCCCACTGGACACATCTATCTCCCGTCCTCTTTTTAACCAGTTCTTTTTCACCCTATTGTAGTTTTCTCATTTGGTACAATAACAAAGACCTTATGGAAGTCCAAGTAGACTAGACCTGTTGCAGTTTTCTAAGGCATCATTTGTCTAGAAATGTGTTAATCCTACAGTCTTTAGATAAATCTCTATAGAATTTTTTCATTTCCATTTACCAACATGACTTTAATTAGCTTTTCAGTCACACTTTTTTAAAAAAATATATTTATTTCTGTGTAAGACTAATGGCTCAAGGTTCCCAGATGGCTTTTCATTCACCTTTCAAGGCACTATGACTGCAACCCTACAGCTAGAACATACCAAGTCAGGCTTTGGTAGCCTGACTCCTCCCTGTAACTGCAATTTCACCTAGAAGCTCTTTAATATTGTCAGAAAGATACAGTCAGCTCCCTTTGGTGTGTACACAGTGAAACCTCTGGCTTTTGCTTCCACAACTGCTGTAGTTTTCATTTACATAGAGACTCTCTCATTAGACAAGGTGTCTTTGCATACAAGTTTTACCATGGTGTCCTAATGACAATCTCTAGTGAAGTACTCATTTAGTTTTGGAGCCAAACCTTTATTATCTTTCATCTCTGCTGCTTTTCACTGCAAAGCAGAAACACTTCCTCTTCCTTGTTCTCTTTTTATTTATAGAGCAAAGAAGTCTGCCATTTGTTATGATCCATTTTACAAGGCTGAAATTGGTTAGGTTTTGGCAGTTGTCCAGACATCATTTTCCTTGCTGATCCATGCTTTCCTCCATGCTTTGCAGGCTTACTCCTAACTCTTAACACCATGTATCTCATTTAATCAGGCATTACACTTGACAAGTCTGTGATTTACTCTGGCCACCTGTTAAAACTGGTTGGCAAATTGGCTCAAAGAACAATTTATGTGGCAAGCCAGGATACTTTGCTGCTCTCTGCAAACATGAGGACAACCAGAACAGAAATTCTTCTTGGTCAGCAGTGCCCGTTTGTATAGACTTTCCTTTTGCCTGCTCACATAAGTCCCAGATTTTTGATATCTTTTTATTCTTCCTTCTATCTACAGATGACTCATAATTCCTTTCTCTGTTATGCTGGTGTTAGCTACATTTTTTTCAACTCTTTTCCTCTTTTACTGCCTGATGTCTTTCTCTTTCTTGCCTTTATTAATCACATGTTCTTGCCAAAGAGTCAGACCTGGACAAGGAGGATATATGCAACACATATGGAAAAATATATCTTGTGTGAAAGATCTCTTTAGGATGAAAGACAACTACTGAGGGGGATTTAGAAATGGACCAAGGAAGCAAGGTGATCAAGATGAAAATCACATCTTCAAATTGTTGTCCCAATTCTGTCCTTGTCTGCAACTGTCCATGGATCCAAAAGATCTTCTCTTCCACTGACTTCATCAAGCAGTATCTAGATAGTTTTGCCTGTTTAAGCATAATATGCAGATAGCAGGTTCTATACCTAGCTATCATTTTCTGTCTTTCTAGGGTCCCTTCTAAGACTGCCTCAGTAGTTGCCATCAATTTTTACCAAATGAGATGGTTGTCCCCTTTATTTTTTGTATTACTCATTCTAATGGTTATGATAACATATTCAATACAAGAAAAAGGTATGTAAAGCTCCACTGTACTATGCAAAAACATAAATTTTGCATGGGGACATAAATGTGTCTTCTATGTAATGGTGGAAACATCCAGGTTTAGGGTGATTCCTAGCAGGAAAGAGACAACACCAGAATTCACCAGATTTTCAAACAGGAATAACAGAGCAATGGCATCAGTGGAAATCCCAGAACACTATGGCAAATTGTTGCTTTTAATTAGGCTGTCAGCACCAGGCGTATGGGAGTGCAAACCATTGCAGACCCACTTACAACAAAGGTTAGCAGCCATCAGCCCTGCTGACCGTCTGCTGACTTCAGTGCACAGACATACATCAGTTTATTGAGGCAGATACCATCTCACTAGGCAAGGATCACACCCTGAGACACTGAGGGAAGACTGCAAAGGAGCTTCCTTTGGGGTAAAGGTATTTTTGATGGGGGATGGTGGGCACTTGACAGGCATGAGTGGGAGGCTGCTCTAGGAAGAAAGGCAGATGAAGCACGGTGCCAAGTCAGCAGTGAGACACAAAGCCAAGACAGCAGTTAAAGCAAACACAAGGAACAGGTGAGCGTGAGGAAACACGATGAGGCAAGATGGTGTGCCAGCGTTGATCCCCTTGACAAGGACTGATAGCTGACTCAGAATTCAGTACTTGACGCGGTGCTGCTGGTCAGGGGGTTTGCACACTGCGTCCCTCCCACAGAGCATTCTTCTTTGGATGGTCCCAGTGCAGCCAAGGCTGCTGGCAAACACACACACACACTCACACAGGTGGCAATGCACAGACACACACACACCCCTGCACAGGTGGCAATGCACACACACACAGACACACTCACACACATGGCAATGCACAGACACACACACACCTGCACAGACGGCAATGCACAGACACACAGACACACTCACACAGGTGGCAATACACAGACACACAGACACACTCACACACATGGCAATGCACAGACACACACACACCTGCACAGATGGCAATGCACACACACACAGACACCTGCGCAGGTGGCAATGCACAGACACACTTGTGCAGGTGGCAATGCACAGACACACAGACACACTCACACACATGGCAATGCACAGACACACACACACCTGCACAGGTGGGAATGCCCAGACAATACGCACGCGCATGCGCACACACACACCCACACCAAGTTGCTGCGTCAATCAGAGATAAAGATGCGAGAGGGAGTCCTTGCGTGGAGCCCAGCAGATCCACACCACAGTGAAACCACCAGCAAGAACTGACCACACCAGTGTCCAGGGGTTTTATCCAGGGAAGGGACCAATGGGAAGAGGGCAAAGGGGAGGAGAATAGGCGGGGTCAGGGTACATGAACCAATGGGGATATAGGGAAGGAGGGATTATGGAGGAAGGGCCAATGGGGAATCTGGTAAGGAAGAATTTTCTAGAGTAGAGTCTATTTCAGAGAGACAAGGGGGGGTGGAGGATTGACAGGCTAGCCAAACGGAGTGTGAACATGACAGTGCTGCCTTATGAAGGGAAGCCTTCTCCTCCTGACAGCTTGGGGAGAGATTACTTTGAGCAGTCCCACCAGCAGCTTGGTGCTTCAGGGGATACAGCCTCCTTGGTCGCCCCAGCCCCAGGCTGGGCCACCGCAACATTGACTGACTCCTTACATTCAGACTCGAAAAGAAATGGAGCAAAAAGTCAGCTCTGAAACACCTGATTTTGTATTTTTCTGAACAGGATGTGGTTGTGGATGAAATGAAGAGCTCACAGCGCCAAGGATGAATGAGGACTTCTTACAGAAGCTGCAGGTGCTCTTTCCATTTCCACTTGCCTTTTATCCTTGGGAATTGTGGGCCAGATTTGCACAGGTATTTTAGTGCCAAAAGGTGCAAGTGGATAACAAATGATAGTTTCAAAAGCAGCAACCAAACCTCAGTATATTGTTACAAAAGGTCAGTATTCAGCAGTCTATGTCTTAGCTATCTAAATAACTAGGAAATGGCTTCAGGACTTCATTTTAGTTGAAAAAATTGGAAAAAAAATACTGACAAAATTCCTTAAGATTTCTTTCACTAATAAATGAACAGTTTTTTGGCTTGTGAAACAATATCCAACAGTGTCTGGAAAGAAGCTTCTGTGAGGTCCTTCTCCCAAAAAGTAAAACTAAATTAAACATTTTTTCCCAGTTGCCTCTGGATAAAAGGGCTCAGACAGGGCATTTTCCTTCTGGAAAGATGCTATTTTGCTTTGACTGTCAGAGTCTACCTTAATCCAGATAAACTCCCTCTTCAGTATGACTTTTAGGATATTAATTTCTAAGGCAGTGGCAGAGATCCCATTGTTTTTAATGGGGAGGAAATTGGGCCATCATAAGCACTTCCACTGGAACAAACATGGCTGCAGGGGACAAGGGAAAACAGGGAAAGGCCAATGAATGGTTGAGTAAATAATGCAAACTTTGACTTTGCTCTTTGAGATCAATTCAGGAGAGCATAGGGGTTGGCATACATGCCATAAGTTTCAGCAAAATGAATGATAGATATCAGAACAATGATGCTTCTTAGTGAATAATTAGCAGAAATGGTCTTGACGCTACCACTCTACTGTGGTGAATACATGGCAGAGATAGGTGAGCTCCCTGTTTGATGTCATGGTCAAGGAATAAGAAGTCAGCAGTCCCAAATGACACGTGGTCTTACCTGAACAGCCGTAGCAGATGGGTGACATCTGAGCTTTTCCAAAGTGCTCTGTGAGTGTTTTCCCAGCACACCTGCAGAAGACATACAGAAAATCTGTGGAAGAGCAGAACCAAGCATCCTCTCCTCTCTAGGCCTTTGCCCCATGCACCCATCTCTTCGTGTGTCTGTAGGAATCTACTGCTGTGATTCCCAGAATGGCAAAGCCTGTGGAGGTGCTGTGCATCCCAAAGCAATTTTAATCTATGCATCTTTATTCTGTAATCACAAGGCATGAAGCACCACAATGCCCACAAAAAGTGCTTTATTTGCACCTCTGTATGAATACAACCTATGGCAGATATTCAGTTCTTGTAATCTGCCAGAAACATCAAACCTTGAAGGTAAGCTCAGATAGGAAACGGGTCACTGACTTACCCTTCTGACTTGATAATAATAATACTTAGCACTTATTTAATTCTTTACACAAATTAAACAATAAATCACTTTTCACTACATGACTGTAAAACCAACAGACATCCCAGTTTTAGAGATAGAGGAGCTGAAGAAGAGGAGATCAGTGCTTTGTCTAGCAAAGCTGCTGATGATTCTAAATTAGCATTCCTGTTTCCCTGGTCCCATGTGAATTTGGGGGCTTAGACAAGTCTCAGAAGCATCAGTTATTTAGAGCTGGTGCTCACACTGGGAGAAAGGCCATTCCACAGTCATGGTTAGTCCTGACACTGCATTTGTGATCTGTATAAATACTCTACACTCTAAATAAAGTCACCTGGCATTGAGAATTCACAGCAGGGAAGAAGGGGCAGAACAGTTAAATTAATGATGCCATACTCTAGAGATAGACTCAGGATCTGAATCAGAAGAGCTGATAGCCTCTTCCTCTCTTTTGGCAACTGAATTCTGAAAGAAATCCCCACTCCAGCCTCTTCTATAAAAATACGATCTTTTGAAGCATTTGTTCTTGAGTTTGTTTCCCAGCAGTTTATACAAGGGGTGACCTCTGAGGTTGATGTACCACGTACATCTCCTCCAGCCAGGAGAGACCAGAGAGTGAACACGTGTAGTTTGTGCATATGCTGAGCTCTAACAGAGGGTGTCTCCAGCCAGACATCAGCACACAGTTACAAGCACCAGAAGGCTTCTCGTTCTGGCTGTGCCATGCCCTGGGGCTCAGCTGTCTCAGCCCACTGTGGCTGGGGCTCATCTGAGGCTTTCTTGGGCAGAGCAGCCAGCTCAGGGCTCTCTGTTCTGGCTCTGGGAAAGATGCTGCCTATTTCCCTTGTGTCCTCTGGGATAACCTCCCCCATAAGGCTCCCCACAGCTGCTTGTGGCAATTGTTTTGTGTCACCCGAAAAGACAGCTTCCTCCCCACAGAGAAGTGGCAATCCCACAGATCCCAGCTCTCCTGGAGCTTCTTTAGTCTTGGCTCTCTGCACCGTGACCTTACTCTTGGCTTCTGGCAGGCCACGCACCATCGTTCCCAGCTTTAGTTGTGCAAAACATCAGTAGATGAGAACTGGAAGAAGGTCCTTCACTGAGAGAAACAGCTTTGACTTTTTTACCATGAAGGTAAGCCTCTCATTACTACTCATAGCAAGTGCTCACAAAAGAGAAATAAGTGTTCAGAGAGCAGCTTCCTACACTTGTCCCTCTGAGATGAAGCTATCCCTGACTTGAATTCCTAGACTTACATTGGACTCCTCAATATACATCTCTCTAAAACACATCCTCTATTTCCACACAACTGAATTTCTATGTTCCCATCAGTTCTTCAGCTCTTTCACCATGTGATGAAGGCTATTACAGACAGTTTAGCTAATAGATGACATACTTGTGTTTCCTTCCAAAGTGACATCTTCCGTTTCCTAACTCTTGAGCATTCCATGTTTATTCTCCATTTGTCTGCCTTCTGATCACTTCTCTTTGTCTTGCCACAGCTGTTTCCTGTGAGTTTGACAGATTTTCCACTTGTTTGTTGGACTGGGAATAATTGTACTGGATGGTTTCATGTCAAAGCCTGTATTTGACAGCGATGTGCTCAAACAGCAGATACCATAGCAAAATTATTAGATTTGATATGCCGGATCCCCTGGCTAAATGCATGACTTCTTTAACTGGAGGACAAAAGTTTCTTATAACACCTTGTTACGGAGGCTCCATCTTCTAACATGAGCCCTGTCATTCAACAGATCTAAGCTTTTGACAGCGAGAACTTCTCTCAGCACTTCCATTTGCTCTTCTTTTAGGGTTAGGATAAACCACCTGAGGCCTTTCCTGTTCTCACATGACTTTCATACATGATTTTTATAAGTCTTTCTCAACGACTTAAGAAATGTCCATCTCAGTGTAGTCAATAAAATGTCACCTAACCTTGAGAAACTCTCCTTAAAGTCATAGTGGATCTGCAGTTACCAGCATGAATTGCATTGCTTTGCAGCATCTGGGGCTCCACCTTTCAGAAGACTGTCCACATTCTCATCTGGAGGTTGTGGTGACTTCTGCGTAGTAAAATTCAGTTATTTCATCAGAGGATGATGTGGGGAGTCCCAGAAGGAGACCTTGTCCATCTCACTCCTGTCACATTAGTTTTAGGGAGATTCAATTCCTCTGCCCCATTCCAGTGTCAGAACAGCATGTGGGCTGGTGGCTCTCTAGCACTGGGACCACGGTCACTGCCCACGGAGGTCTGTCTCACCCCCAGCAAAGAGCAAGGTACTGGGTCAGCCCCAGCCCCACACTGGGCAACCCCCTGGGGACAAGGACAGTGTGGTGGTGGCCAGCCAAATTAGAAACCATGGCCTCAGGTCAACTGCAAATTTTCAGGTGTCCTCTTCTTCCTCTGTTTAGCACCCTATTACTCATGAGCTCTGTTTTCATGTGGCACTCAGCATCTCTCAGATTAGTGCTCTGTCAGATGAGAACCACTGAGAGCATCCCCCACCTGACAGAGTGAAAACCACAGTGCAGTGCTGCAGACACAGTTTTACTGCCAGGAACGTGAGTGGGTTTTGGCTGCTTCCCTCCTGGCACCCATTGCTTGACTATACGCAAATGAATATGGGTTAACTTCTCTCTGCTTCTGGAGCTGTGCTTTAGATTTCCTATTTTTGCATCTGGTTTTCTTTCTCCCTTCTGCAAATAACTCAGAGCCAAGGAGTATGCAGAATTTACAACATTTGGGGCCTAATGGGTTAAAAAGGCTAAGAAGCAGAGCAGAACCTGCTCAGTTCCACTGGGCTGTCCCTACAAGCTTTAACTCTGCCTTGTATTTTTTTCCAGCAGCTGGAATGATTGTCATCCAGCCATTGCACTGCTATCCCTCAGCTGGGGTTTAGGTTCTTGCCCAGAGAACCAGACCCAATGAGCACATGGAGCCAAGATCCACCTTCTAACCTTTGATGCCATACTCAGCAGAAGAGGGTGCTAGGTGATAGTGTGCAAAGCTGCTTTTTTGGACAGTTTATGGGCTTTTATAGAACTTAAAACGAAGAAAAATTTGCACAAAGCTTGTTCATTGATCAACTTAACCTGTGCATTTTTGCGTGTGTTCTGAGGCGATTCATTTTTGCTGACATTCGCATGCTCTTGTCATTCTTGTGTTACCTTGCTGTGATTCTCCACTTTGAGGACCACAGTACCATGGCTTGTTTCTCTGCAGACCTAGCCCATCCTGGGTCCATCCCTTTTTATCAATGACATGTTGATCACCAGCAGGAAGGAACTGCACTTTCTCCCATCCATGGTTTCACTGTTTCATTTGTAGGTGAAATAGGTGCAACTTAGGAAGGTTTTTCCTTCCTAGACCAGAGATATCTGAACTTCACACCCAAAGTGAAGAACTATCTGCCACTGTGAAAGCTCAAGAGGAAAAAATTACTGAATCTTGGCTTTAGTGTCCTGGAGAAGCTCCTAGACAGCCATGGGAGCAGTAAGACATGCACCCTCAGAGCAGACCCACAGCCCTTTGGAGACCTCAGCACACTCCCTTATCTGCCTACAACCAGGACAGCATCCCACCCCATGGCAGCTCCATGATACTGCTCTCCCAACAGAAATATAGCCCAGGGTGGCAGAGGAGGCTTGGTGCAGATATTCAGTCTCCTTCTTTCAGCAGAAGACCACCCAAGATAACCACAATCTCTCCATGTCCGTGGTTGCCAGAGTAGTAACAAGCAATGCTGCATGTGGGGTGTCAAAAGGGAGGGGAGAAAGGGATGGCTGGATATCACAACACAAGTGACACATGGATTCAACATGTTGCATCACACAAGTTTAAAATAAGGTTCTTCTACCTGTTGTGTTATGAGCCATAAAACTCCTTTGTTTTGCTGAGGAGAGAATCTCTGTTGCCATTTCAATATGCTGCAGTGAACTATATTAATGTGCAATTAATTGTAGAGATTAATCATCAGTGTTATCAGATGAACACCATGACATACACGAGCACAGGCTAACCCCTGGTTCATGCTTTGGCAGGCTGAGGAAATGATTCTTGTGTGGCTAAGCCAAGCTCTCAGGCTGGGTGGCCCACATCTCAAGGGTGACCTTGGTTCTTTCATATGCTGCATACACTTGGTTTCAAACACATGAAGTACCTCAACAGTCCCAAAAATGATGTAATCTCATCCAGCATTTCTTTCCAAACAAAACTCTGTTATGAAAAAAGTGCTGCTCCACCTGACATCACTGAGCACCCAGCTCTGTTGCTGCACCTCTTGTATACACATTTTTGGAGTACAAGGTTATGATTTGACTACTGACAGAGCTCAGAACTCTGTGACTTGCCAAATTGGATGACGTAATACAGCTGGATCAGCCTGAACACTGAACGGGGGACACCAACACCCTATATTAAATAAACTCAACTAGCTCTTCTGTCTTCACAGAGGAACGTTGCTCCTCTTTTCTGGATTTGACTTAGACATGGACAAGTCAGCAGCCATTTTGGGCCAAGAACAGCAAAATGGTTTGGGTGCTGGTGTCCTATGCAGTTGTCTCAACCATAACCTTGTTTCACTGAGTTTGTATGAGTAGCGGGATCAAAGTTGTCCAAATGCCCAAAAAACCCTCTTTTGTCTTCATTTGAAGAACACACCTGCATTCTTAAGAAAGCCATGTGTGCCAGATCAAGGATCCATCTATCTCAGGATCTTTTCCTTTCCTGGCAAAAAAGAGATGCCAGGAAAGAGTATAAAAGGACAAGCATATAATACTGCTGCTCCAGGATGTTCTTCCACCCTTCGTGGATATCCTGGAGCAGAGGTTGCGGTTTCATATTTAATAACTATCAATGGATAATTCTTCCATGAATTTGAGCTCATGTAAACACTGAGCACCTATCACTCCAGCAGCACTAGGTTCCACACCTTCACCTCCTCCCTGGGAGCACAACTGCCTCTTTTCCTTTGCAGTGACCTTGCCATCTGGAAGTTTCGTTTGGCATCCCCTGATTCTGTTACTGGAAGATTCAGTGATCCCCTAGGTACTTTCTTCCTAGCAGTCATGATTTTGTTGATTAGTATTGCATCCTCCTGTAGCCATCTCTCTTCCCAGTCTATTCCAGCTCCTGGACAGGAGCCATTCTTTACCTTTTATCAGCCCTGTGGTCTTTTCTGTACTCTTTCAGCACTCGTATCCATGCAGGAACTTTAGAAAAACCTTACAAATTAGAAGGCATGTCCAGCTATGGACAGCAACCCAGAGCTAGAGGAGCAAATAAAATGGTCACACTCTTCTTTCTGAGGGACAATCCCACACTTGACTTCTGGCCCCGTCCTCTGCTTAGCCAGACTCATATTTCACGCTTTGGCAGAGCACTGCCATGGCACCTTTCTCTTTGTGTCCTCACCCCTGAGATGCCTTTCCCTGGCTTGGTCTGTGTCCCACTGCACAGCCATGTCAGGAGTGTGGCTGCTGGGGGAAGACCAGAGGCTGATGCTCAGAACCACACATATGGGGGGTGTCCCATCTCATTCTCCAAACAGCTTCACAAGAAGGAGCACCTCCACCATGTGGAACTCATTCTGTTTGGACTTGTACCAACAAGGACAACTTCTCTGGGGATGCTGCAGCATCTCTGGCTGGTGAACAGGCTCCCACTGGCACCAGGGAGCCTGGTGCTCCCACCTGCCCGAGCCCTGGACCAACACCAACAGGTCCCAGGCAGTTTCTCCTCAGGCACTGGGCTGAGATTTATGAAAAATCATCGAATACATGATAATTTGAATGCAGTATTTTGAGTGGTGCAATGGTAACATTTTCACAGGGAAGAACTGAGGCCAGTCAACCTAAAGCTCCTGATGAAGAAAACCCAAAGAACTCTGCAGTGTGAAGAGGCTGAACAATAGGCTGGCCAGCAAAATTCAGTGTCAAGTCATGGAAAGCTGACATTCACATAGGAATGTCAGCTCTAGGAATATACAAGCAGCAAAAGGCTCTGCTTTACCATGGAGAAAACATAACTTGGAGTCATGGCTCTCTAAATGTGACCTTGGTGTATGATACACACGCAGTTATTGTCACCAGCAGTGAAGAGATTGTGCAGGTGTGTGAAGCTTTTCCATGTTTCTACATGAACACAAGTATGGAACATCTTTGCAATGAGGAAAGGATAAATGGTACTGCAAAACAGAGTGAAATTTCTAGAAGAATGATCCTGTGAAGGAGATGGATTAAGAGAAAATATTGAGCAAGTATTATCATAAGGTGAGAACTAAGGGCCAGCTGGAGAAATCATTGTGCAGTAGGTTTGGACCAAACAAAAGCATGTTATTAGCCATTGATTAATTGCATTGTGGAATTCATTACTACAGGTTTCTGTAGAGCCCAGAGTGGGGTTCAATGCAGGGTTTTAAAATTTGCAGTTCCTAAGTGACCGAGAGACAAGTTCCTGGGAGAGGGATATACCCATCCCAATGGGTCAATTGTCTCAAGCTCCATGAGAATGAGACTTGGAAAGCAGTAAGTGTTTGTAACAAGATGTCCTATATATGTGTCCATGTAAATTCTTCACCTGAGCATTCACTTGTTATTAGGCAGCTCTCAGCTTTGATGGCCAAAGGTAGTTCTTACACTCCTATGGGTCACTTTGCATTGAACAAAGCAGCATTTTACTGGCTTACATAAAACAAATGCTTTACTAACTCTAGTAAAAAGCACTGCAAAGACATTTTTCTCTAGAGCTTTGCTCCTTCTTGTCTTACACCAAGGATCTTCAGGCAAACCACTCCACACAGGCAATCATCTCAGCCTCACCAGTACAACTTTGGCTGCATAATGAAAAGCACAAGTAAACAAATGCACACAGCTTTTCTCCAAAGCCAGCATGAGCTGCATGTGCCAGTGCTGGTTTCTGTGTTGCCTTTTCATGAATGTACACAAACAAATGAATGATTGCATATACACAGACAGGTCTGTGGCCAGAAAAAGCCACACTCATAACCAGACAGCCAAGAGGAAGGCAGGGTAGGGTGGAGCAGAAGCCTGAACACTGCAGGGAGACAGCAAGAGACTCGAGCTCCTGTCTCAAGAACTGCTTCGGGGAGCAGCCACAGAGGTTTGAACACTGTCTGTCTCTGTTTTGGAGAATAGGGAAGATGTGAATGAGGAGGCACGTGCCAAAACACTGCAACAGTCTGTTTGCTCCAGCATAATCCCAGCCCGATGGTGCTGCCCTTCCACAACCCCCTCTTGAACCAGCTTGTCCCACACCTTCACTTTGGGAAAAGCACAGCTTGGAAAACTGAGAGCCACCGAGTGGCAGAAAGGACACTGTGAGAGGATTTTGGCATTTGCAACTTCTGCCATTTTGAAGCACTGAGGCAATGTACTGGTGTTCTCCTGGCTGGATTTTGAGTGGATCCATGGATTCATGTAGGTTTACAAGTGACAAAGTCACACTGGGCAATGAGAAAACACCATGAATTGCACAGAAGGGAAACGACTTTGGTGATACCTCAAATGAGCATGCTGCAGGCAGAGGGCTTATGCTGGATTTCTTTATCCCTTATGCCCACACTAATCACTGGGCAGAATCATTAACATGATCCCTGGCAGGATTTTGACCCAGGCAAGCTAGTGCTTGCCCAAGAGCTTCTTAGGCACAGGCTGCGAGTTTGTGTGGGGGAGAGATCACTCCCCACAGGTAGTTAGGATGTGGCCACTGTGGTTTGGAAGCTAAGAGAGCTTAGCAGGGAGGCTGTGGTACGGTCATGCCTGTCGGCTCCAGGGATAGAGGTCAGACCTTGCCCAAAGAAATTGTTCTTTGAGTAGATTTAGCCCAGGAACTCCAGACTCCTTTGGCACTTGAGCTAATTCATCATGCGTCACTCCATTTTTGCCTCTACTCCATCATGCAAGGGCCAACAGTGCCAGTCACGCCTGTTGAGAGGTGTTTGCTTATTGCAGCACTGTATCAATTGATGTGTGTCATGGAAAGCCTTGACCTTCCTTATTTAGGTTTTCTAAACGCTTCATTTACACTTGTGTGCACTGTTTTTTCCTGCTCAATGTTAAAGTTCCTTGTTTCCACATTGAGCCTATTTGTGCTAAGATTTCCTGCCTTTTTGCTGAGTAGTTTTGACCTTCATTCAATAAATCAATAATCGTCCCAGAACTTCATCACAGCCTCCCCTGACTGTCCCTGCCTATTGTTCCAGCACTTACTTTTCCACAGTACTTTAGTAACAACTTGCCTGGAATTTTACTGAAATATATAATTACTGCATTGCTCTCAAACACAGATTAAACAGAGCATCCCTTCACAGGATGCTTCTGTTCAGTCCCTAACCCAGCCATTTAATTTGACAAAACCCACTTGTGTTGCAGTCCATCTCAGAAAAGAAAGAGTTCATCTCTTTCTTCCCCCGGGCAGGGTTGCAAAGTCAGGTGTGGGACCAGGGGGACTGTGTGCTCTTCTGTCCAGCTCCAAGGGTGACATGCTGGTTACCAGATCTCCTGTTACACCTCATGGTGAGAGCAGAGCCTTGCAGCAGCAGCCACCTCCTGGAGGCTGTTTCCAGGGAGGGACACTGGCTCCTTTGGTCATCCCTAGTCTTCTTCAAAAAATTCCTGTATGTCCAGGAGCTCACAAAGCAAGCTAGCAAAGAAAGCATAGACAGGTTCATGGACTTTGGCTCACGGAAACAAATGCAATTCCATAGTTCAGTCTTTTTTGACTGCACACTCAAACCCAAGAACAGATTTCTCAACTGAAAAGGAAAACATAAAATTCCAAACATTTCTTAGGATATTTATTTTCCTCCAGAATAACAACTCTTTCTCTCCACAGGAGTCCAAAATGCTGTTTTTTTTAAAGAATTCACCCATGTTATTCAACTAGTGAGTTCTTTTCCTGAAGTAGACTGCTTTCCACTTCAATTTAAAAGGGGAAATAGGCCCTCAGCCAAAGGTTAGATCTAAATTCAGATCCATCTTTGTTTGTATTTGGGCTTGTCTAGCTTCCTAGGGTGAAACTCCTCTTCCAGATTTGCCCAACAAACATCAGCTTTGCTATTGTGTTCTCTGCTCTCCCTTTGGCAAACCACTTGCTGGAAATCAGCACATCTAGGGAGATCAGTCCAAACTGCCATGGGAAACTGGCTATTTTTCTAAAATACATGATACAGATCAACTACAGGTTACTGCCTAGATTACTAGTTTGTGGTACTCATGAGATCAGACTAGGTCATCATGAAGGTGCCTTCTGGCTTTCAAATCTATCACCCTAAATAATGCATTAATGAAGTAAGGTGGAACAAAGCCACATTTGTTCATGTGTAAGGCATGTTAATGATGTTCCTTTCAAAAGATGGAGCAGTGGATTGATGCACTGAATTTCACCTCTAGGGACTCTGGTTGGGAGACAAATGAGTTTGATAGCATCAAGTAAATACTCAATGGATATTTGCCTCCATCCCCAAAACCATCATGCAATTTGGCAGGAGCAGCAGTCTGTGCTCACGAGACGTCTAGAGGTGCTCAGGGCATTGGCATTCCCGTGGAAGGAAGCATCTGGCTGATATGTGCCTGGAGTTACCCAGTGCTCTCACCCTCCCGCTTCCCCAAGCATCAGCAACACTCTACTCCCCAGAATCACTCCAAAGAAAACACAAAATTAAATCTGAAAGTAGGAGAAAAAGATATTTATTTGGGTTCATGAAGTGAACTAACACTGGAGATGGGCCGAACTACACACTGCATCAGCTTTGATGCATTATTAGAATTGTGAAAACTTTCAGTGTTTCAAGGAAAAGATTTTTTCCAGGCGCAAGATCAAAGCCATAGATAAATAATATTGGGTTACAGAGCAGAGGGCTTTCAAATGGCTGGTTTTGTCTGGTTTTGTATCTAGAAATGTTGTGATAGGAGCAGCCCTTTTTTACGAGGCCCAATAACAACAATGTAAATCAAGCATTAACCAGAAGTAGACAGCAAATTATCTACTTTTTAAAGAGACTTCTACTGACGCTGTTTTTTAGGGAAGGAAAGAAGGAGTTCTGTTTTTAATAGCATAGAAATACTTGTCCAGGAGGCATCACTGTATCTTTGTCCCAAAGCATAACAATGTTAGATATAAACCAACAGCCCTGAAACAGCTGATAAAATTACATATGGGAGTGTTTTGACACAGAGCTGCTAGAACACAACTCAGAGTGAATCCTTACCCTTGTCTGAGCAGTTTTTAGACTCCTTGCATAAAGTAATCGTTAAAAAATGAGAGACGTACTAGTCTGTGCAAAATAAGAGGTATGGAAAATCTGCCCGCAAAGTGTGTCCTTGTTAGATGGGACATTTAATTTCAGCAATCTTCTGGACACAGATATGGTGACAGTGGCAGCCGAATTTTTGTGAAGCAGCAGCATTCACAGCAACAAGACTGTGGGAGCACAGACTACAAAATTAGACATACAAGGACAGCTAACTTCGCCCTTCTAAAAATCACGCATTCAGTCTGAACTGGTTGTACACATTCCCTCTGTAGGTAAGGCAGAGAGGCAAACACCTCCCGAGGGTAAGTCATCCTGTCCTAAGACAGGTGCTTAAGGCAGTTGCTGAACTGCCCACCAGCAAAGGTGCAATTTTTTCCTCCTTGGCTCATAGAGACAGAAGAATTCACAGAGCCAAGACACCTAATTTCCAGGTGGTTAAGACAGTGAGATGCATCACCCCACAGCTAACTTACCTAATCATCATGACTCCCGTTATGTTTCCAGACAGGAAGAACAGCCAAATACTTTCAGTCTTGGATATGTTTATATGAAGAAACACAACAAGAAAGAATAAAAGTAAGGTCTTCCTCCAGGACACGGACACAGTTTGTCTCTCTTTTCTGGAAGGATTTCAGTGGAGAGAGTGAAATGGCTGCCTCCTCATGTTCAGGACCGATGCCTTAAATGGCTACCTAGAAACAGAGACTAGACAGGAATAAAGGAAAAAGGTGATATATTTGAAAGGCCTTCAGATGCACACTTTGGGTTCCAGAGGGTCCTGCCTCAGTGGATCCCAAAATGGACGACAGATCACAAGTTCTTCACACTTCTATATCAACATAAATTCACCAATCAGAACTCAGCCAATAATGTGATATCCTTAATCTTGCCCCCTTCTCTCTAAGATGATGGTTTACAGTTCTTGTTCTGGGTGTCCTTGGAGAGCAAGTTACAGAGTTTTGTTATGTCTATCTTAGCATAGAGAACAGCACTTGACAAGGTACAGGAAACTTCAGAGTTACACTAGCAGTACAGGATTTGAAAAATATAAAAGTTAAAACCTAAGGCATCAGGACTGCCTTGGTTTTCTGCATAAGGTTAAAACACAGCCCTTTGTACAGACTCCTCCTTGCCAATGGATGATTTTGCTATCTGAATGACAGTCCTGTAGATTCCTTGAGAAAAAGAAATCTAAAGATCTGCTTCCTCCACTAATTGCAGACTACCATAATTTTGGGCCAAATTCAATTGGTGCCACAGAGAAGAGAATCCAGACGTAGTACAGACTCTCCTCTTAACCCATTCAGGAAGCATAGGCTGTTCTGAGGATGACTTTTTCACTGTCAAACTTTAAGATCAAAACCATGGTTGAGGAATTTTTTTTTTAAGTGCCTTAATGCTAATGACCTTCTATAAAAAGATGAAGTGATTTGCCTCTCTCCCCATGTAGCCAAACTGGTGGGGGTTGAGCAGCAGGCACATCAGGCCTGGCCATTACCTTATAAACTATAACTATGGTGCAAGTGATTCCTGACCATCAGAAATCAAAAATCCTCCTCTGTAGCTCTAGGAGGGTCATTATGGCTGTATGCTATCCCTGAGCCTGATTGTCAGACGTCTGTTCCTCCAAATTGCTCCACCACGCTGAACTTCTCCTCTCTGCTACAGAGATCCATTCTCCTTGGGAAGGAAACCAAACCCTGCTGAATGGGGTGCTAGACCCCACAGAAGAGAAGGTCAGCAGCAGGGTTTGTGCCTGCTAATGACACCCCTTTACAGTGAGCACAGATGGACACAGAAAAGCATAACCAGACAAATAAAAGGCTGGATTCAGTTTATTCATATTTCTTGACCGAAGCTTTAACATAGAAGTCAAGCAAGACCAGAGCATTTCAGAAATCCAGTTCCCATTGCAAGAATGATGCCAGGAAAGTATTTATTTATTTATATGTTTATACGATTATATATTCAAATACATGCATACATATTTGGCTAGAATGAGATAAACTCGTAAGACATGAGAGGCCAGAAAAAGCATACTTATATCTGTGCACATACTTATGAATATACAAATATGCTAACCTGAGTAAATAAATAGAGAGAGAATAAAAGATAGAAAAGAACATGAGGAAAATGAAGAAAGAGGCAAAACAAAGAATGGTAAGAGACAGGCAAGAAGTCTATGGAGTAATTGAAGTTGTAAATGTGACTTACATCATACATCCCATTTGGCCAGGATGCTCTTTCCATCAGAGAAAGGAACAGAGGGAACAGTGTTGAACACTACAAGGCCCTTATTCAGATAGAGATCTGCAAGGTCGTATAGGAATGCTCAAATGCAGTGACTGAGAATGAGTACTGGACTGCTCTCTCTGGCACAGCCCTAGATTTGGAGCAGGCTTGCTGGAGCCAGTGAAGTTACTGCAGAACTGTACCAGTGCAAACAGTGATAAAATCTTCTGAAGATTTAAGTAATTCTAGAGAAGGATTTGGTCAAAGGAAGCAAAGCAAAAACAAAGGAAGAATGTGAGCATTTTGCTTCACACTCTTTGAAGCGTTGTGTCTTTTACAAGGGAGTAACCTAATCCACATTTATACACATGTTTTTCTTCCACGATTTACTCCAGAGATTTTCTTTAAACAATAAATAGGAAGTACTCTCACATACAGCTGTGCAGGATATCTAGTTCACAAGCCCTTTTCCAGGGTGGGAGCTCGTCCGTTAGGCACCACAGTCATGGAAAAGAAAATACCAAATGTGGTGCAGGAAGCAACATTGCTGGCTTTCTCATTTAGCATCCATTCAACACCAGAGTTGGACAAGATATCCCTAGGTGACTACCTGTATGAAAATGAGATGCATTCCAGCTACTTTGACCCAGGGGAAGTGCCATCAGCCTCTCGGCAGTGGTCCTGTTAACTTTTGTAATGAGCTACTCAAGATAAAATGCAGACCACCAGAAGTTGCTCAGCAGCAGCACTTAATCTGGGAGATCATTCATTAGGAATGTGCCTGGTAACTTCGAAGTTCCTAAGATGATTCTCAAAAAGGTCCTGATCTAGACAGAGATGCAAAGAGTGTTGGAAATGGACAGCGTTAGGCACTAGAAGTCCAAAACTTTTAATAGGTCTGATTTGGCAGGTGTGCTCAGGGAAAGCCTACCCACAACAAGAGGGTTAAAATTAGTCCAGAGCACATTTTAACTTGCTTTATCTATTTCTGGGAAATATCCCTATGCCTAGAACTGTGCTTGCTTCCAGTGAGACCTGGCCTCCAGTTTCACCAGGCTGTGTGAGTATGAGCTCTTTTTTTGCACACAGCAAAGAATATCCTGGCCATGAGGCTATATTGTGTCCCTGGCATTCAGGGGGCAGGAAAGAGGTATATGTATTTATTTATATTTATATTTATATATTAAAGCTGGGCCACATGTAGCCTGGGCTGCAAGTCTCATAAGGTCAGAAGATGAACGAATGATAAGCAGCCTCATCATCAGAGGACTGAAATAGACTGAATACCCAGAGACTGATTGGTAAACACTAGATAGTAAGCTGGATCTGTTTCTGAGCAGTGCTCAGCTGGTCTCCGTGAAGGGACAGAGGTGAGTTTGAGTCAGCTGAGTACCTCCCTGAAAGGAGCATAGCTTACATGGATGTGCTTTATGTAAGTAAGATTTTTTTTAAGTGTGATGCTGTTCTGAAAAGCAAGGAGAGGGAAGTGGGATGGTAGGTCTCCAAGTTGATTCTCTTGGTGACTCAGATCAGATATACCCTCCCTGCAGAGGAAAATGAGGGGAAGGTTCTCCACTCACCTTCATCTGTGGTCAGATTGGTTGTTTTAGACTGAGGTCATTAATTCTGCCTGATTTTGCCCAGGGAAAACAAACAACCATTTATTAAAGAATTATTCTGATAATGCAGTAAAGGACTAAAATTTAGCTTTCTACCTTACAGAGCAGGGGCAATACACCAGGGTGAGCATTACCAAAAAGTGAGTAAGTATATACTGTTACAGTACAGTGATCAGCAGTTAGCACTCTCAACAAACATGGGATCTGATTAAAAAAAAAAAATTATTATCCTCAGCCACATTCCCAGGCACGCTGGAATTAAACAGTAACTTCAGAAAATCTTCAGATTAAACTTTGAGTTTTCTTTTCCAGGAGATCTTTGTTTGTCTCCTTGCAGTATTTCACACTTTGCATGTGTCTGTGTCCCCATGCACAAAACAGATGGAGGGCTGAGTCCAGATCTGAAGTCTCAAGCCTGGGAACATGGGTAGGTGGCAAAAAAGCTGTGTTTGAGCCAAAACATCTATACATAGCCATGTTCTTTTTTGCAGTGTTCCTGAGCACATTCCCATTAATGTCATTAGCTGTCCTTGTTTGGCAGGAGCACTTTTGATATATCCCATTACATTTGTGCGGCTCATTGATCAAACAGATGGTGGTGGCTCATGCAGCAAAACATCCCATACTTTCTTTTGCAGGAAGCAACCAATGCTAAGCACCCAAAGTCTCACAATGCCACCACAATGCCACCACACCAGCGACAGGGTTGGCACCAGACCAGCTGGCTGGGCCTGAGCCTAGTTTCACTCTCCATCTACAAAAGAAGAGCTAAACCAGGCAAGAAGAAAATTCTGGCACTCAGTGCTGGCAAGCACCATGGCATTATTTATTATTTCATGCATTTTCTATCTTCTGCTCATACAGTCAGTTCGGATCACTTTTGTCTTCCAGAGATAAATGAAAGCCCACAATGAGCTTCAGACCAAATTTGATGAAAAGCTGCTTAAACAGCGCGTGAATTTGCCCCTCTACCTTTGCTCTGATTTAAGGAAGCATGCATGCCCAGATCATTTCACCTGAGGTAGCCAAGCATTAATTAATTACATAAAAGCATTTGTGAACCTGTTAAAACTATCTATTAGATGAGCAGTGCTGCTATCTTCACCATCTCTCTAAATGTTTTAATTAATTTGGGGGAATTTACACATGCACATTGTCTGCCAAATTCAACAAAACTTGCTTTATAAACTAATAATAGCATTTGCTTTCACTGTGGAGTTATGCAAGCTCTGTATATGCATGCAAGTGGAGAGGGTGCTGGCCACAGCACAGAGCTGGATACTGCTCAGTGATTTACCAACAAACCAATGTTCTCATCAATATTAGTTTCATATTTCTGTCAGCAGAGGTGCACCATGCATGAAAATGTGTGTGCAACATCTGACAGGATCAACCCATCAAAAATAGTCTTTTTCTTTTTCTACAGGCTGAGAAAAAGAGCAATTTATTTTCTCAGAGAGATGCAGAGCTGTTGGTGAGGCCTCAGTGACTTGTGCTGCCCCGTTTTTCTGCTGCAGGTTTCACACTGCGTTCAGGAAACACAACTGTAATGCCACATCAGGGCTTGGCTGCTGCCGATGAACTGCTGGTGCTTGATTTTAAAAGGAAAAATTACTGCCTTTTTGGCAGACTTTGAGAGGATAACTCATTAATTAGGCAGCCCAAAAAGCAAAATAAAATCCTAATCACCTTCAGTGGATTAGCACGCAGGATGAGAAACAAAGCCTGCATAAATGTGAGGAAACTTCACTAAACAGGGCAATGTCATTTCAGACTGCATCCCAGCAAAGTCCTGATCCTCTACTGCTCTGATAGCATTTTCCTCTAGCACCTGGACTAGACAGCATAAAAGCACTCCCCGTGGAAATTCCCCGTGCACCATCACAGGCATCTATGCCAAGTTTCATCACCTGCCCCATACTCCTCATGCCTGGACAGGAGGACAGGGAGGTGTCCTGGAGCATCCCGGGGGCCCTGCAGCCACAGCCCCTCAGTGTCTCACACTCTTCCAGGAATCTGTCCTCACCCCACCTCTGCAGGTATTGCCCCACTTCACAAGGCTGAGGGGAAGGCATTTCCAGCAGCATTCAGACACTCAGATAGGCATCTGGTCCCTGATCTTCAAAGGTGCTGAGGCTGTGCTGCACTGCAGCTGAAGTGCCCCTACACTTGGGGTTTTCTCCAGTTTAACTACATCACTCCAAATCCACCTAAATAAACTGATACAACTTTTCTTGTATAGACAAGACCTTAATCTCTCCATTTAATCTGTTCTTGCTATTGTTCCCCCTGGCCTGGGCCTCTCGACAGCCCAGAGCACTGAGGTGCTCAGCTTCCTGGGGATGAGCCGGGATCTACCCTGTGAATTCATTTCCACTTGTGGCTGGCGTTGGACTTGCACTCCAGCTCCCCCAGGCAATATTTGTTCCGACGAGGTTTCCAGCCCATTAAACATTCAAAATGCATCTCCTTAATTTATCTCCTTCCCTTGATACTATCTTACCCATGTTCCTTGGTGATTTCTTTGTCATGACAACCACTTTTAACAAAGTTCTTCCCTATCCAGCTGTAGCAGGCACGATGAGGTTTGGTACACCACATCACACCACCAGTCTGTCAGATTGCATCTCCTGCCTTTGACAGGCCCTGCAATCCCACTTTTAGAGAAATGTGGGGAATCCCATCCCATCACCAGGCTGTTAGAGTCATTGGTGCTGTACTGCCTGCCCAGTATTGCCTGCTTGCTGCTGAGAGCATCTGCAAGGCTCCCACATGGATCTGCTGCACTGGGCAGCTCCGTCCTTTGTGATAAACCCACAACTGCTTGTGCACATAATATTGTGCCATGCCAAGCAAGGACTGGCTTAGTTTTCCCTTTTTCCTTACAATTGCTCACTCCAGACAGACCCTTGCTGTCCCCTGCAAACCAGTGAGCTCCCGCTACAACTCAACCTTCATCTTTGCAGCTCCTCAAAGCAATCCAGCCCCTCCAAATAAAACACAGTGAAGAGAAAAAAAGAGAAAAGAGTAGACCCTGCAAGAAAGAGGAGCCCAGAAACAGTGTTTTGGGAGCATTGACTTTCTGGTATCCCTTGACTGGGGGAAATTTCTGCAAGAAGAAGCTGGTATTTAATTGCCTTCCCTTGAAGTCCTATGCTCCCAAGCCTGTTGACTGGCCACGTTTGCTTGAGCAGATGACTCTGACTGTATTAAAATGAGGTCAGGGTCCTGTTGGAGATATCATTCCAGGTGACCACTTAGCTGTGCCCTGCTCTGACCTCAACATGGATAAACCATAGGAGACAGCAAGTGGGAGTCAGCATCTGGCTAGGGTCAGACTGGTCTGGTGGGAGATAGCAGTTGTTTTTTATAGAATCTGCTATCATGGAGACTCATGATCAGGTCTTCTGAGCCCATCTTATTACAAAAAAGTAATAATCAGAACTATAATCTTAAATCAGTCTGTATTTATGCAGACTAGCCCGCTTTCCTAACCTGCCTCAGTTCCTTTGCAATGTTTCCCAACAGTACCTAAAACTAAGTGTGCAGACAATATATTCTGAGAGACAAGGAGAAATGTTTTCCATTTAAACAAGATTTGGAAATCAATTTGGGAGTTTTCTGCCAGAGGGTCCCCAAATCTCACAAGGCACAAATGTACATCTCTCTGTTAATAAAGGTGGCTCTTAACATCCCACGGGGAACACATCACAGCACTCAGGAGTGTGCAGATGCTGTTTCTCACCTGCGGTCCCCAGCAGAGATCCATTTGTGGCTGCCCAGACAAGAAACAACACGTGCCAGTGCTCACCCAGTGCCGGGGCTGTGGGTGTGTGTGTGTGCTGGGTCACATCCCCTTCGTGACAGTCGGTATTTCACTTATCCTTAATGATACCAGCTCCTCATTCATGTGAATGTGCATCTGTGCCTGACATACCGTGTAAGAGGAAAATACCAGAAGGGAAATTTGAGCAGACACATCTGCAGGATGTGCAAATCAAGCACAGAAACGAGGAATTTGGCAAGTCTCTCAGGAAATGATGATAGTGAATTTTTTTTCATCTCATGCCTTTTACTTGTTCAGCCAGGACACTGTTTCCTATTTCAAGACATTTCCACATTGCATATCTGCTGGGAATGTAAACACAATCAGCTACTGCTTTTTCAGGAGAGAAACATCTGCTTTCCAATGTCACCACTGGCCAGAGCCCACATGGGGAAGCACTTGGGGGAGGAGTAACGCAGCTCAACAGGAGCTGGATGGACCACAGCTCCACGTTGAGTTCATGCTGTGTGAGCAGGGCAGGCAAGCTCTCCTCCTTATCTCACTTTCCATCCCATGCAGTTGGGGAACTGGGCTTGGAATACTCCTCTGGATGACCTCTGATGTAGTAATGTTTGGTAGCTTCCTCCTGCAAGCAAGGCATTGCTGTGGCCCAGCTCTGTGTTTGGAAAAGGGTTCACATCTTCCTGCTGTGGAAAACACAAGACACAAAGAGGGGAGGTGTGGGGGGCCTGGAAGGGAGAAGTCAGGATGCAGTGGCTCTGGGACCAGCCAAAGCTTGAAAATGGCGAAGAGGGGAGTGAACGTCAAAAGCATGGGGGAAAAATAAGTGTCATGTCCTGCTCACCACTCAGGGTGCTGGAACACATTGTGGTCAGTGATGCAATGGACAAGGATGTAATTTTTCCCATTGCAATTAGCATAACTGAGGGTGGAATTAATGCATGTGGGGACTTACTGGAAGTGCACAGGGACAGTACCTATGGTGTGGAAGATGGAGACAATGGGGACCAAACCATCAAGTAAAGGTTTTCAGAGGCTGACTGTTAGGAGCAGAAGGGTCTCACCTGCTTTACCCATGAGGCTGACAACTCAATGTGCAACCTCTTGCAGGAGATATTATCCTACCTCTCCTGAATGATTACTTATTTTTGTCATCATCTTCCTCAGGTGAATAAATCTCAGTAAAGCCAATCAGATGCAAGGGATGGGAAAATGGATCAGTGATGAAAGTTAGCAGACTCATGGGTGTTGAGACTCCAAAACTGCAGGCAGAGAGGGGCCGGGCAGCAGAGCACTGCTGTGCTTCCCAGCCTGCCTTCCCCTCTGCAATGGACCTGTTTTCCATATAGAAAACCAGGTTTCCTAGGCCCTCATCATCAAACACTGGTTACTCCTTCAAAGTGGCAGCAAGTGAATGAAGGAGGGCAGAAACACTCTTCTGCCTTCACAGGATAGTGATCAAGAGTGAAGATCCTCGATGTTCCCCACAACTGTTGTACAATGAGCACTTTGTACCCAGTACCACAGTTAAATTCCATATCATACATCAGGCAGAGCGCAAGCTGTGCTCTTAATTTTTTGCTTTGGCTTGCTTTGTGTACTTAGTTTTTTGCTTTAGTTTACAGATTTCTCCATTAATATAATCTCATTTGGTCCTTCTTGCACTTGCCTCACTTTGGCATGATGCTATCAAAGCACTTTCCTGTCCTCTTTAAAGTCTGTTTCGCACTGTAGACATTTGACCCCTTCCCTGACATTACATTTTCTGCTTCTGCACACTCATACTTCTCTCCCAGTGCAAAGCTGTGCAGTGATGTGGTAATTTTACACCCCTTGAAGGTTTGGCCCTAAAAATCCACCCAAAAGGGCTGCCGAATTTGAAAAAAAAAATCCAAGATTGCTGTTCCAGCTGTCCTCCTTTCCCTCTGCCTGGTCAGTGTATGGGTACCTCCTTTGCTTCATGCTACCCCCTCTGAGGTGAATGGAGAAGGCCACCTTTTCTCAGGGGGCTAATTCTGGTTCATTGGATTCTGGGACTCAGCTGGGTTAAGGAAAACATAGAATAAATTAGGGCAGGTGCTCCTATAGATAAACTCATAATGGACTGATACAAGAAATTTCTGCCATTTACTATTACCTAGCAGATGTCACCATGCCTTGCCACCCTAGCCAAATAACAGTGACTTTTCAGCTGACAGAGTCTGCAGCCAGGTTCCCTAAATTTTAACTAGCATCAATGCCTGTTGGATAGTGACCTCTGGCCAGTGCCCAGCTGAGTACCCCACAGACACCACAGAAACTGGGACTTGGGGTCACTGCTACAGGCCCTCGATGAAGTGGTTTTAAATCAGCTCTGAAGTTAAAAACTGAACACAGCATTTCACACAGAGAACCCTAATATAGTCTGTTAATTACCCACTCAAGAATAAAATTTTGATAATTAGAAGATCAGATAATGGTGTCTGGGAAACACAAGAGCAACTGCAGCAGAAATCTTGGTTTAATAATGAGTGCAAGTACCCTTAAATACCTTATTAACAGCTGAGGTGTGATTCCCAGTGCCAGACTCAGTGTGCTAACAGCAGCAAGGTGCTCTAAGGTGAAATGGATATTTTTGCATAATTTATATTTTTTTGAAAATTAGTGCAATGAAATCTCATAGAAAATGGTTTTTCACATCTTTTTTTTCTGCATGAAAGAGCTTACATTTTTCAACATGGTGAAAATCACCGAGTTACACTCCTCACTGTTATTTAACTTTACTCACCCTCCCAAGAGATGTGGGGAGAGCCCAAAGGGCCCTGAAAACCAGAGCAAGGAAGAGGAAAGGATATGGCATAATTACAGGAAATTGCCTTTAAAAAGTCACCAAATGGAAAATGCTCTCAACTCAGAAATCTTCTGGAGAAATAGCAGCAGGGAAATAGATGAAGTGGGTAGGAATGAAACAAATACTGTACCTGTAGCAGGGAAGTAGGGCACATCCTCTAACAGAGACAAGCTGTTGGAGCAGTTGCTTTTTCTGAAGCATCCGGATTCACATCTGCTGAAAAAGTGAGCTAAACTCAAGCAATTACAAATCTGTTTTTGAAACTTTGGCTGGACTACTGTAGGGTATTCAGGAAAACAAAGCTTTTCCCGTCAAGCGGTCTGTATCGATAAAAGCAACGTTAGAGTAAGTAATCTGTGGCTAAACCAAAACCAAATAATGAGAATAGTTGCATCACTGGTTTTAAGCCTCCTTAAATCAAACCAAAGGAAAGAAAGGGGTAGGAACAGCAACCACTGAAGCCAATGGAGGGGTTATCCATCTCTGGAAAAGTTACAAGAATGTTCATCACAAAAGCCAAAGCCACTCCTGCAGACAGCTTTCCATCTCCAGTTTGCCCCAGTTCCCAGCATGTCTAGCCACAGATGCGTTAGGAAGGACTACCTACCCCATCTGGTTCCCTTTTGCTTAATGTGATACCATTAGAACTTGTCTTTCAGAAGAGGAATTACTCTTTAAGTCATTTGCTGGCTGCTGGATGCCCTATGGCCAGACCTGGCACTGTGGCAGTATAGGGAAATTGTCTGAAAAACACAGCCCAGTTTTTAACCCAAATACTCTATAGATTCTGAAGGGGTTAGAAAACCACCCAAGCAAACAAGCTGAAGAAACTTCACACAGTTCAGGACAAAATTGTAAACCTATCATTGAAGGGGATGGATCATGGCAAAGGATTTTCCAATTGTGTTCACCAGACAAACTCACTCTAAGGGAGGGATGCAGCCAGGAATGTGCCTTTTCAGCCCTGCATACATGACTAAGGTCTACTGTCACTCCCTGGAGAAACGTTTTGTCCTCCTGTCCAAAGCCTGCTATTAAATTACCAAACTCTTTGCAGTTGGGAAAAAGAGTTCACCATGACTGTTCCTCAAAAATTGTGAAACCTAGGAAATGCTCAACAGCCTTTCTTCAGCAACTGTAGGTACTGCTGGTAGATTAAAATAGGAACATAATCTAAGGAGTCATTCAGGGTTTTTCTTAAATTACTGAAGGCTATGAAGTTGCCAAGTGCTTGCTCTGCTCCGGACATACTTTGATAGCCAACTGGCAAAACATTAGATTTATGGGATAGGGATACAGCAATTTTATCATTAGCACCCTGTGTCTCCAGCCCATGATTCTAAAGGAAACATCAGTCAGTGCTTAATTAAAAAGTGATACAATTTCAAACTTGTAAGCCAGTGTTTTGGGTTGGGTAAGACTGAAGAAAGGGTACTTTCCAACTAAGGATTTCTTCTGCTCAGCAGATTTCTGTCCAGAATATTTTGTCTACTGTAACATTTTTATGAGAGGCTAACTGAACTAAAAATGGGCTTTGGACAAAGCAGCAGCATTTATATATCTGTGACGCCTACCTATAAATGGGTCCAGCATTCCAAGTTGTGACCTCCTGCACTCCCTGTGATTACCCCAGGGATCTCTCCTCGAGGAGCTCATGAACTCAGGCTGGTCAGATGCCTCTGTGGCACTGCCAAGGCTCTGTCACCCATGTCTCCTAGACCGAAGATGATCTCTGCAAGTTAAAGCCAACCCTTCACTTTGGACTGAAACATACCTACATATTTTATCAAGTGTTTTATTTTCCTGATGTTGCTACAGAACAATGAGGATTGGCAAGTAATTCCAATAAAAAATAAAGCAGCAGGATTAGTTCTGCTTCTTGAAAGCTGTGGTTCCCAAGCAGCTCTGGGAGATCTGAGAAGGAGACACCAGCCCCATTGAAAGGGGAACAGACAACACAATAGCAGCCACATCTCTGCAGTCTCTTCAAGAGGAAAGATTTCGTGAGTCAGGGAACACTGCCCTTAGCTCAGTGATACCTAGGGGGAAACTGAACATAGAACCACACATGGGCATACATATACACAGCTATATATACATATAGATACACGCACACACATAGATGCACATATATGTCTGTGCCCGTGTCTGGTCTACCTCCATGTCCTGTGTGCTATTTTCATGATATCTCAGTACACGTGAAATGTCTGCCTACAGTCTTTACAATGCTTGTTATGTCTCTTTCACACATCCCTGAATATGTGAAATCCAAAGCCAGGGCTGGAGCTTTCACTAGCCTGAGGCAGCTGGGCCCTTTCCTAGGAAAGGGTTGTAGTGAGAATGAAATCCAATGTTTAGTCCCAGGGCTAAAGTGAGCAAAGAAAAAGATTTTCTTGCAGCCTCCTTAGAACAAGGAAAACTGAAAGATCCAGCACAGAGAACCCAAATACAATGGCCCCAAACCCATTAACCTAAAAGAGGTTTTTCAGGTCTCTATTCTGGCAACACTGGAGTTGTTAGAACCCAGTCTCAGGCAGGAGACCTTGGGTATGCACTCATCCTCAGGAAAGAGGCAGCAACTCAGAGGACCCTATGTCCATAATTTCATTTTGGCTGGCTTTGGAAGCCTCCAGCACAGCCTAGGAGCTTTCTGCATCTCTGTCCAGCAGCACTGACCCCTGCTGTGGACCATGTGTGGCTGAACACATGCACCAGGCTACCTTTCCTGGGCTGTGGCAAGACTGTAGCAGCAAAGGGATGTGAGCCAGACACCTGCCTGATCCATCCCACCCCTCTTTTGGATTTGCTCAATTTTTCTGGTGCCAGGAGGAAATAATCCGACCAGAAAACGCTCATCAGTGAGCAGTTTACCTCAGCGAAACGTTCAGAGCCAACACAGGCTCTTGGTCACGGCAACACCAACCTCTGTAGAGCAGCCCTAGGAGTCACAAAGCACAGCATGGGAAGTGATCTCTCCCGAACTTGCTTAGTGCAGAACAAATTAGCCATTCCCATTAGCTACACAGGATCAGTTCAGTGGAATCATTTATCAGGTAAGTTACCATCCACCTGTTCTTCATTGATTGACCTGGTCTCAGGGAGCTCCATTATTTCCAGATGGATATGTGGGCATGGCAACATTTCCCTAAAGTCATTTACCTTGCCTGTTACCCCAACACTAAACCTAAGGCACAAATCTTTTGAATTCATTGCATTTCTGACAGGCGCCTGAGGTAATGTCAGCAGCTGTGTGGGACTGGGCTTTGGCAGTAGTATTCTTCCAGTGTTATCCTTCTCAAATGAAGCTTGCTTCTTGCTGTGTCAGATAAAACTGGAGTACAGGGAAAGAAATAACACCATACTTGACCAACCCTTTGTCAGAAGTTACTGCACTTTTGTTTTGCAAAACCTAAAGTGGTTTTTAAGAAGCTGTCAGCTGCTTCTGGTACAAGAGATCTCACTGCTACTGGAGCCTGATGTAGGCTACTTGGTTACCATACAAGCTGGCAAAGAAATGTAAGCAATAAAAAGCTTAGTAGTCATAAGGCACTAAGCAACAGGAGTAAAATGGACTAATTAAAAGTCTTTTTAAGCTGTCCCATCACTGTTTTTTATTTGAAAGCTATTTACTGAAAATGAGCGTTTACTCTCTAATTTGTGCTCCTTCACAGGGGATTATCATCTCATTGCCATAGTTTGCTCTGCTTGCCTGCATGTGTGACGTGGCAGAGCACACCTCTCACGGCTGCACCATCTGCACCAAAGAGGCAACTTGGAAGTTAAGAGTTGAGCTTACTGATAGTTTCTATGTTCAGTCCTGCCTGGAGCCACAGCTGCCCTGCATTTCCCCTTCCGGGTCACACCAGGGCCTCCACAGCCAACAGCACCACGTAAAAGACTGCAACCTGCTGAGGAGGTGAAAAGTCTGGAAATAATGTGGCACAAGAACTAAAAGCCTGCTCTTAGTAGGTGTCCCAGCTCTTGTCAATGGTCTCAGAGGGAGTGCTTCCATTTGGCAAAGGTCTGGCCCAATATTTCTGGGCTCTCCTGTTATGGGTGCTGCCACTTGGTTGTTATGTTAGAATATATGTGGAGTATTCCCACATGGCCTTTCACACCAGACACAAGTGACTTCTGTGCCTGCTCTGACTGGTGCCAAAGCAAACCAGGTGCAGCAGGGGCTATGCAGTGGCAGAAAGTTCAGGAACACTGTGACTGCAGTGACTTGGCTTCTCGTTAGGCGTTGGTTTGGCCAGTGGCAGGAGAGCTTTTCCATGTCACATCAATCTGCAAAAGACTGATACTCCCTTGGACTCAGATCCTCAGAGAGCCAGGATCATGTGCCTAGTGGAGGGTTTTCTGGTCTCCCAAGCACTTTGGTTTGTGGCTGTTCAGACTTCTGAGACAAAAGCATCTCTTTGTGAGTTTGCAAATTAAGAGACCGCTTTCTGTAATGCTTGCAAGGGTATTTTCTGCTGAGTGCTTTTTTGGGGTAAGCAGGGACAAGTCACAGTCCAAGGGCCCTGCAGGAAAAGTGCTCAGCTACACTTCCCCATGCAGCAGGGTTCTCCTGTGGTTGTAACTGTGACAGTATAGCACACTGAAAGCAAATAATCTTATAAGCAAGACACGTAATTTTGAGGTCTAAATCAAATTCAACCTAGAAGCCTATAAGCATCAACTGTCTAGATGACAGCATTACATAAAAGAAGCCTCAACATACTCTTTTAATTATTTTGCAGTTCAGTAGCAACTGGAAACCTCAGTGGAGTCATGTTCCAGCATGCCAAGCACTATATTAATAAATGTCATGGGCTGGTCCTTACCCCAGAGAACCCAGCGTACACAGACAAGGCATATTCTAAGAAGGAAGCAGAGATGCAGAGACAAATGACATGACTACCCCAAGGCCAAACAGTAGGTGGTTGGTGGGGCAGAGACTTCCCAGCACCACACTGCTTTCAAGCCTCAAAAGTCCTGGCTTTGTGCACCATCAATTGGCAGTGGTCAACCACAAAGCCCTGCTTAGTACCTAAAAGGCAAATTATGCTTTTGCCTCACATTCCAGTACCAGGATTTTTTTTTTAATTTTTTTTTTCTCCTAGACTTTTTTTTTTTTAAATTTTTGCTACGAATGTTTCTGTAACTGCTTACAGAGACCAAAAAAATGGTATCTATCTCTGTCCTCTTCATACCATTGTGTTCACATCCAGCATGCAGTGAAAACACAGGTGTTCACCAAGAAGCAACATTTGTGTGTCTGCTCCCAGAATGGGACACCAGAACCTCTGTCCTGTGTCTCAGTGCATAAATACACTCCAGGCTGGCTGTGTACCACTCACAGGTTCTTCACAGAAGAACCTGAATTTTTTTTTAACTTTATCATAAGTGTGTAAGACCTTTCAGAACAGAGCAGATATGAAGTAGACTTAAAGCCAGCAAAAAGAATTGCAAACAGCTCCATACCCAGCTTCAAAAACCTGATGGAAAACATATGAGCCAGGTACAGGTGACTTAGAGACCACCTGCCTTGTCCATCACAGTGTGTCCTGAGCTTCCTGCCTGCTGGTAACATTGCACCAGCCAGAGACAGAACAGGAGGCAGAAGGAAGCAGGAAACTTCTTCAAGAAATGCAGGAATGCAGCAGCATCCATCCTGCAACCATTACAGCTCATCAAATAATTTTTCTTCTGGTAATTGATGTTTAAGGAAGACTATTCTTGAAAAACAGCTGTGGTCCAGAGCCCTTTAAGTGTGCCCAGTGTCTGGGTTCAGGGTCATGAGACAGTGCCTCACATTACACCAGGCTCTACTGCCAAGGCATCGACAGGGGATGAGTTTAGTGTAATTGCAAAGTGCTGGCCCAGCTGTTTGTAGATTTCTATGGCTTATGCCAGGGCTTGGACAGCAAGAATCACTCCTCTATGTGCAACAAAAAATAATGTTTTATAAGAGTGTGAGGATAAATATTAGTGCCTCTCCACAGCTCAAACACACCAAAAAATTATTGGCTTTCTCTGGACATAAATACTAACCCAGCTGAAGTTTACTCCCTCAGTAGGTGCTAATGATACACTTGGCTTTCTGGCCGTCTTTTGGAATAAAAAAGAGTGTTATTAATTACCTACAATCAATGTATTCATTACACTATGTGGGACCTGGCTGATTCTGTTGTTCCTTTTCAAGTAAATAAAAAATATGATTATTGCAGAATCTAGCAAGTCAAGTGTGTTTCTGATGTACGTTAAATGCTCTTGCAAGATTCCTCTGTTCTTGAAATGTCCATATGGACAGCAAACATGAGGAATTGCTTACACAAGGATGTTGATGAAAGACTGGTCTTTAGCACTGTAGCTAACAGCCCACCACCTAAAATAACCCATGATCCTCATTAGACTGGACAGATTAATAGAGGTGAAGATGCCAAAGTAGCTCGTGGAGTACCTTGCTAATACCAGGCATGACACTGGAGAAATGCCTCACGTGTTGCCTGTTTCAGCAACCAGAAACAGCAACCTGTTTTCAGGAATGATGGAGATCAATTAGAGGGTGACTTGAGTTGCCAGGGTAACAATTCCAAAGGGGACAAAGGAAATAAAGTTAAATAAAGGTGGTGAAATTAATTTTTCCTCTTGCTAACTGTATTACTTTAACACAGAATTGCTGAATATGATTGCTACTAGATTAGGAATGAGAGTTCTTTAGTCTGTTGGTCCAAATTTACTTCTAACACAGGCAAAAGCACTAAAAACAGCACCAGGGACAACTAAGAGAAAAAAAAAAGAGCCAAAATAACTGCTTTATGTGTATAGCTTACATAATAAAGAAAGGCATAACAGGTTTGTTCGTTACAGACATTTTTGCAACAGAATGGAACATGACATATAAAGCAACAACTGTACTGAATGCTGAACAGTTGTAGGGTAAAATTAATGCTGCCTTGACTCCTGACTGCCTTACACAGATAGACTGACTGGGAGATGGGGACTGGGATCTCAGCTAGAACATTTCCTGGAAAACCTTGGGTTGCTCTGCCCTGAATTTTTCACCCCATTCACCAGACAGCCCAGGCTCAAACACTAAGGAAAACCACTACTATCTTTTTAACCCAGAGGTCAGAACAGTCCTGGTTCAAATCTGCTGTCTCAGCACAAGACTTTAATGTGAGGGTCTGCAATCACAAAATGAATTCTAAGGTACCATGGTGTGGGTAACCCACAGTTCTCTCCTATTTATGGAAACAGAAACCAGTGCCTGAAATTACTTGTTCAAGGGCTAGAAAATTGGTTTTTATCCTGTGCATTTATCATTACTTTATAAAAATATCTAACATGAGGGACAGAGTGCTTGCAACATATTTCTCCAGCACCTTCAAGAGTATTCTACTTCATTCCTGGTGGGCAATGTTCCTGGGGAGATGTGCAGTTTCAGATTCCCTCAGGCAGAGGAGCCAGTCGAGCCCCAGGACTCCCACACCCAGCCCCAACCATCTACCTACTCATTACAGCCAGCAGCCATGTGCTGAGCTGTAATACCTGAGCCTAATCTCCCAAAGAACCTTTAACTCTTCAAACAAAGCAGCTCTTTGTGGATGTCAAAGCATCAGCTCTTTCCGAAAGGTTAAACAGGGCCTTGACTCCTTCAGTTACTTGGCTTGGAGACAAGGAGCTTTCACAGGCTAAGCAAAGCTCTGCATGTGAAAACAGCTGAGCTGACATGTATTTAGTATGTTGCCGGCTTCTCCTCCCAGAGGCTTTGATCAATGTTCAGAGAGTAAGTAAAATGCACAGTCCATGCCCAGAACTAAGATGCCAGTGGCAGTTCCAACAAGACACTCTGGCAAGAAAACTTCCTGATCGGATAAAAATGGGAGGTCTGTGATGCAAATAACGAATGCCACACAAATGCTCCCATCTGCTGATCTAATGAACTCTGCTGATGGATCCTCAACGAGTTTTCCTGTTTGGTTTTACACCACAGGAGTAACATATCTTCTCCATTTTCATTGCCAAGACACTAAAGCTTACAGAAGCTTCGTGAAAGCCACAGAGCAAATCTGCCATGCCAGAAAAGAACTTCAGACTTTCAGCTCTAATTTGTTGTTTCCCATATTTTCCTTCTTTGGTCTTACTACTTCTTGGTGCACTGAGAGCAAGGACTCCTGTGAAGCTACTAGGAAATATGACAAGACCACATTGTTCCAGTCCTGCCTGTCTAATCAAGTCCATCTCCTGTGTCCCTAAAGAGCACTGGAATGCACAGGGTGACCTTGGGGGTGCAGAAAACCCTAAGAGATGTCTCCCTGGGTATTGAATTATCAGTTCTGTTTCAGGTTATGCCTTTGTATTACAATGCCATCTTTAGGATTTAGAAAAACTGGGTGCAGACACTGGACGTAGAGTGAGGCACAAAGGGGACACTAATACCAGCAAATAAAATGGGCCCAGAGCCATTCTCTGAACCTGAGGACAATGACCTGCCAGAACATAAAGAACATAGCTGTCCAGTTTAGCTTTTTGCAGCAGGGTGGCAACATCCAAACCACTTAGTGAGACTGAGTCCAGGCTGATTCCCAAACTGTGGGATGAAAACTGCCTCAAAGTCCAAGCTGACTTAGGTCCAAACATATTTAGGTCCAAACCACGCTAGGCACAGCAGCAGGTCAAAAAGACTCCACGGGCACAACATGAGCTGCAGCAGCAAACCTTCTTCATCAGTGGAGAAGGTGTCTAGTCCACCTCTGAGTGCACACGCAGGCTGAGATCAGGTTGTCTCTGCCAGCAAAAGAGACATTGCCATTTTCATTGCCACAGTGTCGCACAACAGCACCCTCTTACTCACAGTGGCCACACCTGTGATCCCCCAGCAGAAGGGACCTGCTACACCAGGACTCCCCAGCCTGCTATTCCCAAAGCCACCCAGATTATAACATAGCAGTGCTGACTCTTCAAATCCTTACGGCTGGCTGAAGCTGATCAGAGGTTGTTTGTATGGTCTTGTCCAGCATCAGAGCTTTGAAAATGATCAGCTCCAGAAAATTGACAGTCAGCTGCACCCTGAAGAGTCAGTGACACCTTCAAATAGCATAGCTGACAGCAAAGGAAGAGTTTGCTTGTATCCTCACTGCTGGGGCACTGATTTGTCTTTTCTGGTTAATTAAAAGCTCCCAGTCAATTTTTCTGTGAAAAGAACTGTTGCAGCAACAACACAGGAAACAACATTACAAGGAGAAAATCCAGGCAGGACAGATGTATCCAAAGGCTCAGAGCATCTTTGCAGAGATCAGGTTGAGAGCGGGCTAAACTCAGTTGTGGTGGCAAATGGGATGGGATTGATATGAACATGAATAAATCATATCAAACCAACTAGAAAGCTACTGAAGAGCAGCCTATTTCTATTTCATAGAGGCCTGTGAATCCAATTCATAGCCAGATTAGCAACCCAGACAGTAAACTACCCATCCAGACCAGAAGATATTTTTAAATACAGCAAGAGCTCTGTCTTGCTCTATCTTCAGACCATCCTAGATCTCTGGGGGTGAGCGTGAGGAGGCAAGAACAGGAAGTAAGGCAATATACTGTGAAAAATATAAAACATGTTTAGTCTTGTGGACTGACAGTGGAAAAGAGATCATAAAAGAGCATAATCAAAGTGCATTAACAAAAAGGAAATACTTGACCTTGAAAAGATAAATAGATTTAATGATGTTGTGAAAGTATCTTTAATTTATGACGTAAAAAAATGACTGCTGCTTTATAGAACCAAGGTGGATATTTTTTTAGTTTGGCTTCCTGTCTTTCTTAAAACTCATCTTCCCCAGTTTTATTTGGCACATTCTTAAATAGAAAGGACAAGATCTGAGATTTTACCAAATTCTCTCTCAAAGTGTCAAATAAATATTTTACCCTCCAATAGGAACCACAACTTGTACAAGTAAAAGTTGGTTGAACACAGTGCAAAGAAAGGAAAAAGGATATGTAGATTCTGAAATTTCTTCACCAATGTAGTGGCATGCTTTGAAGACTGGTTTAGAGAATTTCACCACGTTGAAATTGATTTCAACAACCCAATCAATTTGACAATATTAACAAGCTTAATTGTGGTAGTTAAATCAGCACGAAACTGCCTGTGGAAGATGCTTCAGAGCTCCTGTAAAAAACGTCCCTGGTTCATCAGCAAACCTCTGACATATACACATAGAGGAGCCCTTGAAAACAAGGATTTAAGCAAGCCAAAGCAAAACTGTCAACAGCTAAGGTAGAGCCACTCCCTAATTTTGACTACTAACTGCAAAACCAGTTCCCTTTAGAAAGAGGAGGAACATCTTCAGAAGAGACCTCTCCCAGCTTGCCATCTCTCTCCTAGAGAGTAACTGCATTGGCAAATTTGTCCCACTTGTGTTTCTCAAAGAGCAGCATAGGCTGCTGCACATGGGCTGGCTGGCTGGGACATCGAACTGCCTGCTGGAGCAGCTAAGGGGAGTAACCCATAATGCTGGATGGAGCTGATGACTGGGCAGCTAAAGCACCCTGAAAGCCTCAGTCAAGAGTCAGTGAAATACGCCCACCACTTCATTCAAATGGGTAGGCCAAGTCCAACTCCTCAGTTAAAATATTTACATTTATGGAGTTCTCTTAGCTTATTTAATCAGTTATTATGAAGTTTCAGAAGAAACTGCACTTTATAAGTTGATGGCTTACACTCTGCAGAACAGCTGTCTTGAAAAGAGCACCAACAGCTTTGACTGGCTGAGAATATGGCCTTGTAGAAGTCCAGTGTTGGTCTCAAGGATTCTGTGATCATTCAGCCAAAGTTGCTTAGGCACCTTTCCCTCTGGCTTTTTGTTCTGAGGTCCAGCCATGTGCCTGCAGCAAAGCCTTTCCCCACCTCAGTTTGGCCAGCACGGTTTTACTGAATGGGACAGATATCCCTGCTTAAAAACACCTTCCACTGAGTGAAAAGCATGGATGAGAAAATCCCAATCAAAACCACTAACTGTAAAATTCCAATGCCATCTGAGGCTACCAGGTTATGCAATTCTCTGAGGTGTCCTCACCTTCTCTCCATGTCCTCAGTGGTGGAGCAAAGACAGTGGAGACAAACCAGCCAACTGCTCTCCAGGTTGATGGCTCAGCACTTCTGGATGTCTGTTCCTGAGAGCAATCTGACACTAAACAGATGTTTTTAAACAGATTTCCAAGTGCTGTGCCTGTCTGTTGGTGATGGCCATGTTGCAGGACTGTACTGTCATGGCAGCCTTGTGATCACCCCAAGAAAGGACTTCTCTCCATGGGCAAATTTGCCACACATAGATCAGTGAAAGTTATATACAGCAGGGTAAAGTCTCTCCTTGTTTTTAGGCTGAATGCTTCAAAAATCACTCGTACTACAAAAAGCTGAACTTTGTGTGTCTGTAAGAGACACCTCAAGAAAAACAAGAACCCACATCAAACTTGGAGGACTTCTGCCACTGTGGCCCCTTTACCACCATCAAACAGGACCCACAAGTTCCACAGCCTATCAGCTTCTCACATTTGTTACTTGTTAAATTCTCACAAACAATTTCTTCACAATTAAGCCACAATAAAAGACTTTTTCTCTTCTTAAATAGGGAATTGCTCCTGTTCCTAAAATCTAACAAAATGAAGCAGATTTTAAGTGACTTTCACAAAAAATCACACAGGAAAGTGCAGGTAGAAGCTACAACTGTGGTTCAGTCCTACTAATCCAGTGGTCTAACTGTAAGACCATCCTTCCTTCCAGACACTCTCCTTTAATGGGAAGCTGGGCTAATGAGGAGGTTTCCAGTGCTGCTGTGTCCCACCGCTGTCTGCTCTGCGAGGCAGGGAGCAGCACTGTTACTGTGCACTGGGCACTGTCCATGCACCCATCTCTGCAGTGAAAACACAGCCAGCATCAGCACCCACGGCCAAGGACATGAGATGCCATATTGAAACAGATGTCCAGGATGTTTGTGATCAGCAGGGTTGTGGATCTCTGCACCTGGAACCAATCTAATGCAGAATTTACAGTCTTCAGCGGCCCACATCAGGGCTTACTCCCATTCCTGGACTCCAGTTGCTCTGTAGTTGAGTGTGGCAAAATTTTTGCTTGTGTGGGATTAAAAAGGGACACAGCGAAATGTTCTTTGCAGCACATCACATGAATGGACACTCTGTCTCCATTCCCACCTTCCTCAATTCACTTAAAAGTCATACATTCTACAGCAACTAAAAATACATGAGGACCCTGTCTGCTGCCATAGCCCTAGGAAGAGGAATGCTCTGGAGACTCCAGGATGAGAAGCAAAAACACTAAAAAATTCTGTGCCTGGATGCACATTCAGAGCGTTTTTTGGAAGACCTTCACTGGAGTGCCAGGACTGCCCTGGCCTCCAGGACTGCCCCAGGTGGGCTTGTGACCCTTTGCACATTTGAGCTCGCACAGGTACAATTGCTACTGCCTTCCAGTGGTGTCTGCATTTTTACAGCGTGCAAAACAAACAGATCCCCATTGGAATGAAGAAGCCTTTCTGCCAAAAGGCTCAATCATAGGAGCAGTCTCATCGGCCTTGCGGGGGCCGATCCGATGAGTAAGGACTAGTCCCATGAGTAAGACCCACAGGACTGGACGCAGCTTGTCATTCATTTTTCAAGTGCGTGCAGGTCTTCTAAAGCTGACCTATAAATTGGGAAAGAACGCAAACATTAATGGGTTCACTGTCCTCTCTTCTAAGGCAAACCCTGGGATGCCTGAGGCACTCCTCTTTCCCATCAAACTTCCTTGGTTTCTCCAGGCAGCCATAAATTTGGGGTTTGTGGCCCTTGACTGAAATGAGAATATAATCTGACAATTTAGAAGAGCCCCTCCAATTTCACAAACACCTCTTGCTCTCTGCTTTACCTGGAGTCCCTGCAGTGCAGTAGTCAGCATGCTAAAGCCCTAGCACTTACTTAGAAACATTCTCCTTCAAAAAATGCATGCAGAAGTGTTAACTCCAGCTTGGTGAGAAGGGCCAGAGCGGGGGCTGCAGGCAGGCCACACCACTGGCTTTCCTCTGTTCAGATATTCCCCTCCATTTTCTGGAGTGAGAGCTGAGCTCTTGTCAGAGCTCCTTGGATGAATCACTTCTCATTTGGGAATGTTTTTACTGATTCTACAGCAACTGAATAAATGCAGAGAAGGAGAGTCTGCTGGAGGCAGGTGTGTAATTCACCTTCCCTGCTCTTTCAATTACTCATTCTCACAGGTACGCTTACAGTACCATATGAGCATTGTGTGTTAGCAGAAACACAACTGTAACTTCTGCAGTGTCAGCAGCACCAACTGTGAATGAGGAACAAACAAAAGCACGTTGTAAATGCTGGTTAAGCAGGGAATGCCCCAAAATAGGAGCCACTGGAATTTGCCATGTATTAAACCACAGTGAATATGTGTTTGCACTCTTCCTACATATCTTTGATTGCTATTCTTAGATCTGTTATCACTGAATAGCATATGCAAGCAATATTTTCATCATATTACCAGCATATTATCAGCTCCTGATTGTACACACAATCATTTAATTTCCTGATCTCTCTGAAACACTTTCTGCTACATGGCTGACACAGAACAAAACCCAAGAGGGAAAAGATCAGTAAGGACACTGACCTAGTAAAAGGTTTGCTAAAGCCAGTCTGTTTACGAGGGATTACTACAATGTGCTGATTAAAGAGATTATGATTATCTCTTTCTGAGAGATTTATCTGCTGTGATTGTTTGTACATAAATGCCTCACTGCAAGTAGCTGGAGGAAAAGCCATAGTCAGATAGTACCAGATCCACAACCAAAGTATTTGGGATAAGTAACAGAAAATCTCTTAGAAAGCAAAGAATATCTAACCAGATGCCACTGAATCTTGGCTGGGTAACATTTCATCTGACAAAGCCAGTGCCCAGTCTCCATCTGTCAAGAACTGGCAAAGCTCCAGTGACTGGCTGAAGAGCTGGCCTATATTCAGCAGAAATCCCATCTTTCCCTTCTGCTTCTGAAATACACCAGGCAGAAAGTCAAGAAACCTAGTAGAGTCAGAAGTGAGCTAATGGCTCATGTGGGTCGAGGTGGACTGCCATTCAGATTAGCCTTTGAGAAGCCCTGTGGGGCTGTAATGCTGCAAGATGCTGCACACACAACACGGCCGTGGTAAGTCATAGCCAATCTATAATGCTGCACATGTGAAAAAGGGGGGAAGTCCAGACCCATACCTTTTTACAGAATTATTAGTCCATGTATTATATAATATAAAAAAAAAAAAAAAGGTTGTTTGAAGATTAAAGGTCAAACAGAGGTGATGTCAAACTCACCTCCAAGTAAAAATCTCAAGAGAACAATTTGCTCCATGGCCGACCCTGCAGGAGCAGAAGGGCCACCCCAGGTGATGCAGATGCAGAAAGCCAGGGCAGAAATTCTGGCAGTAGCTGGCCCTGTTCCATGCTGCCCTGACGGAGCAGCTGTAGCTCCAAGATATCAGTTCCTCCTGCAAAGCTTTCCCTGTGAACAGGACGCTTTCCCACTTGATAGGTACTCTTGGAGAGGCTGGTGGATGGAACTGCTTAAATTGGGGTGTTGCAAAAACTGGGACTTCAGAGCAGACCCGTGACAGCTAGTTGTCTGTGATCATCTCTTCTGGCATAGCTACATGGGAAAAGATCTCTTTTAACTCCAGGCTCTGGCAGAACAGCTCTAACAAATTTTGCCACAGTGGTTTAAGACATCCCCTTTATCTTGCAGCACATCCAGACAGATGGGGCTCACAAGAGCACTCCGGCTACCCAGCCCATGCACACGGGATTGTCACACACAGGCACTGAGGCCAGCTAAAGGCACCCACACACTCTGCCATCATGTCACCTCATCCATTGCCTGACAGTCTGGGGGATGACAATGGGGAGAATGGTGCTGCAAAATGATTCAGTGACAAAAATCGCCCTGGCCAAGCCAAGAGCTGCAGTGTACACTGCTTGCTGATGGACGTACGGCAACATGGTGTTGGTAGTGCCCCCAGCTCAAGGAGGGGCACACCGGGGAGGGGTTACCCACAACAGAGGTCACTGACAGCCCAAGAAGCAACAGCCACCTTCATTATGAAAGAGGAGAAGCAGCCAGCCAGCCAGTGAGCATCTTCAGTGCAGCATTCCAAAAGCTAGTTCACACCGTAGGAGAGATGGAAAGCTAGATCTTAGGCTCTTAAAGTTTCTAAACCTTGCTCCTATGCCCGTGTCTTTTATCTTTAACGCCTCTCTTTCCTGGGTAGCCCTATCCAGCTGCCCCAGGGACATGCTCCTCTTAGGCTGTGAATCTTGCTGACAAGAGTGGTGCTACTCCAGCCTTGATCTGAGCACTGGGACACAAGTCAGGTAATGTGGTTTCAGACATAATCCTCTTATCATCATTGATTTGTCTGTCTGCTTGCACTAACTGGTGGCAAGTCTCAAGCTCAGATGACCTGCACCACAGAGGCAATCAGTGCCCACCTTTCCCTCTCCAGACCCTTTTGGCAGCCTCTGCTTTGGACTTGTGGTCTCCACAGCAGAGCATCACAGTAAATCCAGCTTCTACCTCCTTCCATGCTTGCCCAAATCTGCTCTCCAGAAGACCAAACTGTGGCTCTTTCTTTTACTCCTGCTTGCACTGGTATAGAACAAATCAACATCTGCTAGCAAGCTTTGTGATAAAAGGAGACCCTTGCAATAGGTTTCTATCACTGGATGCAGAATTTTATTAGAATAAGAAAAAACAAATTATTGACACTATTCTGCTTTTCTCCATGCTCTTGCTGGGGACATGCCCAAATTACTCCCATCTGCCACCCTGCTTCAAATTTAAAAGCAGCAGTAATCCATAGATCCTTGCAACTATGATTAATTCTATCGGAGAAGGAAGAAAACCTCAGAATTCAATGAAGAACTTACCACATACAAAAGAGATGTTGCCTAATAGTGGTCCGTTTTTATTTTATTAGAACTATAATGCTGAAATTAGTTACTAAGGTTTTGAGGTCTGCCTTTGATCTTAATAATATATGTGGTGAGAATTGGACAAATCAGTAATTGTCTCCAGCTGGAGACAAAGCAGTTGGAGAAGCCATTTCAGGATCCTCTGTAGTTGCTTAAGTAAATCCTAGGATTAGGAACATGCAAATTTTACTGGGAGAGGGAAGAGAGAAGGGACTTGCAGTGCTGAACAGAAAAATGAACAAAAATTATTGTAGGTGGGCTGGGAACTGAAAATGTTTGATTTTAATTGTTTTCAATAAAATGGAAAATTCAGTTTTTCCCTGTTCTGTCTGCAGCGAAAGCCAAAGGCTGGTTCCCAGGTGCAGTTGACAAACCTATCCAAAAGATTTGTCACAGCTAGGACAGAGAGAAAGAAGAGACATGACAGAGAATTGGTTGTGGAAGTCTCCTCTGCTGTATGTATGGGTACAAATGAGTAATGCTTCACAGTGGGATGTTTTAACCATAGGCTGTAGAATCCTTGTTTCCTTCTGCAGTCCAAGCTGAAATTTTGTGTAAAGGACATCTGTCCTGCTTTGTTGAGCAAGGTGAGCCCTATCCCCAAAATGTCTTGGTGCTCAGGGGTGCAGACACGAAGACTTCTCTAGTCAGCTTGTGCAAGAGACAACAATTTTCTTGCCCCTGTTGTGAGTGGTGCCTGAATCGTTCAAGAGTCCTAAAAAATCTGGGGAATTCAGGTCAGAGTTTAAACAGGTCAAAACAGCACTTTTAAACAGAAAAAATCAGAAGTACTTTGGGAACAGCAGAGATTATGGCCTGTCAGGCTCTATTTTCTAACAGGATGGTAGAAATACCACCTTCAAGACTACTAGCAGTAAGACTGGTATTCTTCCAACCAGATTTTATCCCACAAACACATCCCTTATGGTCTAATTTTTTGCTCTATCCGTGCTTTTCATAGAATTATAGAATAGTTTGGGTTGGAAAGAACCTCTGGGTCATCTAGTTCCAAGGGACATCTTCCATTAGACCAGGTTGCTTAAAGCCCCATCCACTTAATGAATGAAAAATAAAAACAATAAACAAATGAAAGAAACGTACCCTCTAATCACTTCAGATGTTATCAGCAACAGTTTAAAACAAGCTGGAAATATTTTCATTTGTTGCTCTGGTTTCAAAAGCATTAGGGAAAGATCTTGCCTAGGAAAAGAAGAGGACTTGTGGAAGCAGAAGGCATTTGTGGACTACAGGGAGCTGTTCCCAATTTTTATTTGTATAACATACCTTAATGGAACTACACTGAAGTGGTTTTACTTGTGGTTCACAGACTGGGTGTTACTCATATGTGGTAGACACCATGAGGTTGACTTGGGCAGGAGCCATCAAACACTTCAGACTGCTCAGCCTCATGCATGCATGATATGGCTATGGAAAGCATCTTCATGTTTCTTCACAATACCTAGTTGGAGCCTGGAAGCTGTTTTGCCTCTGAGGAGGCAAAAAATACCAGGCTTGGGTATTTGTGGTTAGATGCAGCTCCAGTCCCTGGGACTGAAAGCCAATGAGTGGGATTGAAAGTTAGAGGTTTATCTACCTTCCTGGCAATAGTAGTTGTCTGTTAATAATAGAAGACCTCAAAGTAAGACCCTGGGAGAAAAAAAAATAAAGCTTATAATTCACATATATCTTCAGGTATTTTTAAAGATGACATAAGGGAATATGCACTAATCCACTGTTTGTTTTGAACCTTTCTTTGAATGCTGTGATATGAAAATGCTAGTTTTTGCTGTGGTCTTTGAATTCCTTGTGAGCTCAATTAATCTCTGTAACTGCAAGTATGTAATTCTTGATTTCTTTCTTGTTTTTTCCCCAGCTCTTCAGGTCCCTTACTGTCCATTTTCAGTGGTATCTACAAGGTTTTGTTGGGGCAGAGAGTGCAGGAAGAAGACTCAATTCAGTGGTAACTTCCCCAATGGATTGCAGAATGTGCATTTTGAAATGCACAAGGATCAGCATCTGCACCCTGCATCTCGCAACAGAGCCCTGCATGTTGGCTTAGAGTCCAGAACCACAATCTAACCAAAAGGAGAAAGTAAGAGCAGGGATGAGACTGGTATCTGTCCTGTAAGCCCATTTGTGTTCTGCCCTTTATCCCATGGAAAGCTCATGGGCCAGATGTGTTGTAAAACTGCTCCTTAGGTGTTTCATCTGGATTGTCACCACTTCTGCTGTGATGTTATAACAGCAGCTCATTCCTACAGGCTCAGTGGTTGCAGTTCCTTTCCCCTGGAGCTTGGAACAACCTCGTTCTGCCCCTTGCACTCTGTCGTGGGCAGGCCAGTAACACACCAGACTGACACAAGGTTGGCTCTAGCACCCAGACACCTCTTCTGGCTGAGCTTGACCTTGGAGCCACATCCTGGCGTGTCTGTGCCAGTGCACTTCAGGGTGGACATACCCTCCACCTCCACTGTGATTCCATTGGGAGACTGCACACCTGCTGCTGACTCTGTCCTGGTTCTAGCCTTTCTTGCCCTTTAGCACCCAGGACCCCTCTCTGCCATGTCCCGATGACACCCCAGACGTGGGAAGTGGAGAGGTGGGCAGTTTCACTCACTATTTCCATAGAATTGCAGGAAATGGGACAAAGGGACATTTGTACGACCCTGTGTGTAGCTTTGCTTCTGGAGGGGGATAAACTCTACCTACCCTGCATCAGTGAGGTGTTTAGCTAATCTGCTTTTAAGCTCCTGTGATGGAAATCTCACAGCCTTCAGCCCACTCACAGGCAAAGTTCCCTGCTCCATTGTAGATATACAAAGAAAGGCATAAGGAACTGGTCAAGTACAGAGCAAGCTTCTCAACAAATGCTGCCAGCTTCAGGCAATCACTAAAGGTTTATTGAGCTGGAGATGGCATACAGATTCTGAGGTGCAATAAAGCTCAACAGATATCTCACCCCTTCTAGGACTAATACCTACATTTGGCCTCCATAATAGCCTAAGATAACTGGTCTCACAATGTACATATTTATCATACAAGTAACTCTACGTGTTTGTCCTAAACCTGCTACCTGATAATTTTATTTAATAGTATGTGGATTTTACATCATGAAGAATACTTAACAGTAGTTTTGCAACCTTCCTTTACACACCATCCCAACTATTTTACAGACTTCTATGATATGACTGCTCAGTTGTCTCTATTTCCAAGCTGAAGTGTTCCCCACTATTTGATCTTCATTTGCAAGGAAGCTCTGCATGACTCTTATACAAAAGGCTGTTTCTCTTCAGTGCACAGTTATACCATAACCTTTCTCACAGTGAGCTGACCAGAACTCAACCTAACACCCACAGTACAGGAGCTCTTGAGCCTTATGTATACTGCACATACTAATTACTTTTTTTTATATTCCTCTCCTCTAATTGTCAGTAACTTTGGACTATTGCTGAACACTGAATCACTGGTTTCAGATAACATTTTCCAAGATCTTTTCTGAATACCAGTAATGAGCTGAGAGCTCACTGTTGTGACCTGGCAGCTGACTGGATTTTCCTGCCTGTCCTTATCACTTTGCACAGCTGATGTGGCACTGCCATGTCACATCATGTCATGCTGACAGCTGTCATTTTGTTTTCTACTCAGGTTTACTGAGTTTTCCTACAGCTCTGTGCAGCGTTCTTTATTTCTTACTTTCCTGGGTGATGATTTATCTTTCAAAATCAGTTACAAATACATGGAAGTGATGCCTTATCTGGCTACCTGGAAACAGAGACTAGACAGGAATAAGGGAATAAAGGTAGGTATTTATTTGAAAGGCCTTCAAAGGTACACCCTGGGGATCCAGAGGCTCCTGCCTCAGTGGATCCCAAGATGGACAACAGGTCACGAGTTCTTCACCCTTTTATAGGTTTGGTCCATTTGCATATCAGCATAAATTTGCCAATTAAAACTTTAGCTAATGATGTCATTTCCCCAAGCTTGCCTCCTCCTTCCCAAGATGATGGTTTGTATTTTTTGGGCCTAGGATGGTCTGGGTGTCCTTGGAGAGGGAGCTGGAGAGGCTTTGTCATGCCTATCTTAGCAAATGAAGTGGCAGCTAACGAGCTACAAGGAACTTCAGAGTTATACTAGCAGTACAGGATTTGAAAAAATATAAAAGTTAAAACCTAGGGCATCAGAAGTGCACAGGGTCCCCAGGAACACCCACGGTCCCCTTTTTGCTGTCAGAGAAACTGTCTATTGACTGTCGCCATTTCTTTCCTGTCTGTAACAATTTATGAATCCATAGGAGGCTCTGTCCTCTTACTCCCTGAAGTAACAGAAACCAAGCCTATTTTCCAAGCAAAAGGCAAGATATATTAGTAAGAGCTTTTTAAAAAGTCTTTGAATTGTTGGCATATTTACGGATATCACAAACATGGGACACCTTCTATAAAAGGAGTTACTGAATAGTTCAGGACTTAGTCTGAACAAGAGACAACTGAAAAGGGTTATGAAAGAAGTCTGCAAAATCAAGAGTATTGTCACAAAGGGATGAGAAGGGAACAGCTGTCTCACTTCTTCAAAGCCAACAGCTGGAATAAAGCTCAGGTGAAGCCATGGAGCCAGGCACAGCATTAACAGTAGGAGGTGTCACACCACACAGTGGCAGTAGATGTTGTGGAAGCAAGAATCTGCAGGCTTCAAGGGGAAGCTGGAAGAGTACACAGAAGCCATTTCCAGCTAAGGCTGTTCCCAAGCTAAATGGTGCTGGGAGCTGGGTGAGTAATAGGCAGAAGCTGCTGCTGTAGGAACAAATCACATCTCCAAGTCAAAATGGGCTACACCAAAACTATCCACTGCTCAAAGAAAAGTCACATGAAAGAAAAAACAACTCATCTGAGGTTGCAAATGTTCACAGCATTTTTGCCTCTCCCGAGGTGCTTTGTCAGTTTGCAATCCCATTGCTCTCGACTAATCCTACAACCATGGAAGAAACCTATACAGCCACCTACAGATGCTGAAGCTGTTCTCTGAGGGAAACTATAAAGCCTTCTACATATAAAGCCCAAGTAAAAATGGCATTTAAGACCTCAGTTGTTCCTGACTGTGGATCCAGTCATCTTTGTGAGCAGGATCCACAGTGTTTCAAGGGCACAAACCACACAAAAGCAGACACTGCTGGTCTTCTTTAGCTCAGAAGTAAAATAGAAGAAAAAAACCAGTGTATTGTTCTGATTCTCTATAAATATTTTTTAAAGATCCTTTTTTATTCCTCACTAATTGTATCTTCCAGAGAAAATGATGTCTTTGGTTTAAATCATTAGCAACAGCAACTGGGGACAGGGATGTTTTGACAGTCTCTAATTACATCGCCGATTTCAGAGCAGGGAATGCACAGTTTTTTCCCTGCCTTCTGTTTAAGGCAGAATTTATTTGCTTTTAACCACCTTCCTGGTGTATGGTCTGCCATACTGTCAGGAAATCAAAGATGTAAACAGTCTTGTCCGTCAGCAAACCAAAATTTCAGCTCCTTCCCAAAGCCGTTAAGACAATGCTCTGACAGAAACACTCAGTGGATTTGAAAACTTTCACTTTCTACAATCACTGAATGGTGGAACAGACTGGTTTGAAAGGGTCCTTTAAAGGTCACCTAGTCCAGGCCCCTGCCACAAGCCTGGGACATCTTCAACTAGATCAGATTATTCAGAGCCACATCCAACCTGACCTTGAATGTTCCCAGGGATGGGGCATCAACCACTTCTCTGGGCAATCTATGCCAGTGTTTTATTACATTTATTGTAAAAAACTTCCTTATATATAATCTAAATCAACCCTCTTTCTGTTTAAAACTATTACCCCTACTTCCACAGGCCCAAACTTCTGCCTCTGTCCTACCTTGTTCTTCTGACACATTGCCCTCCTCTCGTCTCTTCTGATTTCGGGATCCACCACAGCACATACATTGGGAACATGTGTGAAGCTATGGAATAGCAGAAATCTTACACAGCTTTCAGTGTTTTCCTGCACCCACACTCCACTTTGGAAAATATCTGACAACCAGGAACTGGATTTGTAAAAAGCATACAGCAGATCTGATTTCCAAAGTGGAGCACCCTGCTAGACTTTGGCCTCTGAGGCAGAACAGAAACCATGGTCTGCCCTGCCCAGCCACCATTAGGGGCCAGGGCAGCAGCTCTGAGAGCCAGGGAGTTCTAACACCTACACAGCCACTTCCCCTTATCCCCCAGCATGACAGACTCCTTCCCCTCAAAAGCACCCAAACCGACAGGCAACCAGGGAGCCAGGCAGTACCTTGTCATTGCCACAGTAAATATACAGCCAACATCATCTCAACACAGGTAAAGCTCCTCCAATGCCAGCAAGAGTATGTCTTGCACCAAAGCAGCAGGGTCGACCCTGCTGTTTTGGAAGCTGTGTAGATGGAAAAGAAAAGATCTGCAGCTGGAACAAAAGCCCAAAGAAAATAAATTGAAAAAATTATTTAGTAACAGTTCAAAGCCTGCATGTGGGATGAAAGTTGTCTTATGCTTGATAATTCCAAGAAATTATTCAGTAATAGCTCATCCTGTGCAATGAGTTCTCTGAAATGAATGCAAGCAGCATCCATGAGAACCAATACAAATTACACACCAGCCATTCAGATTAGCTCTCTCTGCCTCTGGGTAGTTATGTATCCAAGTAAGAACTTTCAATTCAGAGAAAAGTCTTTCTCAATGATCACATTGCTAGTTTAGTTCACCCGAGCTACAGGTCTGTTGTTGAGGAATTTGAGCATGGCACCACAGCTCACTCACATGTTATCACTGCTTCTCCAGTTAAAACACATGAGTTACCATTGACATAACAGAATTTTCCTCTTTCAATGCTTGAAATCCACATGCAAAACAGTGTTCAAAGAAAACTGTCTGAATAGCTTTCAAATTTCTTGCTTTGAGGCATTTACATCAGCTGATTTAGAAACTGGCTGAAATGTCTCAGAATAGTTACTGTCCCTTGTGTATTTATGTCCTTCTGGCTTAGGGCTTATTACTCCTTTTTTCAGAACCCAGTGGCCAACTTTACTTTCATAGACCCTTCATATTTATGGAAGAAAGTAAAATCTCCTATGGAAAGTTTTGTTTCTGCTGCTTTTCAGCTTGGTGGTGAGGGAACACTGCCTAGGCTCCACTGGGAGCCTGTGGTACCTTGCTGAAATGCAGAAGATACTTCTAGATACAGCAGTTTTAAAATGCCATGACATAGAGAAGGCCTTCAAAAAGAGCAGGAAGATTGTTCAGAGGGAAGGCTGGAGACGTGGCTGCTGCCAAACTCTAAGGACAGCCTTGTCCTGGGGATTTCTGAGCTGTTTTCAGAGATTAAAGCACACTTGAACTCTGAGCAAGCCCAGAGGCCGGTCCCACTTCTTGCCTTAGCCAAGAAGCAGAAAATTTGACCTGTGGGAATAACACTAGCTCATACAATAGAAGTTGGTTGGCTGTACAAGTACCTTACACAGTAAAAGATCCTTAGCCCATCTAGTTCTTCAGCCTGGTTTGTATCTTGAAGTTAGTCGTATAAATGTCCTAAAATGCATTACTCAGTATGGTGAGCTAGATGAAGAGATACATGAAGTAAGCCAGAAGTAGGAGTGTCCCAAAGTCACAAGCTCCAAGGCTTCCTGTGACTAAGACATCATTTGCTCTAAGCTCCTATCAGTTAGTTGTAGCCAAATTCCAACAATGCTAGAGAAAAAAAAAATCAGCATTGATAATAATTTTCATTCCTACGATTTCTACTGAGTGCAGAAATTGTTTTACTAACTTGCCAGCTAAAGACAGACTGAAAAAATGAAGAGGCTGTCTGTCTGTGGCAGGTTGACCCTGGCTGGACACCAGGTGCCCCCAAAGTGCCTCTATCAGTGCCCTCCTCAGCTGGACAGGGGGGAGAAAATATAACAAGAAGTATGAAAAACATGCCTACCCAGGAGGAAGGGAAGATAAAAAGGGTTCAGACAGCCCAGCACTCCAGCCCTTGTGATTAGATAGTGCCCAAATATCTAACCCCCAATAATTCCAGATGTTGAGGGGGGCAGCAGAATCAGAAAAAGTGTTCGAAAGAGTTTATATTACTGTTTCTGCCTGACCATCTGTACCAGCCTTGTCATGCTGGTTGGAGGAACACAGTTTTTAAAAGATTCTGAAGTGCAAGAAACCACAGCAGGTCAGGACAGGACTGCACCTTCTGGGAGAAAATGGCAATAAAATTAAACACTAAAAGTTTTCACTGAAAACTTAGTTTAGATTAGTTTCAGCTCTTGAAAATTTGACATTTACATTGATAAGCTCTTTTTTTTAATTGGAAAATGTTTTAAGAGAAACATTTGACCAGATCTCAAATGATTTTTCACACCTCCTCTCTCCCTTTCTTTCCAGCTGCTTTACCGACAGCCTTACTAAACAGTGACTTTTCCCAAGTTATTTCCCTCCGTAAGAATTCCTTCAATTGCATGGGAAGTGGTGGCCTCTTTGAAGGAAGGAGCTCTGATTCCCCAGATCTTCAGAGGCAAGGGAAAACAATATGTCTTAGCTGACAGTACAGGTCAATTACTTTTCCATGATTAAGACGAAGCATTAAAGTATTACTAGAGGCCAAGGCAGATACCCACTGTTGGGCATTACTTTCTAGAAATTGTCACAGTAGACATCATGTACACATCATTTAAGAAGGGAAAGAGAGATCTTCTAGAGGGAAGGAGCCACCTGCCTTGACTGTTTGGTCATTTCACCCTGCAGCACCCTGAGGCGCAGTGTTCTCTCCACTTGGAAGCAATTCTCTTTGCTTTGGTCACATTACATATCCAGCATATCCTGGCAGCCCTGCCCTCACATCTATCCCAAATGCCATCACCAAAGCAAGCTTTCGTTCCCACCACTCCAGGGATGACAAGTGTTTCTTGAATACCTGACATAGCCTTGTGCCTCCCCTCTGCTCTGGAGAAATGTCCATCTTCTTCCAGTTTTCAACTGGAACCTTTCATGGTTTGGGAGACTGATTATGAAAATAAAGGATTGTCACCTTTGAATTCTCCTGGAATAACTCTAAAGTTACCAATCATTCTAATGTCTTCCCTTACTGGCTAAGTTGCAGATGAGTGACACCAGTCCCCAGCTAGACTCATATGAGATGTTACACACAATGCTCCTGGTTGTGTCTGTACTTGCAAACTGATCAGTGTCAGGCCCTGTCCTAAGAACTGGAGAATGATCATCCACACTCTTCTTCTTCTAGTGATACTTAAATTGCAGCAATGCAGTTACCATGACATTGTGCAAAAGTGATTTGTTGAAACCTGTCTAAAATATCTCTGATAGAGGTTATTTATTTGCTGTGGAGATCTGTTTAAAATATTGCCTCATTTTCAGTGCAACAGAGTCATAGTCCCATTGGGCAACCTACAATTTACCTCTGGGAAAGGAGAAAAACACAATAGCTATGATGAAACTTCCCTTTTGATTCAGTTTACAAGAATATCACCAGAATCCCAACAGACAAGATAATTACTTTTCACAACACTGTCATTTGCATAAGATGATTAAATCCTCACAGGTAAGCACGTGGTCTTTTATGACCCCTGCTGTAAGCACTCCACTTGTGGCAATATTATAAAGGTTAAAAAACAGAAGAAAATGCATTTACAGAAGAAATACTGGTAAATGGAAAGGACATGATATTCATGATTGAAATCAGATAATATATAATTTTAAAGCTTTTGAATGCTAAACTTTTTGTGTAAGCGTACATAATGCAACTGTGCATGTATATAACTGTACATTGCAATTATACTAATGCAGTAGGTAAAATTCTTGAAAAAATTATAAAACACACCAATCCCAGCCAAAACACCCAGACCTTACTGAAGGAGAGCTAGCACAGCAGTACAGATATACACAGAGCAGAAGTGGATTTTACAGGGGTTTAAAGCAACATTCCCCCTGCTTGTCACCAATATGTACAGGAGTGTGAACCAGCTCTCTGAATCCTCTCTGGTGCCACAGTTCTCTGTATCTCCAGGCTCATACAAATCCTTTCTGCTCAAGATGTGTCCATACACAACCAGTCTACTATCGCCATTTCAGTGCTCAATCTCCAATCAGTGCTGTATCTGTACAAATTTGTACTAGAGATGCTGATATTAACAAAAGAAAGTGGAGTGTAGAGAGAGACACCCCAGAAGAAAGAGCCAGATGTTCAAACGAGATAATAAGTAAGAGAGACAGAGCAGCTTTGGCAGAAACTGCTGTAGGGAAGGGAAGGGTGGTTCCAGGAATTAGGAGTATAAATTCTGATTAGGGCTGGGCTGGTATTTCCCACTTCAACTGCCTGGTTTTCTCTTTAATGAGGAAATGGAATTTTTACTTTTGCCCCCACTCAATGAAGAATTAAATGGGAACGAGGACTTGCCTTCATAGGTAAGCCGACCCAAATCTCAGCATAACCCCACTAGGAATGACAGCGTTTTCAACTCATACCTGATCTTGCTGCAAAAGTATTGTACTTAAACTCTAATTAAATATAGCTGTCAAAGGAAATGCATCACTCAATCCTTTTCAAAGAGTAAGATAAAAATTACTCTTTTCTGAACATGCTCAGGGTGGATCTTCTCTTCTTCGATATGTTCCATAGTCTAAAACACTAAGCAAAGAACAGAAGATGGCAATCCTGAAAAACAGTCAGCAACAGACAGACACATTTCTGAATTGACACTAGTATGGATGGTTTGCTCATTGGAGTTTTCATTCACTTGTACAGAAAACACTTATTTTAGCTCTGCTGATAGATGAGTGCAAGCCAGTCTGTACCAGAGGATACTCACAAGTATTTCATATGGAAATGCCACCTACAGGACAAACACACAGTGATGTGTCACTTTATCAACAGACATTTGCCACTAGACCCCATGTGGATTAAGGATCTGGGTCAAATTAAAAAACAAAGGAGAGCTACTAATTTGATCACAGGGCTGGAACATCTCATGAAGACAGGCTGAGAATTGGGGTTGTTCAGGCTGGAGAAGAGAAGGTTTTGGGGTGACTTTAGAGCACCTTCCAATAGCTAAAGGGGGCCTTCAAGAGAGCTGCAAGAGGGACTTTCCACATGGGCATGTAGTGAGTGTAGAGATAGCACAAGGGAGAATGGCCTTAAGCTGAAAGGGGTGAGCTTAGGTTAAGTATTAGGAAGAAACTCTTTATTTTGAGGATGGTGAGGCACTGGCACAAGTCACCCAGAGCATATGACTCCCCATCCCTGGCAGTGTTCAAGGCCAGGCTGGATGGGGCTCTGGTCTAGTGGAAGGTTCCCTGCCCATGGCAGGGGCTTGGAACTAGATGATCTTTAAGGTCCCTTCCACTCCAAATGAATCTATGATTCTATGACCTAGAGACCCTTTAAAATGCAGGAATTCCTTTTCTTCCAGTTGTGTAAACTACATGCAGTGCTAAATCTGATTATTTTCTGTAGGCTTTACTATAAATTGTTCATTTTGGTGAGAGGACTATTTCATGTTCAACACAAAGAGTCAGTTGTTCAGTAAAATGGGCTTTGAAATACAGAGATAATGATCAAGAGGTAAAATTTATTAATAGATTTATGTGCTTTCATTCAGTTTAAAATCCCCATACTTCTCAAGAAGAGACAAAATATATTAGCTATGGAAACATGCCAAAAGAAGTACTTAATCTTTAAGAAAGAGATAAAAAGATTAACTAGTGAGTGATTCAGTGGAAGGATGAGACAAAGGGGCAAAATTGTGCCAGTCAATTAATGATACATGCTTCCTCCTTATGCTTCACAACATTCATAGCGTATTTAAGCTGGAGAGGTCCTCTAAAGTTCATTAAACCATTCTTCTTCCTCAGGGAAGGCTGCACTACACCTGAAGGTACATAGATACCTATACTTGCAGATGTTTAGTCCAAGTCTTTTCATGGGCATCACACAGCCTCCCGAGGCAGGGAGCTGTACTGCTTCACTGTACTCCTGCATCTGAAACATGGTCCTTTCTTTCTGGAATTAAATTATTCCCCATTTTCACACCTGGAAACATGAAGAATACAAATAGAAAAGGCTGCTGCAAAACAAGATGGAGTAATCTGAAAATGTTCCATTCTCTCTCACAACTCCTCCTGAAGCTCCTGACATCTCAAACCTGCTTTGAGTTCCATACATAAACCCTGTGAGTATAAAAACGTGCATATGCAATTTACACATACTTGCCATGTATGCAGAGTAATATTTTAAAATCACATTTCTTTTGTTCTGAAAGCCGGCAGTGTGGGGTACAGTAGATTTTTTCACTGTTTTGTTTAAACTGGTAGATGCTCATAATTTCAAACAATTATACCAGCCACAGGAACACAGAATGATTCTTGGCTTGGTAATAGAATTTTGGAAAGAACATGAAATAATTGCTTTTGGTTCAATGTTTGTTGAATGACTAACAGCCTAACAAATATAAATCATATTACCTTTGGAGTAAAAAATACTGAAGTACAGGTGACACATCAGACCCAGGTCATTCCTTTATCTCACCAGCATGTCCCTCACATTTAACCACTATCTGTACATTTATTTATAGTCAGTTTTTAAACTGATTCGCACCACAAAGTTCTCATACGTATGAAACAATCTGGGTTTCCATGAGGCTACAGCATTGTATCACACTTACCTTAAGAGGATGAACCTTAAATGTCACAAAGGATCCCAGCAGCTGCTCAGCTTCTAGGAATTGCAATTCTGGATGAATACTGATTCCTGCAGCATGGAAAATTAAGTGACTGCTGACTGAAAAACATTAATGAAACCAGGCTGACACTTAAGAAATGCCTGCTTTGGTTGTGTGATGAAGTTAATTCATTTGCAATGATGTTGCATTAATACACCAGCTTCCACTGAAACTTCCAATCTTCCCGAGATAGCTGCTCAAGAACAACTTGAACCTGCTGTTAATCTACTTTATCAGTCTCAACAATCTAAACATGGTTCATGCCAGGTCCCTATGTGGACAGTGATGTGGATGAGAACTGGCTGAATGGCAGATCCTAGAGGGTCATAATCAGTGTCACAGAGTCTAGTTGGAGCCCTGTCACTGGTGGTGTCCCCCCAAGGTTCAATATTGTTTAACTCATTCATCAATGACCTGGATGAAGGGGCAGAGGTCTCCTCAGCAAGTTCCCTGGTGACACAAAGCTGGGAGGAGTGGCTGATACCCTAGAGAGCTGCACAGCCCTTCAGAGGAACCTCAACAGGTTGGAGAGATGGGCAGAGAGGAACAATTTGAAATTCAACAAAGACAAATGCAGGGCCCTGCACCTGGGGAGAAAGAACCCTGGGCACCAGCACAGGCTGGGGCTGACCTGCTGGGAAGCAGCTCTGAGAAGAAGGACCTGGGAGTCCTGGTGGACAGCCAGCTGTCCATGACATATGTCCTTGTGGCCAACAAGGCCAATGGTGTCCTGGGCTGCACTAGGAAGAGCATTCCCAGCAGGTTGAAGGAGGTGTTTAAAATGTATCCCAACTATCTTTGAGGTGAAATAAATGGCATGCTAAGGACAGCTTTCATGTGCCTTCTATCTAACAGTACAAAGCATATTCCTTCAATCATATAGACTTCAACCTAAACACATGATCAATACCATCACAATACTTACCTTATGAATGTAAGTGCAAGAAAAGCAAAACACTGACTTAAACCAGTCAGAAGAATCTCAAATACAAGAAATACAGTAATTTTAAGCTGAAAGTTAACAATTTCAAACTCAATTCCTTATCACCCTGCAGATCTACCACATCTAGCTTTTTACTGCTCTTGACAGCCCACAAAATCATTGCTGAAATACAGATGGCCTTATACCATAAATACAGCTCTCAATCAAATATAATGGGATTTAGGCCCACCATGAGAAGGAGCAAACTCTGCCAAATTCCTGCTCTTACAGCGCCACTTCTGTCCACTCAGTCCCCTGTATCAACCACAGTGGAGGCCAGTATCCCCTGTTCATCTTTCCACGTTCATACAGCCCCGTGTATGACGGGAGCACACCGGAATCGCACACAGAGAGTTTCTAAGAGATAACATAATGCTCCAGGGGAAAGATGTTGCACTAGTACAAATTTTGACTTGTCACTGCATTTGGATTTCAGGGGCTTGAATATCAGAAGACAAGACTCTAAAAAGAGGGACATACCCCAAAGCAACCACAATTGCATTCGCATTTTCTCAGTGCCTACGGAGAAGTAATAATGGTACTTACAGCATGGGTGAGACTGACATTGGAATACTGAACAGGTCTGTGCTGTGCTAAATAAAAAGCATGAGAAGCTTATGGACAGTGCTCTAATTTGAGTGCTAGAGGTAAAAATCTAAGTATTGAGAGACTCATCCTTTCGTTGAATGCAAGGGCAGAGGTGATAACTGCAGTGTAGTTTTTAAAGATAAAAATTTCAAGTGAAAAAGGCCTTTTTAAACTAAAAGCAACAATATAATTAAAACAAGAAGAAATTAAAGCAGGTAAAATCATGTCAAGGAGAAAAACAATTTAACTATGTGGCTAATTTTTCTGCCATCTAACAACAATAAAAAATATAAGTCTGAGAAATGAAGGCTTTTACTAAAATAACTGCAAAGATTCTATAAATACTGTCCAAGAGACTTGACCAGACTAATCTCTCTCTGGTTTATAAAGCAAAACACTTAAGAACCTATGAGTCTCTTAAAAAGATTTACAGTGACAGGGAGATTCACTGATTCTTGTTGGATCCAAAGTTCAGAGTTTCTTAATCTAGCAAAAAGGCAATCTATAAAGGCTGTTAAAAAGCAATAAAAGGTTCTTTTAGGATCACAGGTAAAAATGAATTTATTTGCTAAAGTAGTGACCTACTTAGGTTCTAGGTTTTTTCCAGTTGTTTAACTAAACTCTTTTTGTGAAGCATAGGAGACTATTGGCATGGCCTTAAAGTGCTTGTTCTGTGAACATATATCACTTGAGCTATGTTGAACCATGGCTGGCTTTCCAAAACAGAGACATCAGGAGCAGGTTTTACATGAGTTAAGGCAGTATTTACAAAATCTAAGTTAACAGGACTACCTTTCTGAGCTTCCCCTTTGTACACTGCTGTGGCAAGAGAGGTTTCCTTATAGAATGACTCAAAGGAACCCATACCAGGCATTCTCAATTGCCCTCCTGACAACTATTTGTACCATTTGCTACTAAAGGCAACCCAAGAATATAAGGCCAAAGTCAGTTTTTGAAAAATACAATTGTATGTCATCCCTCAAGAATGAGAAAAATTTGTTGTGCCCTTGGAAAGATAAGCTTTTAGCCTAAACAACTTACCCTTGATCTTCTATCTAAGCAGTCACAAAGATTTCAGAAACGAAAACTCATAGCTCTTAAGTTAAACAAAAGACAGACAGCCTCGTTGTATACATAAATTCTTAAATAGAAAACATCCAAGGTAACACAATAACCAGTTGCTGGTGATTTCTGAACAAATACAGTTCACACTGGGCCATATTCATAGTGTCCTTTGGTCAGTACTTTAACTTTCATAAACTTTTCAATAATTAACACAGGGTTTAGGAAGTTCTGGTTTTGTGCTCACCAATGAATCAAAATATAAATCCATTGGTACTGCATCCCAATTTGAAAAAACCCCTTTTTCAAATGAAAAATGAGGAAAAAAGTTTCTTAAAAAAAATTAACATAAATCAATGAAATAGTCGTCCTCTTCCACGTCTGCTCTTCAGGTGACTGGCAGAGCGCCGAAGACTTTTCCTCTCTTGGCGATGCTGTTTCTCGGCTTCCTGTTGTTTCCTTTGCTGCTCTGACTGGAATATTAAAACAAAAACAGACTCAGGTTCTTGTAAATTTACATATCACCTCATTGTCCCAGTATCGATATATCAAGTCAGAATTCCATTAAGCAAATCTGGAAGTGTTACCATTAGTTGCCCCATGCTATCTTGTGTCAGACTGTACCTGTTAATTCAGGATATCCTTAGGCATTACCATTCCAAGGTTTTCGGAGCAAATGTTTAACATAAAGATATCAAAAAACAATAAACAATGTATTTCAGGTAGGAAACAAAGCTTAACAATACACTCCAGAATTTCTGTTTAAATACCCTTAAGAATGTATATCCCAGTTTGTGGCTACTTAGTATCTACTTTGGTTAACTAGTGTTTTCAAATTTAACCACAGAATCATAGAATAGAATAAGCTGAGTTGGAAGGGACCCACAAGTATCATTGAGTCCAATCCCTGGCCCTACATGAGTCTCCCTGGACAGAATCACACTATGTGCCCAAGAGTATTGCCCAAATGCATCTTGAAATCTGTTAGGCTTAATATTGCACAATTTCATTTTAAAAAGACAGAAAAATTAGTTAAATTTGTGGAAGCATACATGTTTCCTAAAATGTGTTCTTAGGAGTTCTTAAAAGTGTTTGATAGGCTGTATGCAGTTCTAGAAAGACTTTGTACATTAAAGTAATTCTAAATCTCTGCTCCTGTGGCACATGCTCTATTAATGTTTCTTCTCTTAATCAAAAACATGCTGGAAGGGTTTAATTTATGTACCATGTATGGCTCTTACGGCCATAAACTACTTTTTTTTTTGGAAGACTAAAGCTTGTCTTTAAACTAGGCAGAAACTGGAGCCAGCAGACTGGAATGAGCAACTGTCCATGCTAAAAGTACTCCAGCAATTCGAGCCATTTCAAGCAGCCCAGGATAACTGCACTGACAGGGTGACAGAATTACCACTGTGGATGCAGCTGCATCCTCACTGCATCTCACTGTGTAACCAAGACTATTCATGTCAGCTCATCCCTCCCCCGGTCTCCCATTCACCTGCCACTTAAGGTGAGCTAGAGATCTGTTTGCATGGACAGCATTTTGGCTGAGGTGAGATACAACCCAATTTACCAAATGCAGCAATCAGTCCATACTGGTATCAAGGCAGAAAAAGCTACTGGTCTTTGGACTTTTGATGAAATTTATTAATTCCTGTTTTCATTGCAAGTAAAGCAACAAGAAACCCACTGTTTGAAAATGCAAGTAGTTTCTCTCTGTCTCCAGACCTCTTCTGAAACAGTCTTGATGAATCTTACTTAAGGTCATGTTGACAGCTCCTCAATAGTGTACTGAAACTGAATGACCTTTATTTTCATTAGAAATTTTATGGTTTGGGGTTTTGGGTTTTTTAAAATGTCTTCCTTACTGTTCTAGTAGTAGAAGTACTTCGGTATTTTCAAAAGCCTGCTATTTTGTTAAATCTATTTGCAATGATAAAGCATATTGAAATTGGAAAATAAGTTGCCACACTGTAAGAACCCCATTCAAATCCCCTGAAAACTAAACTGTGAAATATCAATGACAAACAGTTTCATCACAGGATCTGTCAGTGGTAGCTGGGCATCGGGAAACTGCCAACATACCATACCTGTAGGAGCCAAGTTCAGCCTCAATTCCACTGACTTCAGACTTGAAGTGATATCAACCCTGTGGAAGGACAATTCTCTCCCCTACTTAATCTTTCCACCTATTCCTAAATTCACCTGCCCTTTGAGGAAAGAGCATTACAAAGCTTTAGTCGATGTTTCAAGTAACACTAAAATCCCTTTTTTGGCTTTTCAACTCCAACTTTTCTGAAAAAGAGTGCCAAGACTGCCTAGCATGGCTTCCTCCTAGCTTTCCCTGCTCCATTCCTTGGGACTTCAGAAGATATAAACAGAGCCCGTTTATTTGAGAGAAGACTTGTAAGTCTTACTTTGTTGTTCTGTTGATAGGAGAAAATATCTCCACTGTAGATGCATTATTTTTCTTCAAATTAGATTTTAAAAAATCTTTTTAATTCAGATGACTACAGTATACACATTTCAATAAAACAATATCAGTAAATAGTCAGGAAAAGAAAATCCATACACGTCAGAAGCACCATAATTAAAAAAACCCTCAAAGCTGTATCTTATCTGATGGAATCAAGTAAAACTGACATTCTGAACCACTGCTGTGTTTTTCTTCTTCCTGCAAGGTCTGTCTTCCTTGATCCTAAGTCTTTACAAAACTGTCAGTAAAAGGTGATAGTTCAGTGTACACCACCAACTGCAAGAAACTTTGTGGCTTTGCACTTCTTCAGTTAAAGCTACTGTAAAAAAGCCTGTGCTTTGAAGCCCTGCATAGTCCATTTAATAAGCTGTAAGACACTACTATATCAGTTACAGAGTTGGTAAAATTGCTGGAAAGGTTACCCTACACGGCACTGCAAAGGAATTTGCAACTTATTCCACATTCCAGCAACATCGGAATCAAAACCAGTTAATAATCATTAAAGTAAGGTAGAAACAGTCAATAAATCTTTTTTTTTTTCCTTCAGGCATATCCAATGTGACAATCAAATAACTACTTAGTGACAGTGTTTTACCACTGAGAACAGTATTTGACCAGTGGTAAGGAGAAATGTGTTACAGCAAAGATGCTTACCTGAGGAAAATCAATTTTAACCAAAGTAAATTTTATCAGGTCAAGTATCAATTCAACATCAAGTATCAATATGGGTCTTCAGCTTTTAAACTGAATCCTCTCCTCAGTTCTAAAGCAATTTTCTAGTAAAAAAATTCCTAAATGTTCTGCAGCAGTAGCAGATGTGCACAGGCATTTATTTAACTGTCCCCACATTATAAAGCAATCACCTGTATGCAATCTACAATTAAAATGGAAAATCAAAACCCTTGGGAAAGAGAAATAGGCAGTAGTCAACTACACACTCCAAATGGAATATGACAACCAGTATAGGACCAGTTCATTCCTGTGACCTGTGTTACATAAGGTCAATAATAAAGGTGGTTTGGAGCTCTCTTTCTATCACGCTGAGACCTCTCACCATGCTAAACCAAGAGAAAGCCTGTCCCCTCTGCAGCACCCTCACTTGTGTTTGGATCTGCAGACTGACATCTGATCAGTGCTGGCACTGAAGTCAGGCAAGATCACAAGCTTCTGGTGGTACCTTTGCAAATAAACTATTAAAAGATGCAAGCCATTATTTTCCACCGGAACATAAGATTTTATGAGTGTTGCCTGAGTTATGAGGGATAAACACACAGAGCACTACCGGAGGCTTTCATTCTCTTGGCAAGAACCTGAAGAGTTGGCAGCTTATAAAGAAATGAAAAGGGACATTTGCTTGATGGTTTTAAAGTTCCTGTTGTTTCATGCAAAAACTAAAGTTACCTGTGCATTATCTTAAAAATTATATATACGTATATATAGCTCACCTTCTTTAATTTGAATGTTGCCTGTTTGCTGCCTACTGTGGTATCAGACACATTGAGTGTGCCAAGCTTTTCTTCAAGCTTTAAACGATCTTCAAGAGTTTTCCTGCAGAGAAAAACTAACATTAGCCTCTGTTTTTGCCACCTTTTTACTATAATAAAAGTTGATAATACAGTCAAAACAAATCTCAATTTCCCTGAAACTTTGAAATGTCATAACTAAAAAAAGAAACATTCAGGAAACAGAAAGAAAGACCAATTCAAATCATTCCCTCCAGATATTGCTTTTAGTAGAAACACTTTAAAAATTTATGTAAAGTTCACTGTTTTTGCTGCTAAAAAGTAACATGACTACAGTTGAGAAAGAAACCACACCCTTCTATTGCCATAGTTTTCTTTGAAATGTCCAAAAAGATTGAGGATATTAAACTGCACAAATAAAAAAAGTAAGGCTAGATACACAGGTTTTTTGAAATCCTCTAATTTCTGAATTGGAAACACTTTTGATGGAAGGAAGTAAGTTTGACTATACACCAGAATGAATTAATCACCGAATGAATCACTTCACTGCTTAAGCCAAACACAAATGCCTGTTCGGACACTGTGCCCGCAACAGTCTAAGTAGTTTTCTGAGTAAAAGAACAACAGAAACAAGTGAATGTGATAAAGACAGACCCTGGTCCCAGACAGGAGCTCCACAGAAGCACATGCCTTCAAACACAGTGCTTATCACTGAGTTTCTGTGAGCAAACTGGTGTAGAGCCTCTCCCTCCCAGACTCCAGCTTTTCTATGGAGAAGGAGGTAGGTGGTGTGGCCAAAACTGATACTCTTTTCAGCTCTCCTCCACCCAAGTTAATGCCCTGCAAAAGCAAGACATATGGACATGCCCCAGTCGCTCCAGGTTGTGAGCTGGTATTTAATACCATGGTTGCTGACTTCAGTTAAGTTGGGGTGTAAACTGGAACAGCTGAGGAGTGGAAAAATGCCTTGTTCCCACAGAGCCTCCAGCTCAGGGGGGAGGCAGGCAGGGACAGTGCTGGCTTCAGCCAACCTCCCTAAAGGCACCTGTGAGTCCTAACATAGCTCCTCCTTCTCCTATAATGTAGGTCCTACAAGTAAGTAGCACCCTCTGAGAATATGACATGGCTTGTATGATCAAACTCACTCTGCCTGCGCTTAGAAAACATTCTCCTAACTGTAAACAAAATTAGTTTCTGCAATTTGAGATGCTATTAGTGCCTCATTAGTTCTCTCTGAAGAGGGCCAAGAGACATTTTTTGTACAACTTTTAAAGTGGAAAATAAATAATCATAAAAATACACATGATTAGCAGCCACCAGAGTCAACAGCATTTACTGTGTATGAAGAACTCATGGCTGTGGTGGCCTATGCATGAAGTCTCTGAAGTCCACTGATTTTTGGTTAATGAGCCATTTTATATAACAAAGACTTTTCAGATTAACAATGAAAAATTACTGTCAAGAACTACTTCGTTTCTCATGACTAGGTACTTTGATTGTATTTTTTTCTGTAGTATATTTTTCATTCAGTACATGTAAAAACTTGTTCCATCTGTGCGAATCGGAAAGACAAGCTAAGCCTTAGAGCTAACTGTGGCAGAAGATCAGTCACCAACATTATGGTGGGATTTCTACATTCAAGTGAAGTCCCATTTTTCTCCCCTTTGAAAGTGAACTGGAGAAATATGGCTACTACCCAGCAATTATTTAGCATGACTGCCTAGACACTGCTTCAGTCAGGAGAAAAATTAAAATGAGTAGATACTAGCAACATGCCATGGGGTTGTAATCTTACTGAAAAAATATAGGTATGGGTCTATTTATCTGAAAATGCGCAGACCTCAAGTGATAGTGAATTGTACATACTGACACACAAACAACAGATGGGTTTTTTGTTTTGGTTGGGTTTTTTTTTTCATATTTTCCCAACAAATTAATTCAAGGGATGAATTTACAGGGTTATGAGAAGCAAATTCCCCTGCCCTAATGTAAAAACCAAACAAAAATTACTCATGCACTTTTCCCCCTCCTCATTATAAGGAGAACAGTTTTTCAGGAATATTCCTGCTATAAAACAAGAATACCTCTTAAGCAACACCTAGGAATATCAACTATGCTTTTGTGGGCTTTCTTGGCCACTTCTGAAGATACATACATTGACTGTCATACTTTTTATAAAATATGACTACTATAGTTTTTAATTTTGACATGCTTTAACTTCTGTAACATACTCTTTAAAGGGACAAGTAAATCAAAAGAACTCTTAGGACACAAACAAAAATCCTTTCCTTTTATGGTTTCCTTTCAAGTTACTAGGTAGGAAACTTATGTTGTAGGGAAAAAAATCAAGGATTTGAAGGTTTCTTGTGCAAGCATAAGAGTACAAAAGGGGAAAATTAAATGTAGATGGATTTGAGACAAGGTGTTTTATAGAACCATGAGTAAATTTTGCAGCTTTCCTGCACAGAGAAATGCGTAGACTGTTGGTCTAGGAAGGAATTTATAGTGCACACCGCTGCTTTAGAAGTTGGGCTTGGAGCTGTGCTGAGTCAGGAACATGTCAAAAGAAACACCCAGTTTTATATAAGTCATAAACTGTTTCCTCAGGTAGAACATTATATGATTAGAGAAAAAAAGAACATCTAGCCATTAAATGCATAGTGAAGGTATTAAGGTACTTAATTATATTGGTCACAGACCATCATTCCATAATTTGGATATATCAAATCAAAGACAAACATGCCAGCCTCACCAGATTGTACATGCCACTACAGTTTTGCCAGTTTTCAGTATGTTACTTGAATTAATTACTTTTATGCTGACTACTTATCACTGAATAAGGCCAGCACAAAACATATTTATTTTCTTCATGAAATTCTAATATGTAAAATGCTTATTAACCAAACAATTTAGCTCACAATAATTATGATTACAAAATCATATCAGATATGCATTATATGAAACAGATACCAGCTGTTGATTTTTAAATTTCTTCTAAGAATTTGAAGAACACCAAACTTCATACTGAGAACAATGCTTGGATGAGCACAAAGGGGATCAGTGAGTATAGAGCTAATTGCTTAGACTAAGATAAAAAAACCCCATGTAAGTCAATTCAGTAACCACAACTCAGAAAACAAAGGAAGTGATGCTACCACATTAATTTTTTTGGTCATTCTATTCTGTCCTCAAATTCCTTTCCTTTTTTTTTTTGACATTTTACACTATATCCCATCTGTGCACCTACCACAGAGGGTATCTATTGCAGTGAACCTTAAGACAGATTCTCCTCTCTTTAAAAGCAGTCTTTTCACAGTTTATGTCATCACAGATATTCCTTCATCTACTGGAGAGGTCTGTGATATTTGCTTTTGTTTTTCCTGGGCTGAAGAAATTATTTTGCTCCCTTAAAACCAAAAGAAAAAATTTACTTTATTTTGTGTTACACTGCAGTATTTTTTGCGAAACGTTTCTTTTCTTCCTTATACCTGTCTTGGCTTATTTACTTAAAATTCCACACTTTTGTTCACATTTAAGCCTTCCATGTTTTGAATAAAACGAAATCTTTATGCTTCAAATTGAGAATTTGCTTTAGAGCTTAGCAGCTGAATTTGTGCAAAAGAATAGTATATGAGCAGGCTGCAGCCATAGAGCCTTTTAGTGAAGTATTTCACTCGCACTGAGAATACAGTGTCATTTGACCAGTGTTTCAGGCTCCTTCCAAGTTAACACAACTATAAACCTAATTACAATGTAAAAAAAAGTATTTTTAACCTACAATACTTTGTCAGAGTGGATTTTTTCCTGACAAAGAAAAAAAACTGACAAAAAGTTGCTTCATCTTCTGGAACAAAGAGAAAAAGAAAAATAATCAGAATGAAGTTAATGGAAATATCTAAGGAAGTTAAAAGTCCAGAATAAGTGGATATATTCAATAAAAAAGAAAACCAAAGAAAAATCCCAGTGTGCAATTACTTGCTGATAAAAAACAGCTAAGGAAAACATGGGAATCAGTTCTGCAGAACTGCTATAAATCCCACTTTATAAAATACCACTATTTCCACTTAAAAGAGTTCTTACAGGTACAACATGGAAATCATAGACTGACTACCACAGGAACGCTCTCTTGTTGATACTTAAAAATCCCTTTTACATGATCATTCTAGTTAAAAGGCTGAATTTTTATCAAATGTTCCTTATGTGTCTTCAGAGGATTTCCATTATAAAACAACTAGACTGTAATCACTAGTGACATAAAGAAACATTATATTATATTATTCACTTTCTTTTCTCTGACTGTATAATTTCATTTTAAGTAAAACCAAAATGTTTATTACGAGATCCATCTAGCCCAACAAGCAGTTTCCAACATTAGTCAAAATTCTGCTCTGCACCCACTGTGCTGCAAGAACTTTGAAACTACTGTCTTGAAAGGTTTAATGAGTGTCTGTGCTCCAAACAATAAAATGCAATTAAATCTTATCTTCTGAAGGGCTCAACTCATCTCTGAAAAAAACTGAATCAACAAGATTTGCAGTCATTGAGCACCTCAAAGCCAAGTATTTTAATTTAATGTGCTCTTTCTTTAGTTTGACATGCTTATCCATGATCTTTATTTCAGATGAGCATCAATTCAAGGAAATGAAAAAACCAAACCAAACCAAAAAAACTACACTTAACAAACACCCTCCCAGACTGGTATTTTGTACTGCAAAAAGAAAAACAGAAATATTAAGTCCTGACATTATAAGGACAGGGTAGGTTTTGAACATTTCTAAATGTCATAAAAATACCCAGAAAAAACAATTTTCCTTTTACAGTCCTGACCCACCTTGATCCTTCTCCCAAACCAGTGACTATCCATGTAGCATTCTACACCCTTTTAGATGGTCAGATGAAAAACATCCAGTCTGTTAACTTCATACTGACACTGGTGGAGAAATATAACCAGTCTCACAAGACATGGCTGTTACCTGTGGCAACAGCACTTCACCAACCCTGAGTAATGGATCCCCCAATCTGACTCAAAATAATAATCCTATCTTACTCATCTCATTTGTGTAGTGTATCTGTATATCTCTAAAACAAAGCTTTCAATGACTATGTCACTTTAAGTTATATCCTTGGATCACCAGATGTGCCTTTACTAGCAAGTGCTTCTAAGCCAAAACATCCCTGGCCTGCATTGTAGGGAAATACTTGAGAATCACCCACCCCCAGCTATTAAAATAGGAATACTAGTCTTACTTCATTAATTTTTGTTTTTTGGCAGAGTCTTTGAAGCTTCTGAATTCCTCTCCTTCTTTAATCTCAAAAAACTGAGGTTTCAGTAATGTTTGCTGATCCTCCTTGAGCCTTTCCTGCCGCTTTAGTTTTTCCTCTTGGCGTAAAAGCTTGCGCTGTTTCCTGACCTCTTCAACCCAGCCTTTTTCATCATCTGAACTCTCAGAACTTTCTGCATCACTTGCTTTTCCTTCTGGTTCTTCCTCCTCTTCCTGCAGACAAAAATAGTATAAAATAAGAAATCATCAACTAATTTTCTTCTCAAACCATTCCTGCAATTAAGAGTACGTGACATCTTTTACATAGATACAGCTGAAGAGAACTAGAATCTTTAAACAGAAGCAGTAACAGCAAATGAAGCTGAAAATATATTACAAAGTTGTTACCATCTACATATTTTATGTTTTTCAAACCTATATTTATGCAGAAACAATATCATTCACATATAAAAACTAGATTAAAATCATAAATTACACTTAATTATTGCAGCTGATAAGCCATTCTTACATTGCCTCTATCTTTCTGGGGTGAAAAGTCTGAATGTTTGAAACAGAGGGAAAAAAAAAGCCTGTGGAGTTTTCTTAATCCAAATGGAAAATATTTTACCTGTCCTTGTGCTTCCAGTTCTTCTAAGATCTTTAGCTTCCTCTTTCTTTTCTCACTTATTTTAGAAACAAGTGGGTTAAGTAACCTAAATTCTTCACTCTGCTCATCTACCTGGAAATCTGGATTCTCAAACATGACCTTAAAACGATCATCTTTGAGAAGACTTGGCAGATTCTGGAACAGAAGTAAAGCATAAGCAAGTTAGACAATTCTGAAACAGACATTAACAAAATAAGTAACACTTTTTTTTAATTAAACAAAATTAATAACCAGCATATGAAATGCCAGTTGCTTTATCCTTCCAGGTTAAATAAAAATCAAGATTTATGCTTACTGTATTTTACAAAGATTGTTCTAAGCTACCTGTAAGCAAGAGTTTTTTTAATGCACAGTATAGACACTTTAAATACACAATTACTAGTATTTCAAATAAATGTTTGTCATACATTCAGCCAGCTAGTCTGGAGACACGTTGATATCTACTGACTAATCAGCAGTACCTCCAAGGCAAATATACTGTCTGATGGGGATGATTCTACAACATGTAAAACAAATTATAAGGGTACATGCCTTTATGCAATGCTACTATTATTTTACTGTAAATACTTAAGAGGAAGTGTTTTTATACATGTAATAACACTTCTTTTTCCACTACTATCACATACAGAATGGAAAAGGCAGTTTTATTCACATCAAAGTAAAATGAACTCAGTTTAAGTTATGCTACTGGTGAATTCAGAACAGTTCAAGCTTCTAATTCGGCTTATGAGAAGACCAGTTATTGTCATTTAAAAATCACTACATATGTAGCTTTTTATTATAAAATGCTGATTTTTTAACAGTGCTCAATTTATACCAGCATATTAATCCCACCACAGCATTAGAGGTTTTCATTGTTACTTAAGGAAAGGAGGGTGGAAAACAACAAGAGTAAATTTCAAACACAGAAATGGTGCAAATCAACTTTCAATCACAGCCAAAAATTAAATCCCAAAGCCTAAAATAAATTGCTTGTCATAGGACTCTAATACTGTTTCAGAAAGATAACCCAAACATACACTTTTATATATACTCTCTTTAGTCCACTTAATTACATAATCTCTATGTATTTCAAGACAAATCAGTCCCCATCTACTGAACTCTCTTTTTAATTGTACCATTTGCTTCAGTCTGCATTTAAGTTTCAGCACCACCACCTATCTTTTTAGTAGTTCATTCTCACTACTAACCTTAATACACAAGATTTCATTCTTTATTACATGCAGCTAATGTCTGCCTTTCATGAATGCTATACTCCTGTGAGAATGAGCACCTATGAAGTGCTACCTATAAAAAGCCTCTCCTCCCATTAGATATTAAACATTTACCCATTTCTTCAATTAAAACTTCTGTTAGGAGAGAAATTGTTTATTTTTAACATCCAAAAGAATTCCAGTTGTGCAAAAGCAAACCATTTTGGCTATTCTATAAAATATATTTAACTGTATATACAAAAAAAAGGCAATCGTATATTAAATTTTATAGATAACATCTATCCTGTCATGGTCGCCACTAAAATACCAAAAAAAATACTAACAGGTCTTCTTTGAACAGCTGTGGTATTGAGGCTGCATTAACCAGCTTTTGGAGTCCTATAAAACCCGTATCACCTTCACAGTGAATATTTAATCATGTTTAGCTTCAAGCTACTACACAGTCTTTTTTGTGCTGCAGCTATAGTCAAATCCATCTTAAGGCCACCTATCAGAATAAGTTATTTGTAAGAAACAGAAACAACGGTATTTTAAATCTGTTTGGCCAAACAGCAATAAAAAAATGAATCCTTTAAGCATTTCTAGTTCTGTGCTTACAGTTAGAGAAGTCGCCAAAGCAAGAGCTCACCTTTTGTTTCCTTTTTTTACTAATCTGTTGCTCTTCTCCTTCTTCTTCAATCAGTTTGAGTGCAAGTTCTTTATTAACTTTCGGAAGTTTCTAAAAAGAGGGAAGCAATTAATCAACAAATTAGCCTTTCACACATGTAACCTATATGCTTTACATTCTTACAACTATTGCAGAAAAGCTCCTTCGACTGGTTCCAAAAATCTCTAGGTACTAGTAAAGCAACTGCACTTAGAGAGGATTTAAGAACTTGTGTATTATTTTTAACTTCTAATGCATCATCTTTAGAACTTATAAAGCAACTCCTCCTCCTTTTATGTTGAAAAAATTCTATCCAGAAAGCTACTAGTTATAAACACAATACTATTTTCATATATCTCCTTCCAGAGTATCATGTTTCAATGGATTAAGTAATTTAATGACAGAAGTAGAAATTGCAAAGTTTTACCAGTAGATTATCTGCTGAAGTGGCAAATGAAATGAGAGCTCTCTTTTAGTTTGGTATCAACCTTTCAAAATCACGTGCAAGGGAATTTCATGTTTCGATTCAAGAAGTTCTATAAATTACTCTGTGTGTTCAGTGATAAACAGAATCAAATCCTAAGTCACTACATCTCTAAGATACACTTAGGAATGTATTACTCTTTATGAATAATTTTCCCCAAAGTATACTGTTTGTTTATATGTTTTACCTTCAGTTGAACTCTCTGTGCACGTGTTTCTTCTATTTTCTGCCTTATTTTCTCTCTTCTATATTCTTCATAGGCAAAGGGGTTGGCCATCATTTTTGCCTTTCAACAAGTAGGAGAGAGTAAAAAGAAAATACCATTAATACAGGACACAGTCCATTATCTGGATGGAAAAAATCCCTGGCCAAAACAAAAAAAAACCCACAACAACAAAAAACCACAAAAAGAGGAAGAAAACCCCAATGCACATATTTTATTGTTAAGAATAAAAATGGACAAGATGCAGCCTTATTTACCTTATGATAAAGTCTTATGTCCATGAAGAAGCCATGCATATATGCTCTGAGCAATGATGATCCAATGAGATGAGCAAGGCCTGGGAAAAAAGTTCCAGAGAATTTCAAAGAGCTTTCATATATACAGAACTTCTATTCCAAGCCAGTTCACTTCCCTAAGACAAACAAGCACTGCCAATGCAAACCACCAATCTAACAGTCACAATCATGACATCAAGATTAAGTAAAACTGGGAATAAAAATCATTTTGGCCAGCAAAAAATTTTAAGCTTCTTCAGAGCAACCAAATCTACTTTTCTTGTCATAATACATGTTACTGAGCACTTTTTAAAAATGCCTACATTCACTATGCTCTGTAGAAGTTCACAAAAAATTCCAGAGAATTTTTTGAAAGTCCACAGGTATTTGATAATCCCTTTTTAGTGTGATATAGAGATGTTTTTAATTAAAAGAGTTTGGCCTTGGGTCAAACCCAACTCTTAACAGTCAGAGGTACATTAAGTAAACTGCAAAACACTGCAATCAAACCATGTAATGGACAAAAAAGGACTAACTGCCTCAGGAGAAGCGTGCTTACCTTCTCTGCTATATAATTTTCAGTATTCCAATTTCTTGAAACTATTAGCCCTAGAATGATTTGTTTTCTGAAAATTACTACATTCAAATAGGGTAGCTTTGGCTGTGAGTTCCAAATTCTATTTGAGCCCCTCAAAAATATTTTGAAAACTAAACCAACTTCTCTTCTTATGTCTTCCATGTAGCATATGAAAGCACACAACAGATTCTCAGACATATTATATCGGCAAATATCAATCCCCTTCTTGTGATAAAAATCTGAGAAACACAAGTGTCTAGTGGTGAACTGGTTGGGAACCAAAGAACTTAGTGCCATCAATCTGCAATATTAATAACCAAGACGACAAGAGGAAACTATTGTCAGTGAATTTCTAACAGTCCTCATGCATCACACTGAAATTACAAAAATCAGATGTGTAAATGTTCAAAAATTGAACAAGGAAGTCAGCTAAAGAGCATATACAACTGTTTTACCTAAATTTTCAAGGTCTTTTCTGGTAACAAATTTGTAATCATCATAAACTGTGCTCTCTGGATTCTCTTCCAGTTCTTCAGTCAGGTTGTCCAAGAAGGAACACCATTTTGGGGCAGGTCCTAAAACCTGTGGATAATATGGAAAGTTATAACACTGCATTTTCTTACAGACAAAGCCTAGAGTTAGGCTCTTGGCTACTATGCTGTAACGGAACAACAAATTAATCCCACTGCAGACCTCAAGAGCAGCACTTAGAGAACAGAATTAAACCTACTGCTTGCATTACCAATAAAGAGTACTATAGATTATTGTGAGTGTTGTTTTAATTTAGGTCATTTGAGACCAGCCAGTCTGGAGGTATCAAGTTTAACTGTTTCAAGTGGTCCCAGTCTGATTAAATTATGAAAAGCTTAGAGCCAAACATTATAGAAGAAATGACAGGCTAATATTAGATAGCAACTAATTTGCAAAGTGTTGCTGGATCTTGGACTCATTAGGTTCACTACGCAATCATGTTAAATCCACTCTGCCTTATTTATTTTAATTAAAACACCACAGATGTATTTCATGTATTTTATTCAAGGATAAACTCAGACTGTATGAACAGATAATGGGAAATATTAAAAACACTTGTATATTTCCATGATGAGGCAAATGATTTATTTGCACAATATTAGGTAGCATTATTGATGTATTTTTCCATATAAGCTTCGTCCCATTTCCCAAGTTAAAAATCAGCTCCCTTCACTTTTCCCTCCTAAAAATTCTTACTGAAATTCCTCTCCATCCTGACTCATGCAGCCACACTCAGCTGTTCCAGCAGTCTTATTTAAGTAGGTGAGTTAGCTGCATGGAAAAATCTAACACTACATTTCTCTCTCCTGAGTATCAGCTGACATTTTAGAATGTTAAGTGACCAGTTAAATCCTATAGTGGGACTTCTAACGAGGTTTCTGATTTGTTCGCTAAAAATTTATATTAAAAACACTGCAGTCAACTATAGGAATGCTGGTGATACAATATTTTAAGATCCAATTCAATTATGGAAACAACTAGAAATGATTTATTTATTTTAAATATACATAGCTTGTTTTAACATGATTGTGTGATAACAGTATGAGATAATGCTGTTCATTTAAGAAGTGTTTCTTCTAAATCAAAAGTCTTCTTTTGAAGACAACTACACACAAAAACCTGTAAAACTGTGTTCTAGACCATAACATTCTATCTAACATATTCTTGCCTGTAACACTCCAGAGAATAATATTTTATTCTAGCCCACTATTCTCTCTGTATTAAATATATCTTCCTAAGATTTCAGTCCTAGCTGAGAGCCATTACAGGCCAAATGAAAAAGTGCACTTTTTTTACCATGCTGCATATTTCATTCCATTACCAAAAGCTTCCGAGGAAATACTGAAAATGTCACTAACATGAAACTCTCTATCTACTTCATTAACCAAAATCCCCATGTCTGCTCCAGGAATAAATGACATACATAACACTCAGATTGATTTCTTGCCAACATTCCAGAAGCTTTTGTCTCCATCCAGATTTTAATTTTTTAATTTATTTCCCCCAAACCCACTTATTTAAATGCCAAGCTTTTATATTGAAAAGAAAGCAGGCTAAATCTATTAACTGTCTTTATGACACTTAAGAAATCAGTTATCTGTGCCTAATTACCAGACCATCAAAGCATGACTGGTGTGGAAGAACCTTAAATTTACTGTAATTTTGTTTTAGATGAAGCGGTTTGTCCTTCTTATTAATCGCCCCCCCAGCGACTTATTAACTAAACAAAACTTCTCTTGTAATAAAATTTAAGCACAATGTTCTCTCCTAAGATTATTAGAAATTAGAGAATCCTTGACTCACATCCATTCCCATTAAATAAAAAGTTCCCTTTATCTTGCTGACACATCATGTGAAGACCTCTATCACTTCAATAAAATTTTTCATCACTTCCACGTCTATGACACCACCTGCTCAAGCCCCACAAAGCCCAAAGAACCTAGGCCCCTACAACCAGTTAGGGTAATCCCCCAATGGGATCTTGATTGGGATAAATCTTTCAATGAGTAACTACAGCAAAAGTCTCACAAATAAGGGAAAACTGTTTATCTACTCTTCAGCTGTAGCTCCATTCATCATTCCAAGTATTCCTATACTCAAAACCAGATACTGAGAGTAAAACCTTTCATGGGGTGTAATCTGTGCCATGAAACACATAACACAAAAAACCTGATTATCTATTATAATCTGTGGAGAGAGCTGGATGATCAGATCATAAAAAACAAAGTGGGAGAAATGAGATAACTGATGGAAAAAAGCAGTGGCACAATACCAGGAAAAAATTGAAAGTCCAACGCTTATTCAAATTTCACATGTAAACTGACAGAAAGAAAAACCCTACAGAGATGTCTGTGAATATTTTATTACCTTATTTCCACCTCTCCCACCCCACTAAAACCACTTGCCTACCTATTCTAAGACACCTTAGGAGCTCTGCTTTGTGCATTAAAATGGAATATTTTCTAAAGCTTAGGAAGAAATTTAAAAATAGAAAAGGCGAACAATATCAGCCACAACGATAAAAACATAAACAAGAAATGTGCTTCTTTTACAATAGTAATCCTTCACAGAATTTAACTGCTATTGCATTTTTAACTGCAGAATTTAATGCTCCACTGTCAAGGAACAGCCATCCCATGATGATGCTAAAAGCACTCCAGAATGGCAGGCTCCAAGGTTCCACCATTCCTGTGCCCAGACACAAAAGCAACAAGTCAGAGGGTTGGTCTGCACTGGGCCTCCAGGGATAAGGTGGGAGAAGTGAAAATGGCCTCTCTTTCTCCAGTTCATGAGTTGCTATACAGGGGCCACATTGCAGCACAAGTGGGACCCCTTGGGACCCTCTGGAGCTGCTGTCATCCAGCTTGGCATCACCTCAGCCTGGCCTGCAGCCCCTGTTAAAGCCACCACAACAAAACAAAGCTCTGGAGTTTGTGTAGTCAATTAATATACTTGCCAATTTGGATTGGAAAGGTACAAATCCACCACACCTAACTGAGAAAAATGCACTGAAATTCAGAGCAAGAATAAGAAAATGTTATGAGGTAGGGTAATGGGATGCAACTTAAGTGACAGATATCATTTTCACAATATTTACTATATACTAAATAGATTTCTCTGCAAGTTTTAGAAAAGTTGCACTCAAGCCAATGGGAAAATCACTATTACATGAGTGCACATCTAGGCTCAGCTTTTATCCAAATTCTTTTTAGGACAGGAAAACCAGACATGAGCACCAACAGTGATCAAATCAGTATCTTTTGCTGTTTTCATTATTCTGCTCTCTGTAGGATAACCACTTCTTGGTACAATTTCTGCCAATTGCTGCTGAAGTCAGTGACTGCTTTGAAAATGTTTTTGCCCATCAATAGAGGAGCCTCACCCACCAGCAGGGCCCAGCCAGCAGCAAGTGGGGAGTGCTCCGTGTTCTGTTCCCCTCCCAGTGCTTTCCTCCTTCACAACTGGAAACAGCACCTGTGAGGTGACCAAAGCACAGCTGTGCCACGGTGTCCCACCACCATGCCGTGAGTGGCAGAGTGACAGATGGGTCACACCAGTCGCCTCCTTCCCACAGCAAAACTTACCACTACGATACACCATCTCCTCTCATTCTGAGCCACAGGAAGTAAAAATGTGGATTTAATAATTATTAATACCGTGCCACCTAATACAAAATTTTTCTTATACACATTAAAATATTTCTTAACTTTAGATGCAGAAAACAAAAAATACGAGTGGTCTAGCGTGCAACTGAGCAGAGGCAACAAGTTTGAGACCAAACTGTCCAAGAAATAGAAGAGAAAAATGTTCACAGAAAAATATTTTTTAAATACTGTAAAATAACTTCAAAAATCACAGTTCTGTGTATTCTATTCTACAAGATGTTTGACTCGTAGTCTTGTGGCACCACAAGACTTACATGGTACAGCAGTGTCCTTATGGCCATGCCCAATTCCTGAGCACTTCTGTAGAAAATATTATCCTGTCATTGGTCTGTAATTCTCCTAAAATTTATGAACCCTAGGACAGCATAGGTATTATTCCCAACCCACAGCAGATGTTCCTTATCCTCAGTTTGGAACACCAGACAGCACTTGTACACTTTTAAATGCCACTCAACAGTTTGACAGCCAGCTCTGCAGAGCCCTTAAGAGCCACAGAAAAACTGCTCTAATCCTACCTAGTATTAAACATGTTCAACAACTTAAAAGAAGCCCAGGATGTGTAGAAGCTTCCATAGTCAGATGTCAAGAGATTTAAATCAAACTACTTTGAATGCACACCCAGACAAGTATTGTTAAGTATCTGAAGGCTTCTGAGACCAATTCCACAAGAGTGACTGAACAGTTGCTCCTTTCTTCTCAGGGAGTAAAAACAAGTTCCGAAATCTATTTTTCAGGATGTTAAATGGTAAGTTCCTGGAAGATTTCATACAAGGCAGTAATAAACTCTTAGCAGTAAACAAGATGTCAAAATATAGTAAGATTCAACCAGCAAAAACCCCTCCCAATGTTCACTGGTATATTTTAGCAATCAAAAATATGCAAAATGTTCACGGGCAGCATAAATAGAATTTGAAAATGATTCACTAGAGTTTGGAAAGTTTAGACTGTCTGAATTCCCTCTAGAAGAATAACTTAATGTACGTGGACATCATTCAACCACACAGTTCCAGAGGCTTTGGAAAGCAGAGGCATTATCTGCTGTGGCTGCACAAGACAGAAACACACAGATTCACAGAAACTTCAGTTTCACAAAAATTAACTCTGTAAGGCCATATCATGCCACCATATCACCGTAGTGATACAGTTAGTAACAAAAAAGCAAGAATTTTCTTGATATCCTATCAGTGTTCTTTTGTATTTTCAAAGTAAAACCTTCTGCCAAAAATCTTCCAATTGTGTGTTGTGGTACACACAATTTTTGTCTAAGACCATTACTAAGTAGTAAAATTGTATTAACGAAATCATTCACTGCCATATTATTTGAATAATGGTGATTACAACAAAAATAGCATATTTTTAAGGTCTTCAACAAATCTCTAGGCACAGAGCACTGAGCGAAATTATTATTGAGTTGGTGGAGACATTTTGTACAACTCCAGTATATATGAATACAAACTATAGCAAGGACTGTGAAAGGAGGCAAGGAGGATTTCTGAAACAGTAATGCTTGCACAAGAATAAAGACATCACAGAGACACTGTAAACTAGAGCTGAGCTAAGTGCCAGAGGAATGTGACTCTTAACAGCTTTTTAAGTGGAGATAATGGGGAACAACTAAGAACTAATTTTCAGATGAAATCTGAAATATTTAAGGAAAAGATTATACAATCTGATTGCTTGTGATAAAATAGGACTTCATAATCCAAGAAGGCTCCTCAATTCCTCCATTTCCATTAAAAAACAAAACCAAAAATGAAACTTAAAGCACTTCAACAAAGATTATTTTCTAGACTATCATTTATTGAAATGAAATATATTTTATATATCTGACTTGATGACTTCACATACATATTTATCTATAGGAGACAAAAATAATTCTTTGGAGAAGACAAAAAAACCCAATAAAATCTTAATTTTGTTTGTTTTTTAATTAAACGGCACAATATAAAGCATTGAAAACCTTTAACAGGATATATTTGCTGGAGAAAGTGCATGCATATCTCTGCATGCATATTCTCAGCTTCAATCACACCATTTAACAGGAGAAAAAGATTACAGAAGGTCTAATGAGTGAGAAAAAAAAATGGTGATCCCCAGGGTGTGGGCAGTGATTGAAATGTGCAATTGCATTTTAAACATAATTAGCTCCCTAATTGTATAGCCAAGTTTAATTAATGCAATTACATGAAATATTAATTACTATTCATTTTAAGAGTATTGTTTTCAATGTTTTGTTCTCTAATTTTAAGAATTAGACAGATCTCAATATGTAACTTTGGAAAGTTTCCATCAAGATGCATTGAAAAGTCAAGAGAAGAACACCTTGTTGCATGTTGTTAACAGTTGACATTAAACAATTGCAATTCGTAACTCTAAAAACCCAGATGGATTATTTCTAGTTTGCAGATGTGAAAATCTGTAGCTCTCTGTTCCTGTTACTATGCTTTTGGCCTTCAATCATAGCCAGCCCAAGAGATCAGCTCATGTTAGGAAGGAGCCTTGGGATCACATTATCTTGTTATGTTTCTATCAACTACGTTTCCATACACAGCGTTTCCCGTAGCAACCAATGTGCTCCAAACAATTTGTCATTTTGAATTCTGCCATTCTTTTGTAATCTTCTTTCTTCCTATGAATGCTCGATGATCAACTCCAATTATGCCCTGTTAATCTCTTGAGTAATTCTATTTAATGGACTGAATAAAATTCTTTGATTCTCTAAATTAAATTGGTTTGGGGAATTAACTCCACACAAATCTCCCATATATTCTTCATAATTTCATGCTTTCATTTATCCGACATCATATGGTGTAGATTTGGTGCTTTTAAAGACATCAAGTAGCTCAGTGGAGTACAGACATGACCATGAGAGACTGAATAGCACATTCTTCCTTTCTGGCATACTACTGACAACAGCACTGCAGTTGGTTTTAAGCCCACACACATAAATTTCTCTGAACTATATACAATGAATTGGCTCTTTCTCTCATCCTAACTCCACAACATCCAGATATTTTTGGCAGATTCACTAATCAGAGAGGTTGAATAGTTGGTTTTCCTACCTTTCACTATGCTATGGAAGCTGCCAAATCAACTATTTGGAGGTTTTACTCCTTAGAGAGTGTGTTAAGGAAACATTGCTTTCAAGATCTTCCCAGTGTTAAACAAAAACTGCTGCAGGAACTTGCATACATCTTCTAGGAATGAGATACTAAATCTTTCTTCCCTGGTAGTTATCAGATAGTAAGTACTTATTTCTTTAATTCTAAGCAGTTTGGCTTTGTAATGGTGGCTTGTTGGTTTTTTTTTTTAATCTCATATTCTCTGGTCTGACAAGTATTACAGTCAATTAATCAGTCATAGGTCTGCTCTCACTCTGAGCGTTCTGGGTGAAGCCTCCATCTTTTGAAGGAGACAATGGTCCAGTTGCTCATAATGTTGGGAAAAGACACCCTCAAGCAAATAAAGTTACTCCTTAAAATTGTAAGTAAGATTACCAGAATAGTTCTTTTCCTCACACAACAGAACAAAAAAAGAACACATCTCAAATCTGTGACTTACCAGCCATAGCATTAAGAGTAGAGTCTGACACTTGCACCAATGTCCCTATCATGTTCTGACATACATAAAACAAATACTTCATCAGTATTGCTATGGGTCTTTTATTTATCAGACTCCCTACACTTTTTAAATATTGAGACAAGGTGAAGTCAGAAAGATACACTGAAACTTGAAGTACAAGAACATACTACTTTCACATGAAGTCAGCTGATGAAATGAAGCTCAAAAGGTAAAAGAAGAGTGGCTTCTCAAAGCATGTTACAACCATGACCTGCTTCAAGCACCTTTCCAAAACTATTAGCTGGAAGTAAATCAAAAGTTATCAAAAGTTACCAAAAGTCTGTCCTTATTCTAATACAGCAGCTTCTATAGCATATCTGCTGTAAAAACAGAGGTAACTAGGTAAATTGCCTTAATACTGGCAGTAAGTTCAGCTGGTACTTGCTTCACAGGTTTTATTTACCTGTGGACATCTGTGGATTGTCTTCCTTTATCAATGAAAATAAAAAGGTGCAGATCAAGTATGATCAGCTGATCTAATGCCTTGCTGACAGTAAGTCAGGAACCACATCTAACTTTGGCCATCCACACTTTCCAATCCCCACCACATCTGACTAAGTGCTCTTACCAATTCCTTTGCACAGGTTCTGGTGCTCATTAAAACCATCATGAAGTCATTTACTGTTCAGTGACTCAGTGCCACTGAACCAGCACAATCTCCCTCACAAATGACACCACCTTCATGGTTTACATGGTCTAACAGAAAACTCCACCCTATCACGATACATTAGAAAGAATAAATTCCTCACAAAGTTCTTCCCTTGCATTTACAATTGTGACTGCAGGAGAGGCAGACAAGGGAATGGTAGGTGGGAAACTTCATAACTGTCTTAGCCTTCCTTTTAAATAAGGAAAGAACTTCTACACAGCTTCTACCTGTTCCAACATGTTCAGAAATCTGTTTCTCCAAACATAATGGTACTTCTTGCAATACTAAGGGCATAGGCCATCAATGGACAAAACTAGCACTACTAACACAGATGACAGTAACATATGCACTGGTTTTACTATGTATGCAATAGCCTGTGATGACAATCTAAATTTTAACAAATAAGAAACACCAAATTAATGAAATAGAAATGCAAAATCTCAGCACGTCCCCTTCTCAATTTCTCGATGGGAGAGGAAAATTCCTCAACTGTCACTCTGTGTAGGAATCTTGCCTCTTGTGCTTTTTAAGTGGCTGGGAACAACAGAGTTCTTAGAGTACACACCAGATGCCAAGGAATGTTACAGCACAAATATCTTTACAGTCATTAAAACAAAACATATTGGAGTATGACGTGTATTTTAGGGAAATTTGAGGAATGCTACAGATGTAAAGGTACTGTCAAATCCAGCTCTTTGTCTACATTACATGACTGACAAACTACTGGGAATCTAGGAATGTGTGAGTTTCTAATAACTCCCCACCATTGCAGCTTAATTGCTTTTTGCAAAACTGGGAGGAAGACTTCTATGCGAGTTTATTCAAGTACTGCCAGACAACACAAAGGAAGGGAAAAGCAACTACCTGCTGGGAATGTGCAACTCCTCCACACAGATACTGAAGATAAGCTCAGAATAAACCAACTTCTTTGCAGAGCATAATGCTAAAGAAATTTTGTATAACTCAGGAAATAATTTTAAGTAGAAAGTACCTTTCAAATAAATATTCAAAAGCTTTCACATATGTGATAGTTTTATTTACTTCTAAGGTTTTCTGTGACAGAAATCTTAGATTTTCATAACTTTTACTATTTCTGCATAAAATAGTCATACAACACATGGTTGAATACTGAGTGCAGCACAGAAGATAACAATACAGTTACCCTTTACTTTCAAGTGTAATGAAATAAAAACTTAGTTGAAATTATTACACGGACAAAAATCTCACATGCTTTGTTTTCTGATCCAAAACCTAAAACACTCCAGTTCTTAGTAAATGCTGATGGACATGTAGCACAGCACAAAATTTCCTTTCAGCAATTACATATTTTAATTATCTGTGACTGTTTCTCTCTTCACTGACTGAAGCTAGAAAATTGCATCTCTAAATTTTCAGAAATCAAGTGAAGAATAGATGGCCCAAAGGAAAGAACAAGTGCAACCTAAGAAATAAAAAATATCTTTCAGATACTAAAGTCTCAAAAAAAGGGGAGCACACTCCCCCTCAAAACTATTTCTTACAGTAAGAACTGAAGAACTGAAGGTGCATTACCAGCAATTGCTTGAGAAACAGCCACAACACTAAAAAATGCGATTCCATCAATGGTCAGAGCAATCACCTGGTATAATTCCATACAGCTTCTGCTTTGAAGAGTTTTCTCCTGCGCTCTACAAAGGGTTTGATGTAAACTATAAGGAAGTATAACTTTACAGTCAGCATGCTGCTGTCTTCTCAAAAAATACTGAAGAAGTGCTGCCTCATACACTAACAGCCAGAACAGCACTAAGCAGGGTTCACACACCTTCATAATCTACACATGGTGTCAAACTACCACATCACCCGTACCAAAAAACATTTAAAAAAAGTTTTACAGGAATATCAGAAATTGTTTCCTGATTATCGCACATTGGTGTTTTCCTTCTACATACGTGTGATAAGTGGTACTGTGTCTCTCAGCCAGTACACGGGAAATGGAGGATATCCTTTGTTGGGAATAAGCTCAGTGTGTTATTTTTCAGTTTGAAAGTGTTTAGGTTAAAAGTAGGAAGCTCACATTTCTGCTTGTGAAGATAAACAATTTTTTTCCTATGCTTATAAATACCGTGAGATAGGTAATGTATCATTCACCAGGCACTTGTTTTTGTGTAAAGGATTAGACTGTTCTGGATGGAAAACACAGTTTTACAAGATTGATATGTCAAAACTCAGTTTAAAGGCCAAAGATGCACTCAAGTATCTTTTTGTTAATGGAAAGTTTCTTCTTTTGACACTTAGCAACCCCAAAGCTCAACTGTAATACACTACTTCATAACAACCCTTCTTTCCAGTCATTTCACAGTTCTCAAAATGAACAAATTAAGACCAACATTTCCCATTCTACGTCATAACTACCATTTTATTTTACAATATTTTTCTCTCAGACTATGAAATGTTTTTCTACATTATATATTGTTTCAGGATAGAAAAAATCTCTTAGTACAAGCCAGTTTCATGGTTGCTTTCCACTTTACCAAAAACATGTTAGAGAAGGGCTGTATTAAATAAGATGAACTGTCTTCTAAAATCCACAGCCTCATCATATGATCTTCAAGACAACATTTTAGGCAGCACTGATGCAGAATGACCTAATACTGCCAATCAGAGGACATGAAAACATTCTAAAAGAAATCAAAATCTTGTACTCTACTGCTAATCTGTTCTATTAGTGTCAAAATACCAGACACAAATATAAAAAGAATTGCATCCTTTGATTCATAGCTTTTACCACAAAGAAGCCAAAAATCTACAGAAAGTCTCACTGTAACTCTAACAGCACCCACAAACTATTTGAATGGCAGCTGACTATACAAAACATTGTCCCTAAAGGCACGAAGTACGAGGTGTGGACAGGTAGGTTTGTGTTCCCACCATATAAATACCTAAGAGAGAAAAAAAGACAATCAGTAGATCCCAATAGGATGAGAATGTAAGTCTTAGAGCCATTAAACTGTTCTGAAAGGCTGTGACCATAGAGGTAAGCATGGAGAGTAAAACACAGGAGAAACCTCCCACACCTTTTGAAGTGAAGAATGACAGACTGTAAAGACAGGTATCTGATGGTCATAACATCCTGTATAGAACTGGTGAGAGCACTCTGTCACCAGACTGACAGAAAATACCTATTTCAGATAAATGCTTTTTCTGTCTCTGAGTGAACTGAACACAACTCTGGTCAATTCAGCCATTTAGAAGCAACTCATCTGGATGCCTATGATCAAAGCATGTTCATCTCTAATTTACATTCTAGAACTACTCCAAATATATACCCAGAAAGAAATAAAGGGGATAAACTAAGGTATTAAAAAACTGCTTTCACTTGTATTTCCTTCAGTACAAAGTCTCTACAGATCTGTTTCACCAAATATCCAAAGCATTAAATGAAAACATGTAAGCTAATAAGATTTGTTGCCTTAATCAGTGATTATGTTATTTCGGGATAAACAACTAAGGAAAAACTAGTTCTTCTAAGGTTTTCTAAAACCCTTTTTTTCTAACTCTAAGGAAATTTTTTTTAAGGAAAAGCATTTTTGAGGAATATTCAAAACAAAAAGATGCTGATAAACAGTAATTAAAGCAGGTTAGAGGAGGATCTAAAAAAAAAATAAAAACAAAATTATTTAAAGAATTTATGAAAGGCAAGAAGTACCAGCAATAGCTGGTTTAGCTGAAAAGCCACCCAATTTTAAGAGGACAAAATTCATAGTATTTCTAGCAATAAGGAAAGTCACATGTCCAAAGTAGGTATTGTACTAGAAACCAGGACCCTTATACTCCTGGAGAAACTGAATCATAGAGTAGGTGAGAAATATTTGCTCTTGAAATATTTCCAGTTTATAACTCCAAGAGCCCTGAACTAGGAGAGTGCTAGGATATAAAATTATTTTCCAAAACCACCTGACACAAAGCCAGAGACGCTCCAGGATTTATTTTTTCTTAAAGAGCTTAATATCTTCACTACACCAAAAGTACATTGCTTCTAGTCTTAACAGGGAGTGTTCTGCCAAGACTGCAGGAAAGTAAAAAAAAATCCAGAACACCAAATATTACACTCAATTAATTACACGCTTAATTGCTCTCTTCTTTTAACAGCCTAATGAATAGAGCAAGTTTCAGTTTCAGTACGTATGTGTATCCCAAATTTTCAAGTCCAATAAATGAGACAGGACTGATTTGCAACATCTGTGCTAAGATCAGACATGTCCATGTAACCAGAGGTAAACACTCAGAGTAACACCTATAGCCCTTCTTCTCCACCCAGAGTACCCAGGAGCTGACATGTAGGGGGTTCTCTGTACAACCTGCAAAGAGAACATTGTATGTCATGCAACATGACAGCCTCAATTAAAGAGAATCTGACTCATCTTAGATCCCAGGCCAGTGGACCACCATGTGTCAGTGGAACTCTGCCTCTCTTCACTTCTTTGGCCAGGACCCGGCTGCACTATTGACTCAACTTATGTTTCATAGTCAGTCTAAAAACTTTCCCAAGGCACACACAACTTTCATTTCAATCTTCCCGAGGCACACATCAAAGTGATGTACCAGGAAGCCAGCTGGCAAGAAGTAGGTTCCAAATGTTTGCATAAACTGCAAGTTAGCTATTAAACTACTGGCAAACACCCTAATTCCAGTCAGAGGCACTTGCTCTCATTAAAGCCCAACAAAATAAAACAAAAACAAAGTCTCCAAGCTAAGCCACTCAAGAGGTTACCTATGTAACACAAACATTTCATTACAATGGTCAATTTGGTTTTTGCTCACTCGGCACTGTGTACCTATACTGTGTACATGAGGTACCTTGCCATGTAAAAGCAAACCTGTCTAAAAAACCAAAAAATCACTTTGTATTTTCTCTACTTACAGCTTTACACACACACACAAAAAAAAAACAACCTGCAGTGATTTTTTACTTTTTTATAAGAAATGCACAGTGTTCTCAGACATTCCTAGTCTCAGCTGTCACACCTATCCAGATGAAACTTTTCTGCAGGAAAAGTTGACGCGTGCCATTTCATTTACAGGCAATATTATGATACACACTGTCAAATCTTTTATAATCCTGAAGTTCAAGAGACAGTAATTTTTTGGGTTTGAAATGGAAATTTAGCTTTGGCATTAACAACGGAGAGAACGGGCACACGTACACAGATAATTCAGTGAGACATGAGCTCAGTCGGAGCACATTCCAAGCTGGCCGGACACAAGCCAGCTCCAGTTCAGCAGTCATGTAGCTGTGTTAGCACAGCACTGTGCCCACATTAATAAAACCTGCTGAGAAGCTGGGTATGCTGGGCTGGGCACAGTCCTGCACTGTCTGGCCAACTCCAGTCACGGACAGAGGATGCTGGGTCTGTCTGCACCCATCCATGAACATACACACTCCTGCTCTGCAAGACTCCCACTGCTGTGAACTTTTTTTTCCTTATGCAGAGCACAGCACCACACACTTGGGATTTTAAGTATCCTCCTTGATCATAGCCATGGCAATTCCTTATAGCCATTCCAATGAGCATTTAGAACAACAGAGTAATTACTAGCACTATAGCCCAATGAGGGGCATAGGCAATTGAATGGATTTTATTTACATAACTGTTCTTTACAATTAGTAGCATTTCCCCCAGGCATTTGTCCTGTTAGAGAATTCAGCAAGACTTATAACTCGGTTCCTGTCAACTTCTCAAAGACAAAGAACACGTTTTTAGTAGTATTCAAGTCTACCTTAAAGTAAACAAAGAGAAAATTATGTTGTTCATTATAAAAACTGTGAATCCTGGTTCTTAGAAAAAGACAGAAAATGACACCACGAAATGAGATCAGGTAATACAGTTCTTTAAAGTTTTGCTTCAAAGACCCATGTAACTAAACTTATTTTTGCCTGTGCAAGGAAATTATTAAGCCTTCCAAGAATGGAAAAAAACCATGTATTAATAATCTACTGACAGAGAAACCAAAGGACAGGTGTGCAACTCTGAGCTCAAATAACTAGGAAGATCAAGGAATAAAACTGTAACATGAACGTGTTAGTAACACTAAGTTTTCCTTAATAAAAAATGCCCTGGAGCAGTTTAAGGCTGACACAATTCCTCCATTTTATACTTTCTTCATTTAAAAGCTAGGTTAAAAAATAAACAAAACAGCCAACAAAAAAAAAATTTAGTGAGCTACATACTTGATTTTTAGGAAATGCAGTAAAACACCCTTCAATTATATAACACTGCCTGTGCCAGCCCCTTCAGTCTTGCCTGTAAAAAGGCAGACAGGGTAAAAAATCAGACCAGAGTGGGAGATTTCTATCTCTATTTCAAAGTAACTTCTCACTACATTTAACTTTCCTGTTGTTTGAAGTAAGTATTACATGTGTTGAAATGAACTATAGATTGTCAACTAAAAAAGTACTGACAGTATTTAAGGTATGTTCAACAGCCTTCAAACTCGAATCCATTGACACAAACTGGAGAACTTGAGCTTATGTGAAAAGTAAATTTAATCTGGGCAGTAGCCTTTGAAATAAATTTTAAATTTTCTTCTATACAACAGTATTTCAAAAATAGAACCGATACTTGGATTTATGCTTTAACATTCATCATTTGGGTCCATTTGTATGCTCATGTCACTGTGAATGTAAAAGCCAAAAAAAGTAACATCCAAACAAGTTTAGGCAGACTCAGGTACTAAAAATCAGGGGATGGTGACAAAGGATGATGGTTTAAGGCAAGATTTATGCTAATCTTCATTAGAATAGCCTGCATACTGCAAAAATACTAGATAGTATTAGTCAGCATTTAAGTTTGCAATATTCTCTCTAGGTATGATCTGAGATCTAATACAGAGTGCTTGTATTTCTTAAATAAAAATTACTTGTCTGACTTCAGAAACACAAATTCAGTACTCACAGGGGATTCTATGAGAGTTAGATTTTTGAGAGAGCAAAAAGTAAATATTTTTCATTTTAATTCACAATATGTGCAAGAATACTCAAAATAATACTGGCTCGGACAAGTTCTAACAAGCATTCATCACTGGTGACAATCAAGACAATGAAATAACTTTTTGGCTAAGTTGATTGTGCACCTCTACTGTACTATAGCTGTCAAGTTCATGTATCATGTACACCTGCACAAAAAATAATCTCAGTGCACAATTTTCAGAGAGAAAATGAACCTTACCTTTAGTGACAGAAGGAATGCTTTTTCCATCTGGATTACTTAAATTGACTAACTTGTCCATTCCAGTTTTAAAAACTCATCAGACTTTGAAAATATGTGAATTTGTCTTCCCTAATCCATTAATTAAAAAAGACAATAGGTAATAAAAATGCTTGGAGATCTACTCTCTCAACCTTACAAAGGACGAGGCAAAAGGAAAGAAAGTGTTCAGTTCCTAACTACAGCTAGTATTTTGTCAGAAATACTAAAGTACTTGTTGTCCCCATTTGTTACCCAAAGCATGGAACTCCCTTTGTTACCCAAAGCACCCATTAACAAAATGTGAGTTGGTTAGAGCTGAATTACAGAAATAAGCAATTCACATTTGAAGAACAACCTGACATAACTCATGTATAAAATTCCACATCTCTTTAAATGCAAAAACCTAATAATGTAAGTAAATATATCAGAGTACAGAATTGTTTAGAGGGGTATACTGTTGTATTTAGACACACAAATACAACATGTATATATTGTTTATTCCACAAAGAGAAATAAACCCGTAAATCTCCTTCCTGAACATAATCAAGATCATACACAATGGACATGGCAGCGGGGGATGACTAGAAATGAACTGAAAAAAATTAAATTTAAGTTATAAAAATCAATTAGCTAAATGAAGACTTTTTTGCTGATTTAAAAAATAGTTAAATATGTATTTCAATATTAATAAATTTTATAGTTTGTCCACAATATGAATAAAATTAATTACAGATTACATATATAAGTACATATTTTTAGTGTCTGGTCAGCTATTCTGCATGTAACATCTACATAGGTATCCTAATATTTATCTTCTATCAGGACAAAAACACCTCTAGAGAACACACTGTAGAAACTAAACCAAGAGTGAAATGCAAGTGCAATTTTCTGTACCATTCCCTGACACCGTAAGACTTGCTGCTAAGTCTCCATAAAACCAATTTGCAGAGATAAAACATATAGTTAAACCTACTGTTAAGCCTTTCAAGTGGAAAGCTTATCCAGTGAAAAGCTGCAACTGCAGAAGGGCACTGAGCATAAGCTACAGTCAAGAGCCATGCTTGAAGCCACACAATATCATTTCTTTGTCAGAACAGGGAAGAATAATTACTGGTATGACTATGTCACTGTATACCACATATTAAACACACTAATAAAATATTTCACAACAAAGCAAAGTTATTATCTTGAAAAATATAGTCCCTATTTAGAAATTCTTTTTGATCAGCTATCAAAAAACCTTTTTCCAGTAAAGCTCCACCTGAATTTCCTACCACCACTAATCAGTTTTGAAACTGGCAGCAAAAGGCAAATTACAGGCTGTTTTTAAAGAAATTTAACATGTTACATTAATAAGTTATGGTTAACCTAAATTTACTGTGACAACTCAGACAATGTAGACATGAATTTCAGCTGAAATACCCAAATGGCACCAAATAATTGTCTTTAAAGAGCAATATCAGCAACAACTTGTATTACTTACTGGTATATAATAGATATTCATTTTAGGGGCTTCATTGGCAGTCATTAGCATTCCTAAAAAGAGATTTCCACATTTAAAAATTTTGATCATAAGAGGATAATACTATTTTTTTTAAAAAAAGCTCACGAAGTACATATTCTTGGCTTGCAATGAAACATTAATCAAGACCTGTAATAAACTGTTGCATCAAATACCATGGAAAGAAAGGTGTGATACCAGCATAATTAACATAGGTTAATTTCTTACATATTTATTCTCTTTTGTCCTCTGTCTTAATGGTTCGGCACCACTTTAAGCAACATTAAGCCCAGACAAGTGCAGGCTGCCAATTTTCATAACAAATGTAAACAATTCATCCCTTAATACTCTTTAGAACAAATCCAGTTAGTATTGCAGTTAAAACTTACCTTGGATATAAAATTGCATTATTAATACATTTGTATTAATACTAATGGTGTTTTGTTTTATTTTTAAACACACACCTAAACAAAGCCATAAATCATGACATGGTTTACACCTTCATTCATATTTTATCTTGGGAAATCAACACAACAGCAGCTTCTCAACCTAAAATGAGATATAGGATATTGTGGCTTCAAAAGGAGGGATACTAGTGCTATTAGCCAACCAGGGAAAATGTAAAATCTGAAATATCTATGAATATACTGAAGAAACACCACAAAAACAATAAGGAGTTTAAGTACTCTGAATATGATAAAAAATACTGTAGGAATACTAAAATCTGTGGAAAATCTCCTACTGCCACAAGATTTCATATAAGTTAAAAATGGAGAACACTCTCAATTTCCTTCTACATAAAACTGTATTAAGGACATTTGCCATACACTTTTATGTTTCTCTCAATTTTGTCTTTCCAATGAAGCTGATCAACAGGTAATAGAAGAGATTGATTATAAAGAAGAAAAGTGCCATCAAATTAGATAACATTCTGATCTGAAAGAACTGTAACATATACCACTGAGACTATGAATAATTGGGTCAATTACTACACACCCAGAGGGCAGAAATATAATTTACACCCAACTAGAGGAATGCAATTAACATGGGTGGAGTAATCCTTCCTACCTAATCCTTTTATTATAAATACACAACGCAGCTGGACTTATAATGTCAGAAAAAAGGGGGCTTGCTTTCCCAGAAAAGGAAGATATTTGTGAAAGCTTAGTTAGCAAACAGGCTAAAAACTGTGCCTAGAAAGGTTTGCAGGCAATTCAGGGAAAAAGCAAGAATTTATAGTATATACATGAATACCCACAGACACACGGAGAGTGCTCCAGTACAGTACATTTGTTACACGCTCGCCTAACAGCACTCTCACTACTATTTCATGAGACAAAGCATTTTTCCAGTGACTGAATATGAATCATTAGAAATAAAGACAGAAATTAATTCTGCAGGTGCTTCAAAGGTGACAGTAAAGGAAAACCTCCTCTTTTAGAGTCTTCCACCAATAACTAAAGGACAAAAACGGACTTCAGAACAGGACATGGGTGTATACTACAACGGAAATAGAAGAATGAAATTTAACAAGTCTGAAAGAAGTCTATTCCACACATCTTTATTGCTTCAGCTTGTTAGTAGTAACCCATTTTTATGGGACGGGAGACCACACCTTAACAAACTACATAACAGCCTAGTTTGAGTACTGTAGAAGGGAAATAAATGAGAGCCTTCTTTCAGAAGTTTTAGTAAGGCCCTCTTTGGAAAATGCTCTGCAATACCGTATCAGGTAAAATGTAAAATAATGAAAATGGGAGTATGAAGTGATTGTATGTGGGAGAAGCACTTTTAAAAAACGCCTATTTTTAACTTCTAATTTTTTTAACAATTGAAACAAATGAGACACAGATTTCTATACACTGAAGATGCCACCAAGTTTCATTTATATTCTACAACTAAATCTCCTGGGCTTCCTGTGCCATGCATCTAGCAGTGCACTGAGAATGCTGGGGCACCAGTGAGAGCACTGAGCCAAACCCATACTGATAGGGAAATCATGTTATATTTCCAACTTTTCACAACTGCAAGTCCATCTTACTGAAAGTATTTCCTTGTTTTCAGATCTTCAGTCATGATTACTCTTTAAATTCTGAATGAGCATAAGGTGATTATAGGCATCTTAAATTCTGGTTCAACAGTATTTACGACAAACGTGTGATGCACCACACCTCTTACCTTAAATCTCTCAACTTTCACTGCAATATGTTCTAGTTTTTGCCCCACTGTCTCCATGTGACTTGACTATAAAATACAACCTAGTTTTCTTCCCACAACAGTTCTTACCAAAAGCATCAATCTGTCCCCCTACAGACAATAAGAAAAGCAGAACTGACTTAAGCAGGAGATGTGGGACACAGAACTGGACTGCACAATCTAGATCTCAATCACAGACACGTGAAAAGCTATGTCCAATAGCAACATTAGGGAGATGGGTGCATTCAATTCTTTGTGCTACAAGATTCATCCTGCAGAGTCTCATGAAAATAATTTCTGCAAAAGCACATGAGGCATGCCCACATACCACAAAGGCTACAGAGTGTCCACAGTTGAGTGTAATGCCCATCCTTGACATATTCAAAAGTGACTTGACCTGAGCAACCTGATCCAACTTCAAAGTTGGATCTAACTTCAAGTTGTCCTTGCTTTGAGCAGGAAATGTACAACTCCTAGGGGTGCCTTCCAACCTAAATTACACCACGATTCTACATTGTCAAATAACTTTTTTCTGTTCCACTCCCAGTGGTGAGTTCTTCATTGATGCTGTGTGGACATTAATTTGCTGTGGGGTTCTCTTTCAGATGAAACCAATAAGCTCACAGGTGAAACCTGGGTGAAATGCTAAAGATAATTCACTCCAAGGACCTCTCTCTGTAGCCAGCGTGGATGAGGGCTTATCCACCTCCATGGTGCACAAGTCCACCCTGTCACCACACAGCAATTCTCAAAGACACCCACATGAACTCCTACATACAACCAGGGCACAGGGCATGTACCCTGCTCCATAAGGTCAAAAATGCCCACCATCTTATCAGGGAAGAGCATTTAATTGCTCATCTTACAAAAAAAAAAAAAGAAAGAAAAAGAAAAAGAACTTCCAACGCGTTCTTAACTGAAGTTGGCAGAAAAGACAAAGATAAGTTTTAACTTGCTAGAAATCTCAAATTCACTTATCTACAATCTTAAATTTGAGCTGCTAGTATGAATCAAAATCCAAGTTGCTCTGTCTTTACTGCTACCTCTCTCTAAAATTAGGATAAGAGAAGAGTTTGCAACAATGTCTGTTTCAAGACTTTTGCTCTGTGCCATCCTAGGGGCCCTAAACACTTCATCTTTTTCAGTACTGCTTTCTAAAAAGGAAGCACATGTCACACTGTACTTAAAAAGTACAGCAACTCATATTAAGCAAGAAAATTAAGTTCAGTTGCACTCTGAAATACAACCAAAGCACATATGCACATACAACCACCACTTCGCAAAATATTTTTACTCATTAATTAAGTCCTGGAAACCCTGGTTAGAAGTGACCCTCAGTTTTGATCTCTGAACATAACATTATGAAATCTAAAAACAGTGACAAAAACCATGCAAATTTTTGCACATAAGAATCTACACTTAAAACCAAAGTATTAAATTTAAGGGACGGCACAATTTAAGTGCTGTATTTAAATCAGGGGAAAGATCAAATCTTTGTAAATATTGGAAAAAAATGTGTAAACTTGCTGTAAAGAGATTGTTCCTACCTCTAGAAAGCAAGCTCAAACTCATCTGGGACTTAGTCAAGACAATAGGCCAAAATTCCTATTCTTATGAAATGAGTCACTTCAGATATTTGAAAGAGTAAAAGAGGTCAGTCACTCAATTAACAGCACAGCAGCTTCTAACTGCAAAAAGGCTCCAATGTAATACAGCTGCAGAGGAAACAAGGACACTAACTGACAAATAACCCTTTATTCCAAGCTCTGCCATAAGAAGGAAAGTAGACCTCAATTGTATCACTTAAACAGAAAAAAAGACCACAGCTTGGGTTAGTAAGCATTCCCTTTTGAATTTAGCAAGATATTAATATATTTAACATACCTGAATTTGGATACAGACAGACATCATTTATATCATGTTCTGGCTCCATTGAAGTAAATATTTTTCCCTGAAATTGTAGGAAGAAAATAAATCATAAAGAACTCAAAACAATATAATTGAATTCAGTAAATCTAAACATTAATAAATAGCCACTATAGAAGCTAAGAAATATGATGGAATAAAGATGGAACAGCTTTTGCAGAACAATAAAATATTATTAAATATCTGAACATAACATAAGAAACTCCATATTGTATTTTATGTCTGATTCAATCTCTTACAAGGAAGTGCAGCCTATTGGTTATTGAAGACAGCAATGTACAGTGGCACCTCTAATTTCTCAGTTTACACACTTCTATGTTGAAAATATACGTCAGTGTTACTTTATTTTATGCAAAAGGGGGGCTGAGGTCCATAAGCTCCTGGCACATTGTCAGTGTAACCCTCACTTTATTCAACTCTGAATGCAGTAGTTTTAAATCATTTTACTTTGCAAAGCATGATTAGCTGAATAAATGGATTAGGAGTGGAATTTGAATTTGGAGCTTGGTTCTTCCACCCTGCAAATGTCTACATGAAATTACACATAGCTCAGCACTTTATTTATGATTTATAAACTCAGTATTAAAGAGGTCTTGACATAAAATAAAAGTAGTAAGAGCATGCAGAGGTATCTAGATCAGAATTGAAGTTATAAAGGTTACTTAAGAAAGAGGCAAAAGAGGGAAACAACATTCTCAAAATAATAAGAACTGGAACACAGTCTGAAAAACCCAGACAAAATACAGGTGCTCTTATAAGCCAACACACAAGACAGCCAGTAAAGGAAGAGTCTCTAACAACTGGACCGCATAATCTGAAGCATGAGACTACATGCCTACACAGTTCTAAATGAGGGACAGGAACAAGGAAAATTTTGATCCTGTTCCTCTTTTTTTCTTTCCCTGCAGCAATCCCACCTACCTTTCTGGGCCCTTCCTTTCCCTCCCAGTTACCCCACCCACCTTTGGTCTCTCCCTGATGATTAAGAAGAGTCCTCCTCCACCCCGGCCTCAGCAGACAAAAGCCTGGTGCTCCCCACCCCAAGGCACGTCTCAGCATGGGGCTATTCTGGTATCAAAGCCATATGCTCTCCACCCGCAGTCTGCCTCTGCACTTGGTTCCCAGCCAGAGATAGTCAGGAACCAGCATCTGGGAGAGGTGGAGCCAGCTGGAACATACTCTAGGAAAGAGTCCAAAGCTATCTTTGCCTTCCAGCGGTGAGAAACCCTCCCTTTCCCCACCAGAGGCCACCTGACAAACCTTACAGTGCTTCATTCTCAAGGAGGGAAATATACACACCTAGGAATATAAGTGCAGAGAGGCCACTGCAGATGTTTTAAATAATAACCAATAATTTATTTGCTCTTTCAAACAATAAAAATTAACTGCAGAGGAGCTTACAAAAAATTACGTGTGATCACAGAAAAAATAAAAGGCTGTTGAAAGTTCATAGAGCAGCACAACAATGCTGAAGTGACTGCCTGAAATAATTAGAAAAAAAGCCTTTACTACAACCTCTTTATGTTTAATTATAAGGTTAGAAAAGCATAGAGGGAGCACGTTTTTCAGAAGGAACATAATGACTACAGACAGCCCCTCAAACCAAAACAAGTTACAATGTATTGCTATGAATCTATGGGGTAACATATTTTGTTACTGCATAGATTAGCAAGCTTCATTGACAGAAAGATAACAAAAAGGACAGCAGGATATAATGAAAAAAAGTGCCATGAAAATTAGAGATTTCAATTTCACTTAGAGGTGCAAAAGGCACAGATAAAGACATTGCCCATTGCAACATAATCCACTAATACAGTGTAGGACACACTGTTATTTGGCTCTATGCACAGTATCTGCTTCACTGTCTAAATAAGTTCCTGTGAAAATACGCAGCACCTGATTTTAGTAGGTCCTTAACTAACTGATATACCTTTGAAATTAACCCTACTTTGAGCAGGGAATTGGAATGAATGTGTTTTCTCTGGTGCAATAGGTAACTGGATGTATTCACTGAACTGTGAACACTGCGAGAAATAGACAAACCAAGGCAATGGCTAAGATACTACTTTTTATGTTTAAATCCTTCTCCTGAAAGAAGCCTCTTGGCCAGACATGTATAAACAGCTAAAAAAACCCCTAAGACTACATATTTATACCTGACAGCCTATTGAATAACTTCCCAGATGTTGATTTAGTCAGACAGGACAAAATGCTATGTAAATTAAGAGACATTAAAACCTCAGCTTCCTACACTGAATTTCAGCTTAATTAATCAAGCTGCACAAAAAAAAAAAAAACCAAAACAAAAAACCAAACCAAACCAAAAAAACCCAAACCCTAAAACCCCAACCCAAATAAAGTAAAAATTAAAAAATCCAAATGCAGCAACATTAAACAACTTACTGTATCTTTGTTCCACATTTTTATTATTCGAGAATCCGCAGAGATAATTAAATCCAACTGATGCTGAAACTGAATTGATTTAATAGGCAGGCCATAGTGGTGATCTTTGACTATTAATGGATTACTAGACCGGAGATCATATAATAGAACCTTGAAGAACAAGAGGCAGATTAAATTTATAACATTGTAAGATCATGAGGAAGTCCTGCCCATCAGCTCTTCACTAAATATTTAACTAAACTTGAGATTTTACTTAAAGACAAAGGCAGGATTTCCATAAAATAAATAATTTTAAATTCTGAAAACAACTTATTAAGTGAGCCCATGTTCATTCTAGCCATGTATTTTAATATCAGCATGCTTCCATCTAGAAAAATTAACAAATTTAAAACCTAACCTTCTTTCTAAAGACTTTTTAATTTCTGTTGAAAAAAAGGAACCACTTTTTTGGTTTCAATACTCTTAGTATTTCATAATTAGTAACACTTCACCTTCAGATTCTTGTGTTGTTCTTACATGATTTAAATTTTCAGACTTCCTTCCAGATTCAGTGAATATTCCCTCAATGAAACACCACAGAGTGTAAGTTTTTATGTTAAAGAAAGTAGAGAGTATAGGCCCAATCTTCTAGAAACCTGTCTTTTTATCCCCAAAATTTCCTACAGAACTTGAGAAAGACCTTAAATCTTTCATATGTAAAGTGTGAATACCAATAATTTTTGGAAAAAAATAATATTCTCGGCTTATTTCATCAGAAACACAGTCTAAAATAAAATTTACTAGCATATGTACACTAGCATAGCAAATACAATTCTCACACACATATCTGCTCCTGAAGAAGCTACCATTCTCCAAACCCATGAAAATACTGATGAAGGCAGGAAAAAAAATCCCCACCCTTCCCTTTACAAATATGATGGCAACAATAAATGAATTAAAATGATTTTTCACATCAAGATAAGACAGTAAAAATAACAGTTGAAAGACAATGATTTCTGGTTTCTTAAGCACCATCAAGATAAGGGAGAGCACATATGTTGCATTGAGATGGTACTGATAGTCCCAAAAAGCAGCAACTTCCCCACACACTTGACTCAAGTCTTAAGGAAACTGCAAATTTGAAGTTATACCATATGTAGGTTATGATTATTTTAAGTAGTACCCACAGAATTCTGAAGAACACAAGCATTAGACAAAATTAAATTGCAGTTTGACTATTACTACTCTATACATGTAATTTATAGTCTTATAAATATTTGCAGTAATAGATATATACTGCACTCAATGTATGACAGACATGGTCTGGGAATTGCAAGAGCAGAATCTCCTAAGAACTGTGGTAGATGAAGTCAAATCTACCTGCCCAGTAGATGTTCCAACAGCCATATTCAAAGCTCCATCAAATTTTAGTGCTGAAATGGATGGTAAACCTTCTATCCTGCAAAGCATAATGCTTATAGTTAGGCATTTTTTCAATAAAGTCTGCAAATATTTTTTTAATGTTAAAAATAGCTACATTATTATTGTAAAATAATTTACAGAAATACTACTTCAAAAAGCTGTGCTGTTTACATTTAAAACTTGTATTTGTATAGAAAAATAGCCACTACTACTCAGACCAATGTCTAAGAGAACTCCTTTATGATTAAGAAAATCCTTTATTCACACTAGCAATGACAAGAGAAGAGAACGGGCAGGTAATCTTAAAGCAAAGTGGAATTTATTTCTAAAAGCAAAACTTCTGAAAAATCCAGAATAACACACTTTGAAAAGTTGGCCTTTACTCACTCTGTGTCTGCTGTCACACTGCTTACTGCACAGTCCAACAGCCCAACTCGATTTCTAGTTCTAGGATCCCAGCATTCCACTTTACCCTAAACAATTTAGAAAATATGGCTCAAGCTTATGCAGCAGATGCCTGGTATTCCAAAAATGCTTAAATAAAATTATGAATTATCTAATCTAACGAATAATTAACAAAATTTCCTAGGCTGACATGGAATAATGTTCTAATAATGACACACAGGCTGCACACATTTCATTTCTAGTTTCTTTAATGCAATCTGAATCAAAATCACTAACACTAATTTTCTTAAGATTAATAGGGTACATGTGCCAGCTGATTTCTACAGATGGCTACACTGCAAAACATGAGAACATTATTTTCGCTCCCATCTGCAAAATCTCAAATACTCAGCAACCAAGTAACTCAGATATTTTATCTGCACTATGCTCTAAAAAGTCATCTTTAACATATCTATATCTAACATAACAAATGAGACCAATTTAATTAATTAGGTTCATTATTTCCTCTTATCCCCCTGCAAATTAATATAAAAATGAAACAAACACTACTGCCCTTTTCATAAAAGGAATGCAAACATTTACCTCAGTCGTGCCCATAGCAAACAAGAAGTGTACAGGATTTATGTCACAGACATTACTCTCTCTACAATAGAAAAAGGAGCAAGTTTAATGACCTCAGAACAATTTAACACATGAACAACTAATAAGATTTCTGTAATCATGTACACTATTGCTCAGTCTGGAAAAGCAAAAGTTGGAGGGAGTGACAGATGGCCACATAACAACAGCCTCCCATACTTAAGAGGAGCTCACTAACAATCTGGAGCCAGAGACAGTGCTGATTACTTGAAACAGGTGAGGTTACAACTGGATGTAAGGATAATATTTTTATGCTATAAGCATAATTAAGCACTGGAATGTGTTAGTCATAGAGGCCGGGAAATTTCCACCTTTGGAGTTTTCAAGACCCTCCCCTGACAAAATTCATCTGAATTCATAAGACCATTCCCTGAGCAGGAGTCTGGGCTCTGAGGTTCCCACGAGCCTGAACCATCCTGCATTCTTCTGCCCATATTCACCACTTATCACCAAGCCCTCCCATATCACTCTGCTCCACTGTATTCTTAAACAACTCAATATGACATGAAGAAATGGCCTCAAGGTGTGCTGGAGAGGTTTAGATTGGATACTAGGAAACATTTTTTCATTGGAGGGGTTGCCAAGCATTGGAACAGGCTGCCCAGGGAAATGGTTCAATCACCATCCCTGGAGGCATTTAAGAGACACGCAGATGTGGCATTTGGGGGCATGGTTTAGTAGTAGACTTGGCAGTGCAGGGTTAATAGTAGAGCTTGATGATCTTAGAGGTCTTTTCCAACCTAAATGATTTTCTGATTCTAATTATGCCAGAAGATCTTTACGATGACTTACATTCTAAAGCTTATGTCTCCAACATGTCCTGTCTGACCGATGGTCTCCTTTCTCTCACCCAAGTATCCTATTTCTCAACAGGGCACCCAAGAACCCTGTATTTCAACAATTCTTCCAGCCAGCGTCAAGTACAAATATTTCTCTCTACACCACTTATCCCAGCGTTTTCCAACTTCTTCTATTTAAAGGTCTCTACCTCTAATTCTGTAACTCATCCAATTCCCTCGCCTCAAAACCTTCCCACAATTTAAGCCTCATTGCTCTAATCCAGATTTTACACTACACCCTTACCTCTCCCATTCTAGGATTTCCCCTTTTTTCCCTCCTGTTGCTCAGTTTTTTATTTTGCCTTCCCAAATACTCCTTCATCCATTAAGCTATCCCGCCCACTGCACACCAGCCGTTGCCCACCAACAAGCCACTCTATCTAGTGAAGTCTGTTCTTCTCATCTGCCTCTCCCCACATGAAAAAAGCTCAGTTCCTACGCTGGTAGGGTTTTCAAAAGAATCAGACACATGCTGGAGATATAAAAATTCTCTTTGGGCTACTTCAAGAGTAGAAGGACAAAGACATGTCTGGGAAAGTACATACCCTGTGGGTAGATCTCTATATGATGGCTGAATTGAGTAATAATGGCAAAGTTTTAATGAAATGCTCTTAAGATCAAGTTATATAATACCTATTTAGTCCATATTAAGCAATTTTAAAACATCCATAAAAGAAAATTCAATTAAACATAAAAACTAGAACAAAAAAAATTACAGAACATAAAATGAAATGAGACTCAGACTCAGCATATGTTCCTTTTCAACTTTGCAAAGCATTTGGGCAGCGTTCAGAGACAGTACTGGTGCTGAGCATGCTAGGAGTCTGCTTCCACCTGGTGGAAAGAAGACAGAGGTCATGCATAACACATAACTTACGAAGCTTCAGTTTGCAGGGAGTTCAGAAATCTTCCTTGTTCCAGATTTAGTCTGTACACTTCAGAACTACAAAAGAAAAACACAAAATTATTCTTGTCCATTACAAATACTGAAAAACACCGCTGTAAGTTCAGAGGCACTGTAAAGATTCTTATTCACAGCCTAGTTTTGCCAAATACACAATTTTCAGAATTCATAATCTACAAGACAAACCTATACTTCAGTGTTCAAAATACAGAGAAAAATGTGCATGTTCACCATTTATTTATTATACTTCAATATCCTCCTAATTACTATTTTTCCAAGGAAAAGATACATTAACTCATTTCTTAAGATCTTTTCATTTCCTGCAAATCAAGTTACACCTTGAATTTCTACTTATTTTGTTTGAAACCCTAGCGATCTAATTTTATTTTTACTGTGTCTTTTCAGAGACCTGATTATGTGATTTAACTCACACTTTTATTTTACTCACACCAAGCAGGACAGGTAAAGTTATTTAATTTTCCGTACTTAAATGCTAAACACTTTTTAAAACAGTACACTGACCTGCAGCTTTTAATACACATTTGCAAGTACATGATGTACATGGTTTAAGCATCAAAGAAAAAAAGGCTTAAACATAGCATGGGAAACAGAATTAATTTTAATCTTCCCACATTTTCCACTCTTCACAGTTTCCATTATTAATTTGGAAGGAATTGTCACTTCTTCCACTTTTTAACTTTTCTAGTATTTTAATGTTCATTTTATTCTTGGAAAACATTGCTAATGAAACTGAAACAAAATATTCCACTTAATACCTTGCTCCTACAAAATAGAGGTCACATGATGGATAGTGGTAAGAGAAATCTCTACCAAATTTTGGTATTCTTGTCCTGTAGTAATGGCCATGTTGTGAATGAAACTCCACAAATCTGCCACACTGCAAGAAGACAATCTGAAAATAAAATAGAAAGCACTGAAACATACAGAAACAGACAAGGATTTCCCCAACTTGTCTTACAGCGCAAACTTCAGTGTTTTTTCAAACTCACACAGGCTTATCACAACTCATTCTAACAATTTCTACTAAAAGGATAGGATCAACTAGTACTTCATCATTCTCACTAGCCACAGCAAAGAGTTTTGTTAATATACAGTATATGAATATTCATAAGAGTAGAAGTGACACCCTGAAAGTGAGTCTGCAATCAGAAGCAGCGCAGTTATCTCGTGTTCTGCTGCACTAAAACTAACATCTCTGCTTCCTTCCAGACACTAGTTAGTATTTTCTTCCAGGTACAAAGCTATGCAGACATCAGTATGTCCACATGTACTAAGCACATGAACATCACATCCTTATGCACAGCAGCGTTCCAATAAATGACACCAATGATTTTTCTGCATTTTTGTTCTTTGCCAAATAAGTAAGAACATTGTTTCTTTCTGAAACTTAGACAAACGTCTGAGTCCTAGAAAAACCTTCAGGGAGGCACTACTAGAGAGCGCAGTGTATCTCAGTAAATAAAATAGGCCAGGACCTGCTGTTACACATGGCAGGTTAACATGGCACACACCCACAGGAAGGGATTCTTCCCACTCCAGACAGTTTCACCCACATCACCTGTTGCACTCATGCTGTACCTCAAACCATGGCCAGGCACTGTGCAATGGAGGAACAGCTGGCCTGGTCCAAACTCATGCTATGAATGATAATCACAGCCAAACTCTGAGCCTCATCCCTATTTAGCTTAGATTAGAAAAGTGCTAGTTTAGTTTAGCCTGTATAGTATATGCATCTTCTAACAATGAAAGTCTGCAATTTTCTACTGTTGAATTACACTGTTAGCAGTGCAAATAAGGATGAGAAACTCAGGGAAGATGAGGTACTAAAGGTACTTTAAATCTGTCATCTTTATTTATAAATCTGTATATTCTTCCCTTAAGAGACATCTAGAAAATTCTCACCTGGGCTGGAACTTCATGCTTATTTATCCTTAAGTCCTTGTGTGCTTTTTCTGCTATCAGAAACCCTAGTGTTTCAACTTTTATTCAGGGACTTGCTCCTGTCGGTCCAAGACTAAGCAGAGTATAGTCTTTCAGTATTCTAACTACAATTTTATACAATGTTACAAATGCAGTTGCACAGCTAATGTTACACAATGATGTTGTTAATATACATCCCACTTTATTCTTTGTGCACCTAATGCCTTTATGCTTTTACCTGGAGGCTTTAAACAAGCCAAGTTCTTTAGTGATCTGTTTGAAAAAATGCCCAGATCAAATCTTTTCTCTATTGTCATTGCAGAAGAAATGTCTGCATTTTCATGCAGTACAGAAGACACATGAACTATAAGAACACAAAATTAAACCATATTTAATTTAATCAGGATCACATACGCTCAGTTCACTATCAGTAAGTCATCAAAACCCGTTACAAAGAAGAGAGAAGATGGAGTTTACTTTCAATAAGAAAAGTTAATTTTCTCTCATCCACTCTGCCTCCAAAAAGATTTTAGGAAGTTTTTTACAGCTGCTAAAAGCATCCAAGTATTCCCCTAATAATTGTCTTACTGCTAATAATTTTTTATTTAAATACAAATTTCTACAATATTGGACTTGAACATATTCATGTCCTCTTTCATTAATAGTGGATACAGCTCACTGTAAATTGTGTTTGGCTTTTTTCTTACTAAATTAATTTTGGTCACCAGTAGAAAACTACAACCTGAGGGTAGCAAAAGCACTGGCACCAATGTGTGGCAAAAATACTATGTGAAAATACAGGTCTTCTGGCAAAAGGCTGTGGGAAAAAAGACACCACTCTCTCCTAAGTGTAAAGCTTAGTCCAAGGCTAAGACTTTTAAGTCTAACACTTGGAAAAGCAGAGAAATGTAACTGGCCTTGTGGGTACTCATCTGTATGAAAGAAAACAGATGCTCTCACTGTGAAAAGGCAGACAAGCCTCAAAGTAACCTTACAGGGATGGCAGGAACAGACCTGGAGAGACAGTATTTTCCCTGGCTATGCAAGGATGCTGAGAGCATCAAGAGGGCTACCAAGACTAACAAGGGACAGAATACGGGGAGTACAAAAAAATCCCTCTTTGCAATAAACAATAAACAGTAAAAATTTAAGATTTTCCTGGGAAGGTTTGACAGGAACTAAAAATTCTTTATGACAACATAGTGCAGCATTGCAATAATTTATTCACTACATTTGTGGAACCACCAAAATTGCAGATTTTTACAGAATTGTTCAAGCATTAAAATGATATCTTAAGGTTCTATTCCAATCAATACTTCTGTGATTCTAAGAATTTCAAGTGTAATTTCTCAAATATTGTTCCCTCTTTCTAACAGGTCCACAACACTGAAGTTTAGTTTTCTTTCTAATGATTTATTAAGTTTTAGTAAAATAAAATTGAAAACATAAAGATTGTATGAAGCTGAAAAAGTAGTGCTTCAGTCTGAAATACAGTACCATTTCAGCTGAAAACACACTTGCCTTTCTGTTCATAACCAGTCAAAAATATATTTGGGAACACAGCATGTTCCTCGGTCTCCCAAATAACTATTTGGTATGTACAGCCAGAAACATTTTCTCACAGACAGACAAGTGGGAAGCTACCATAAAGTATCAGTCACTACCTTCTGCTACTTGAATTCATGCACTTCCTTGGAAATCTCACAGAAAAAATGTAAAAAAAGCTACAAGGCTAATTGATCACGTCTCAGAGAGCAGTATTTACTAAAACAAACCTGTACCTGAAATGGTAAGGTCTCTTCACAGAAAATAAAGTGTGAAATAAACACTCAGGTGATTCCTTCAGGTACAGCACTTAATTTAAAAACAAATTAATATAAAAATAAGAATTAAAAAAAAAGATTACTTCTCTCCACAATTTTCGCCTCATTCATATGCTCATAATCATCATGTCTACAACAACACAGACAAATCATGTTGCTAACTTACTCATAGGTATCCCACCTTTCAAAAATAATTTATGTGTGCATCACTTGTCACAAGGGATTCTGACTAAATGTTAGCCAGAAGAATAGTTAATTCCATTTTTCACATTATTTTGCTTGCAAGATCGATCACTACTTGAAGTTTTACTCTCCAACAGACAAAAGACTTTAAAAGTAGTACGGCAAATTATAGTACAAAGACGTGAAGAAAACAAAAAAAAAATTAAAGGTACAAAAAATGTTTATCCTATTTGCTGCTTTTAAAAAAACATTTTTGTTCCAAAAGTTTGTTGATTGACTGCCTTTACTATATATGAAAATGCATTTTAATATACATACTAAACAATTTTTTCATTTATACACTGAAAACATTAAACATACCTTTGAGTAATCATCTGATAAAATCTCAAACGTAACCACTAGAGGAGAGAGCAAGAGAATATTGAGTCAACTAAGCAAGCAAACTTATTTGCAAACATCGCTATAATCCTGAAACATCTACACTCATGCTGATCTTTAGTCATGTAAGTATTCCCCACAGGTGCAAAGGCATAATGCACGCATTAATCTTTAGTAGGATCTCCAATTATATAACTTCATTTACAAAATAGTAAGTATTCTAAAACTTTAGAAATATATGAAGCATCCTGTAATCTTTTTTTTGTTCTTGTGTAATTCACACGCTCCTCAACACAATGCTCAGCCATGTGTTTTATTGGTGTGGGAAGGTCTAATTAAATGGTTTTCAGTGGGTGTGTGGTCCATGGAGCTCTGGTAATCCATCAAAGATGATAAAAAATTACATGAGTTTGGACATATATGCATAAACTTGCACATGCAGTCCTTCCAAGGGGTTAACACTTCCACAAAAGTTCTAAGGCTCAAAAAATTCACAAATGTGAAAGCTACTACCCACGCTCAACACTAACATATTGAACTTTGCCTAGTTTTAAATGAGCTCAGTTGGGAACACTAGGGAGTAGCTGCTTCAGCTAAATTGGTTCTATTTAAATGAGATAACTCATTTAAAGTTACCTGAAGTGACTCTATGCTATACTTCAAATTAAACATACTTCTGCAGTCTACTAAGATGCCAGCTCAAAAAAATTCACTTTAAGCTCTAATTATCAGCAAGCATTTATTATTACAATGACTTTTACTCTTTTAAAGAGGGTTTCAATCTTGCCATACCTATCTCCCCCCAGCCTCTCTGAAACCCTGCCTAAAAGTGCTCCTTCACCCTACATGACTCCTTGTAGTCCTGAGGCAGAGCAAAGAAACACCCCATGCTCTTATTACAGTTTTTATTTTTCATATCACTTTCACACACATTAAAGTTAGACCAGTTCGGTTCTGTAATGAATGTGTTCATATTCTCATTGTTTTGGTCATCCCTGTATCCCAGCTTTCAGTCATCAGTCTTCTAATACCCCAGTCTTTAAACAAAAAAAATGAAAATAACAACCCTCCCACCCCAACCCCCCCCCCAAAAAAAAAACCCTGAACAAACAAAATAACTCCATAATTCCTCAACTTAAAGCACCCTAAAAGCTCAGAGCTGTGGCAGCTCCTCCCCTGCTCTGCCAGCTGATTCTCTCTTTCCCATGGTCTAGAAGGCTCCTTTTTTTCCTCACCACAGTTGTTCTCCCACCAAATCAGTAGCAAACAAGGTGTAATTAGGGCCTTGGCCATGCTACCATCTACCCCTAAGTACCTTGTTTCCAGAAAACCAAACCAGCAAACAAACAAACCAACACCCCCTCAGGAAATTCTCTTTACCCTGTAACTCACCTGCTGAGCTTTGGCTCCAGAGAGAAAACAGAACAACCACAGTGCATTCTCCTTCCTTACTGTTTCACAGAATAGGTAAGAAGGGAGATCTTGCCACCACCCAGCCATTGTATCTTTGTCACATTCACCAAACAGAACACAGATTTCAGCCACTTTGACCCTCTGAGCGCCACACTTTTTGGCTCAAGGTACATCTTTCATCCCTCACACCACTCCAAGCAAGAAAAGAACTTTAAAAAAGGAATAAAAGGGGAAAATACAGAGATGAAGACTAGATGGTTTTACTCTAGATTCTTGTGTTCCCCTGAAGTGAATTCTGTCCCCTCAGCACAGGGAGCAGAATTTTTGCTTGAGTCCAAACTGAATTATGTAGGAAAGACATCTTGTACTAACAGCCACAGCTTATACTAACCTTCAGAATCTAAGCATCTTTCAAATTTCTGGGATAACTGATAGGTATCGAAACAGCGGACCCTGGGCTTGTAAGTTCCTGAAAGAATAATTTGATGTTTAATTAAATAAAAAATTTAAACATAACACAAAAGCACTTTTTAAAAGTATAATGTTTTACATATACAGGCTTTACTATATTTCTACTGTAAGTCTTCTGACCTGTGGCTGGAAAAACATGCCTCTTAGTAACACAACCTTACAGCCTGGTTTCTGTAAGCATCCTTCTTGTATGCAGGTTCTTCTAACTACAACATACATCATACAGAATTTAATAACATCTTCCAGTAAACCAGTAAAATTTTAGCCAGTAAATCTGAAAGACTGAGGCTCCTCATGCTATTAACCCCTACTAAAGTATTCATGTTTGGATCCCCTTTTGACAGTTACAAAATGCAGCATTATCCTCTATCCTACAAAACAATACTCAAACAATGATGTTCAGAAGTTCTTTAAAGTAAATTTACATACACGCAATAAAAGTAATTCAGAACTCAGTATTTAACTGTACTATAGATGGATGCATTTTATTGATTTTTTTATTTGTATTATAAACCCTGGCGGTAGGGGGTTGGACTAGATGATCTTCAAAGGTCGCGTCCAACCAGAATGTCTGTATTCTAAACAGAAGTGTTCCACAGCACCACTACCAAGACAGCCATTCTATCACGTTAAGAGTAAGCTTCGAGGACTATGTTCAGTGCTACATTTAAAAACTAATTCTTACCAATTCTACCTGAAATACTACGTCACTCTGCACTCAAGATTTTCTAGTACTTTTGGCCTCTGTTAGAGAGACACTTTGTTAACTCACCAACTGCCATAATATACTGTCCATCTCTTGATACCTTAATCTTTGTGCTAATCGTGGGCATTTCAAAGTCTTGAATAAGTTCAATTCTTCTACGGACATCTGTAAAGAAAAAAAATTGTAGAGTTAGCACAATTCTATCAGTCTAAAAAAGCTGTAATGGTTTCCTATGGAAGCATGTTGAGTTAACTGGCTATAGGGAATATCTTTTAAAGGTATTTTAAGTATAACTAACACATTATAAGCAGATTAACACAGTCTGCTAACCCTAAGAAGCAGGCTACCTCTGTGCAAGATAAATTAGTACTCCAAGGTAACCATGTAACAAATTATTATGTAATGTAGTATGAAATACTCATGGCACACTTACACAATTAAGGCCTTGTATAAGGTATTCCATCCTCCATTACCTCCATGCATTTTTTCTTGGTTAACTTTCTTCTATAACACTTTCTATTATTCCAAATAGCCATTTTTACTTTGTGTAACAAGTTTAGGCTAAAATGATGTGGTCCTGCTCTCAAGATTAGCACAGTATCACAGAGGAGTTTATAGTCTGACTAACGTAAGGGACAACATGGAATTCATCTATGATGTTTCTGTTAGAATCCACAACCTGAATATTTAATGTCTGAAATTTTAAAACACCGCTGGTAACACTCTGTTCACATTAAGCTATACAAGAAGTTGAAATAACTATCTGTAGTTTATTTCTGTCGTTTTAAAATTATGACCTAGGGATAACTTCCGTGTATCAGTCAGTGAGGAGTCTCCTCTGGATCTGCATGTTGTGTTTGTGGAGTAGTGGAGTATTGCTGAGCACCCTGCGAGGGGAAAACTCACCCACATCTTTCTTCTGTAATGCTCTTTTCTTCCGGTCAGAGAGCCACTGCAAGCAAAGGTATAAATCAGTCTTGAGCTCATTATTCATACAGGAACCCGAGAATCACTTAAAATTTTTCCAAGCATTTAAAGTATAAGACATTTAGGCCGCTAGTTCTTTTTTTTTTTCTTGATTATTTTACAATTTCGATCCCATTGATGAGTTTAACCATTCCATACCAAGAAAACTTACAAGATCGTGTAGCTTACAGATCTGTGAACAAGTATCCCTACAGTCAGAGGTTTACGCATTCAAACTGCATATCTAGTTAAAGGAACACTCAGAGCTGTTTCCCGGTAACGATCCCAACACAAGCGCACATGGACTGGGGCAGCTCAGCCAGGCCGGGCCGGGGCTCGGTCCCAGCGCCGGCACCGCGCGGGTCCAGCTCCCGCCGCGGGACCGGGCCGGGCCGGGCCGGGCCGGGCGCGTTCCCCCCGCCGCCCTCACCTCCGGGAGGCTCCTGCCGGCGCTCAGGCTGTAGATCTTGACCTCGTTGAGGCTGGAGACCTGCATGGCCGCAGCTGCGCCCGCCTCTTCCCGGGCAGAGGGGAAGCGGAAGACGAGGCGCTTCCGTCACTCGGCCTCACCGTGTGGGGCCCGGCGGGGCGGGCGGCCTGGCACCGCGGCTCTGCACCTGCCTCACACGGGGGAGAACAGGGGAAGCACAGCAGAACAGGGATAGCAAGGTCCGCCGGCACCGCAGCTCACAGCTCCGCTGCTGCCTCCTCCCTGTGCGCTGCAGGGGTGGGGATGTGGGGAGAGAGCAGGAGCCGGGGCAGCCGTGCCCCTCTCCGCCGGGCCGTCCTGTGTCCGGGCTCAAAGGGCGCTTTCTGTCCTTCAGGCAAGCTGTGGTGTCATTCTGGATGGTCTTCGTGTGAGCTCAGGAAAGCGGGAGTCCTTCTGGCAGCTTTGGTGGAGGAGGTTAAATTTCTCACACTCTGGCAAACCGTGGCCATTAGCCATGGAAAACAGCGAGTCCGGGATTTGCTGATCAGGACCTTGCCAGCAACCATCAAAAGACACATTTTTATTGCTTTGTGGCGTTACTGTTGAAACAAAAAGAAAACAAACCAACATCCAAAATTCCAACCATTCCTCTTCCAATTTCCCGGACAAATAATGTATATCCAGTCCATACGCATCTTGAAGAAACAATGAAAATAGCAACTAAATTCTTAACAATGCATAACTGGCACAAGATGCAAACTGAAGCTGTTTCAAATAAGTCTTACGCATGGTGTTCCTGGATGATGTATTGACACAATGTTGATTCCAATATCATGACTAGAAAGAGCTCTATTCTAGGTTGTATTAAAGGGTGTTAGAGCTGAGATTCCTGGGAGACAAGCACACCTAAATATAGGTACCTGTAGGTTTAAGCTAGGTGTTTAAGCTCCCATTTCAGATAGCTAAAGCTTTACTTGCTTAAACGTGGGTTGTCTAGTGGCATTTGAGATGCCATATGGTATCCAGGGCACCTAGATGGGGCTGACAGAAGACTTGTGGAAAATCCATACCCTTCTGCAGTGTAATCTGGAGGCCAGGCAGGATGTGCAGGGACATCTCTGGTGGCACTAGAAGCTCAGGCATCTGAATCTCATCCCTGGTAAATGCAGTAAATGAAGCATGAGGAGTGTGCTGCAGCTGCCATTGGGTGTCTTCCGTGGGGTGAGTTTGATCAGGTTCCACAGTATAATTAGAGCACCGTGAGTTGTTAATGGACATTTAAAGCTGAATTGCTGAATTCACGTGTCCACTGTTCAGGATATCGTAAGGCGTCCCAGACATTCATGAGGGGTTGGTTGATGTGATTTGGGATGTGCAGAAGGCCTGTGTTATCCTAGAACAGCAGCTTGAAGGCCCAGCAGGATATTCCAGGACACCTCAAAAGGCATTCAGCAGCATTAGAGGTCTGAACCTACAAAGAATTCCTAGAGCTGTAGAACACTGGAGATAGCTGCTTTCCTGCTAGTGTCAATGTCGTAATTTCTAGGTAATTAATTTTGGTTATCTGTTTGAGAAAGTTGTCTTGGGAGACACTTCAAGTAGGATACTTCAATACTCTCAATGATTGATTGGAGGCAGAGTTTTGCTCCCTCAGTGAGGCATCTGAAGAAGTACTTATAAATACTGAGAGAGGCAAAGCCACAGAAAAGTTCATTGCTCTGATGGATCAAAGGGAGCATAAGGACACGTGATGATCATGAGGGAATTAGACAGCTCTGAGATCACATGGCACCACATGCAGGGCCAGGCAGGGAAATGAGTTGGCAGAGCTGTGTTACCACCAGACTGCAGCACGCTCCTTGTCCCAGAGCATGTGCTGCCTGCTCCTTCCCCTCCACCTTCACTGCTGCCTCATCCAGCCTAAAAATATGTAATGGGGTAAAAACAAAAAAGATTAAAAAGTCACAGTAAATCCACAAAATATGATAATGGAAAACATTCAACAGGACATTGCTTAGATACTAACATCATGTTTTCTTAGTAATTTTCTTCTAAAACAATAAATTAAGTAGTATTTTTCACTTTAATAATAGTAAAAAAGCCACGTGAAAAAAAGAAAAATGGCATTCCTGCTATAAAAATGTTCAGGAATGAACTAGTGTATATAGTAGAATCCAGAAATCCAACAACCCTACAGCTTGGATTTTACCTTAATTGTTACAAAATCCATGTGTACAGAAAAAAATCCCTGAAATCTAGCACCACTGCAGCAAGAAACTTCTCATCTGTTAACACTAGTTTCAATTTACACGAGTCTAGATTTAAGGAGATTATGAGAATGTAACATTTCTAAAATTAATCATGTAAAACATTTCCACAGCTTCAGACTGCAGCAAGGATCCAGTGAAAACTGTACTTGGTTTGAGATGAGAAAGAACTGCCTTATCTAGGTGATCAGGTCCACTGTACCTTTCATACCTGTATGCTGTGGGTGAGAATATATATGATGTAGATACTTGAACATCAGTTAAGTATATTTTATTATTAAATGTATAGTCTAAGGAAACAAACAAAAAAGAAGGATTAGACAATAATCACTTCTTCTATGAGTTCCATCTCACACATCAATATGCTCATTTTTTTCCATAACTTATGGAAAACCCTTTGTTGTACTCTAGGGGACACTATGATTGAAAAGAATTAGAATCATAGTGTTTATGAGAACTTAATGTTTAATTAGCCCAGAAAGGGGGGGAAAAAAAAAAAAAAAAGCAAGCAAAAAGCCCCCACAAAATGGTTATTTCATCTACAAATCTTCTCAGTCTTTTTCTGGTATGCTTTCAGTAGAGAGACTTTCCTCCTCCACACATGTATTGCTTTTTTATATATCACTAAAAATGTTAAGGAGAAGCAAAAGAAGATGAATCCTTGGCTAATCTAAAGAATCTATAAATTTAGAGCCTAAGACCTTGACCTACACATTAGCTACCTAAAGCATGTTTTACATGGCATCATTCAAGATGCCTTGCATCAGCTGCTTCTTCCTAATGCTGAAGACACTTAAATCTTTTTGTGGTCTTCTTTTAAGGTTCTTGGAAGTGTCAAGAGCTTCTGTGCATGACCAGACCTGCCTGGCCCCAGCACCTCAAACTCTCTCAGTTTTCAACAGGTCATGTGGAAAACCAAGAGCGTCCTTTTGTTTAATTTCTTGTGGGGGCTTAATTTACCTTTGTTATGGAGAAACACGAGTTAAAAATACACCATTTTTTGAAGAAAATAAGCCTCCAGTAATAGCAGAGATTGGCTAAGTGCTGTATGACAGTGTAGGAATGAGACCACTCAGCTGGAAGATGAGAACTGGATAACCCCCAGTGGGGGGCTCGACTCCCTCTTGCACAGATGCCTCTCAGAGTGTTTAGATGCTTGGTTCCTTCAGAGCATACCTGGATTAGAAACGTCTGGAGGACATCATTCCACACAACCCGTGAAATACTCCCAAAGTCTTAACCAAGCTTAAGGCAATGTAAGGCAAGCTCAAGATTTGCTAAGGACTGAAAGCCACAGTTACACACGAAGGAAGAAGCATCGCCAGGAACGTAAGCATCACTATCTTGCAGACTCGTGCACTGCATATTTGTTAAATAAAACACCCAGGGAAGTTCCAGAAACAACAGTTTCCTAGAAGTTTAATTATTCCAAAACCTTCAGATTTGCTAAAGGTAGTCAGTGTTTAACGAAAACAAGTGGCCTCTACATTATTTGCGCTAGTTTAAAGGACACCAAAAAGATGGAAAGCTGCCGTAGTCAGAGCTGTGACAGCCTTTACGGCGCCAGGCGCAGCAGCCCCCCGTGCTCCGAGAGGGAGCCCTGACGCCCTCGCACCCGCCCGTGGATGCGGCGGCCGCCCCGCGCCCTGCTGCTCTCCGCTCCGCCCCGACCCTGCCCGGCCGCCGCTCCGGGCACGTCCGCACCGGGAGCCGCCGGGAGCCGCCGGGCTGGGAGCGGCGCCCGCAGGCACGGCAGGGACAGGTACGGCAGGGACAGGTACGGCAGGGACAGGTACGGCAGGGACAGGTACGGCAGGGGCAGGAGAGGCTGCGGGCAGGAGAGGCAGCGGGCAGGAGAGGCAGCGGGCAGCAGAAGGAGCGGGCAGTGCCCCGCGGAGCCCCGGCAGCCCCCACAGCCGTGCTGGCAGCGCTCGGGCACGGCGGGGCCGGCGCGGGTGCCGAGGGGCGAGTGCCACACCTGCCCTGTCCCGCGCGCCTGAGAGCGAAGGCGTGTGGCGGGGATGCTCCGCGGGAGCTCTCGGGAAGGGACGGGGAATTGCGGAGTTGTGCCAGCTGCTCTCTCTCCTGCCCTCATCTCTTTGCTTCACACCACAGTAGTTGTCCCCCCTCTATTCTCGCCGCTATTCCATCTGTGTGGTTCTGCCGATGTGGTCTCTGCGCCAGGACTTGCCTTCCTCCACCTCCTTCTTCTCTAGCCTGGAAAGAAAAAACACAGGGGAGAGCAAAATTCCATCTTTCCAGTGGCATCTTTTGCAGCTTTTATGTTCAGCAGAGGTCTTGCTTTCACTTTTCCTTGCGAATGTCCAATTTGAGAGAGAGTTTTTATCAAGCAGAAATGCTTCATTACATTTGGGTGGTTTGATGAAGCCCCCAAGCTCCCTAATAGGCACTGAACTTCCAGCGCAAGGCAAATGGAACAGGCTGGGAGGGAAAGGGGAGGAGGAAGCTTCATTTCTTCATGCAGAAACTGGATGGAACAACCCTGAGAAGGAAGGAACAGCCACACTCTTTCTTTGACATTCTGGAGAAGGTCATGTTCCATTTCAGCCTGAGACATAGGACTGACTCACTCTCCTGGTGTTTCTGAGGAAAAAAAATCAGTGATCTGTTCTAACTCTTTCTGTTCTTAGGGAAAAACACATTTTGTGTGGTGCCCTTTTAGCCACTTACCTGCCTTGAATTTCTACAGTGACCAGGAGTGGAGGGAAAATATTAGATCATGTCGGAGTTCTGGCTAATTTCTGCCCCAGGAGACAAAACAAATCTGCAGGCATGGGAGAGAATGAACACTGTGACGTCTAAATCCAACCTGTCCAGCAACAGTAAATTTCATATTCCAGACTTAAAGGTAAGTGAGGAAGGGGTTTGTGTATGGGCAATACAGCAGCATTAGCCAGGGCTAAAGACTTTTGGGATAAATACAGGATTTATCTTTTGGGATAATACGCAGAGAGGAGAAGGAGATTGTGGTTGGGGGATGAATTGTGTTCAGTCAACTGAACAGAGAGAAATAAGTCATTGTGTTTGAAGCTGAGCTTCACTTTGGAAGGGTGCATGTATGAGGAGTGAACATGAGTGAGATGTTAAATAATTGATCTCTTATATTCCATATACAATTTGATTCTGTTCATGAGAGTCATACAGCATAGTACATAATGGATTGCTAATGCAAAGGGAGTAGCTGACTATCCACAGCCACGGCAGCAAGACTACTGACAGAGAAAAGAGTGTTGCTTTTTTGTATGCACACCTGTGATTGATACGATTTTTACCATCCATGGACCTTATTTTTACCATCTGTGGACTTTATCCCTCTGCTGGTGGTATGAGTCTGCTTATGTTAAAGGAAGTAAAGCATTTGGAGTATCTGAAGATAGTAATTTACATTCTATTTGTTCTATTCATTTCTTCTCCCTTAGATTGACCCTTCATAATGTTGAGCTGGCAACATTACAAGAAAAGGTTTGGCAATACGCTGCAATACCATAAATATGGGGGTATGACTGTGACAGTCATTCAAAAAGCAGATGTTGGTCAGAAATGGCTTTGGTAATAGCAAAGAGCTCAGCCAGACACCCCGTTTTGAATAAGTGCTGCTTCCCTTGGTTCTCTCAGCACATCTGACTTGTTTGTATGAGTGCATTATTTGTGTGCATTTCTTGTCACTATTTCCTCAGATTAAAGGCTATTCTATGCAGGTGGATAATAGAGGATGAAGTGAAAACAGGAAGAAAGACACTGACTTGTGATCTTGAGACTACACATACTTTTTTCCTTTATTGGAAAAGGCTTTTTATGCCCTAGTTCTTGGGTAAAGGAATTGCTACATTTTTCCACCAAGTAAACAAAGTTCTGCCAAACTGTTAAATTCATATGTGCAAAGGACAAGTCAGTCTCCTTAAGGCTCTGCCAAGAGAAGCCTTAGACAGAGTTGTGCATCTTTCACCTAATTCTCGTCTTTTGCACAGGTGGGGACACTGGATGCTCTTGTTGGTCTGTCAGATGAGTTGGGAAAACTCGATAGCTTTGCTGAAAGGTAAAATAGATCTTATTTACCACCTACAAATGAGAAACAGACATTGTTTTTATGGGATGGTATGTCCTTGTGTTCACCTCAGTCTGACTCAGTTCAGCCTAGACTACAACTGGACTAAAGTGAATAGGCTTTGTTTAATCCTTATGTTGGTTATCATGGAGTTATCACAAAGAAAGGATCATTCCTTAAAATTTAGGTGAATTATGTCCACGGTAGTTTTCTCATCAAAGCAATCCATTTGAATGGCAGTGCTAGGAAAGCTGTTTCTCATAAGGAAACTGCTTAAAATGGTGGGTTGTGGGGTTATTTTGTTTTGTTTTGTGCTTTTGTTTTAAAGAACATCCTCCCACCCCATCCAGAAACTTGATTAAACATTTAGAGAATATGAAGTCCTCCCTGATCTTGTTTTGATAGAATATTTCTACTGAGCCTTCTATCCCTTTTCAACCAGCTAGAGGAGTTCTAAGGATTATTTTCTTTTGAATGAAGTCCAGGCCTTCCCTCTCAGGCTTTTAAACTCCTTAAAAACCAGAATATTTACTCACATTGCATCAAACCTACTTAAGGAAAGACTCACATGATCTCTTTGCTGACAATTGCCAAGTTGGCCTTTTGGGACAAAATGACCTGGGTGTACAAAAGAGTAATGTAATACAGCAAGCTGAGAAAATGCCAGGTTTTAAGATACTTCATAGCACAAGGTAGACTTTGAGGCAATGAAAGTATAAGCTGCTGGGTTTTTCTGCTTTGTTCTATTTTTTGGTTTGGCAGCATACCTCACATGTAGTTTTGGTCACAGAGGCAGGTGTTAGCTCTGGGTCTTTTTGCCTTTTTTCTCCCAGTCTGGAGCATTTAATAAGCATTTTCATGTCTAAATATGCTCAATCCTGGTGTGGCAGTTGCAAAGACATATAGAAACCCTGACATAAACTGTTTAAACCTGTATTGGGCAGTTTAAGTAAAAGTTGGTCTGGTAGAATTCATTTCTCCATAGGATTTTTTTTTTTTTCTAATTTTACTGGTGCTTCATAAGGACTGTCTTAGGATGATTGCATCTGATAACTCTGGGTGGCACACAAGATTGATCTTTTAGAATCATAGAATATGATTCACATCTCAAGTTGAAATGGACCCATAACAATCATTGAGCCCAACACCCTGCTCCTCACAGGACTACATAAAACGGAACCATACCGCTTTCTCAGGACTTTAAGCAATACAGAGCAACTTAATTCATCAACAAAACCATCTCCATCGTGACTCTGCCAAAAATACTGCCCTGTATTCTTTGTAACGCGTTCTAGCTTCTTGTTCAATTGCAGAGATTCTTGAGGAAGTGGGAATGGGGACAAATTTGGGGAGAGACGGTGCCAAGACCCGCTATCTGTTTTAATGGAAAATGTTCCATGATCCTTGTGGGTTCCTTCCAACTCAGAATATTCTGTAATTCTGTGTCTCCAGTCAGGGTAGCAGATAGGAAGCAACTGTGTGATCTGGGTTTGAGGGCTGTCAGGAATCATCAGAACTGATTTTTCAGAAAGGCATAACTAATTCCCAGCTTTGTGAAGAATTAGGACTTCTGAAAAGCTGACTGCAGAATCCATGTAAGATCATGGAGGGAAGTTATAAGTGAAATGTCAGTAGGAGCTCCTTAGGCTTACTGACTCCTTCTGTTATCTTTGTCTTTACTAGCCAGCATGGTACAGCTTCTTGTTCAAGCTGAGCACCACTTTACTCCACTAAATTGTCCCTTTAATGCCGGTAATAATTCTTACCCTATGATGTGCTCTAGGCATTGAGTAAAGGGGTCAGTGAGGCCCTTCCACTGTAATCGGCTGAGGCAAGGACTCTTCCTGTTTTTCTCATTTGCCTGTCAAGATAGGTAACCGGGAAGGATCAACAAAATTTAAAAATAAGAAAGATGTTTTGAAAAATAAAAAAAATGCATTAGAATAGTAGTGTTGGAGTAGTAACAAAATAATCAACAAGGATTAATCAAAACAACAGAATAATCAAATGTATTAGCAGATTGAGTCCCACAAGGACATACAAAAGCATTTTGCATTAAATAAATGCCTCAGGTTTTATGTCTAAATTGTGATTCAAGGGTTAAAATGCCAAACACTCGCACTCTGTTGAAGTAAATGGCATCCAGAGGGTTACAAGCCTGTTCCGATGACCTGAGCTTTATGTTCCTGGTCCTCTGAAAGAGCTGCCTGCTGAACTGTTGCTGGATAAACACAGCTGCCAGTAAAGCCAGGCAGTGCAAACCTGTCAGCGCTGCCTCCTGCCAGGACAGCAGAGAAGGGGCAAGAGTTTGCAGGAGCTATTGTTTCCACATACTTTTATTATTTATTTACACAGGGAGGAGGAGTGTTTTTCCATGTCATCCTGTGGTAGCATGAAGCTCTCTCAAAAGCTGACTGTCTCCTGGGTCACTCTTAGCCAGGGGTTCTCTCTGATCCTTGGTCAGTGGCATACTTGGGAGATTGCAGGACTTCTGCTCCCTGCAGGGTTTTGGAGGTCTGGCAGGTAGCACCCTTTCGTTCTCAGTATCACTTAAGGAGTGTTAGACCTTTTTTTTTTTTTTTGAAGGTAATGACATGGCAGCAGTTGCAGAAGCAAAACATGAGTCTCAAGACATAATAGTAGATTAAATGGAGTTATTCTCTTTACAGATTTTTATTACTACTTCTTGAAGAAGTTTTGCTGAAACTCTTCTCATAATGCATCATTTGATCATTCTCTTTGCTCAAGATGGGATTCATCTCATCTAAAGGCAGAGATTTGATGGTTGGCTGTGAAAAGTGCCCATTGTTGGATGTCAGTGTAGTCAGTGGGGCTCCTCGAGGGGTCTGATTCCTGTCATTTGCCCCAGACATTATGGTGTGCAGAGGATGTGTTCTCTCTTTGCATGGGAAATGTATTGGGTGAGTGAATCCCACTTGCATTTCACAGAATGCAATGCAAGGCACAGAAGCTAAGGCAGAACAGGAGAACATTTCTCTGGCACAGTGTATTACCCTCACTGTGGCTGTATCCTGCTGCAGGGAACACGGGATGTGTGGGCTGGAAGGGAGCCAAGCCTTGCCTAGGCAGGTAGGACTGTGAGCATGAGAGCTCTGTATCTATGGAGAGAGGCCAGAGCTGTCTCCCACCTGTCGGGTCAGCCACCAGCTGCACTCAAGAGTAATGAAAGCAGCTCAGGCCTTTTGGAGAAGCTCCTGGTTCAAACACATCCCTGTGAACTGCTTTCTCCATAATGTCTTTAGCCTGCTGTTATGCTCTGTTTTTACCAACTGCTGTCTTGTTTCAAGTTCCTTTGGGCTCTCTGAGCATCATGAAGGAGACAAAAACCAGCTCTATCTACAAGCTAAAATTTGCAAAAGTGCTTGGCAAGGTTGCAGAGGTCAGGGAACATCTGTCTGGATCCCTCAACCTCCCCACAGCCTGAGTGTGGGCAACACATGCTGTACCCCAGCAACCCTCAGCTGGTGCTGGGTCCCTATGGGGCTGCAGCCAGGCAGCGAAAAACTGCAGCAGCTCTGAGAAAGGGATGTCAACTGGAGCACAGGGGTATAGATTCCTCCTACAGGCACTCTGAACTGCACCTGTCCAGGGTCATGAGAAGAATTATTTGGGTTGAAAGGGTACTTTAAAGATCGTCTAGTTCCAGCCCTCTGGCATGGGCAAGGACACCTTTCACTAGACCAGGTTGCTCAAAGCCCTATCCAACCTTCATCCAACCTGGCCTTGAATGCTTCCGGAGATTGGGCATCCACAACTTCCTTGGGCAACCTGTGCCAGTGCCTTATCACCCTCACAGTAAAGAATTTCTTTCTTAATGTCCAATCTGAACCTACTCTTAGTTTAAAACCGTTGTCCTGTCCTGTCCTGTCCTGTCACTGTAGGCACTGGTAAAAAGCCTCTCTCCAACTTTCTTATAAGTACCCTTTATATGCTGAAAAGTCTCAATAAGATCTTCTGTTCTTCAGACTGAATTGACCCTAAGCAGCGTAAATTTTAACTACTGCATTCTTGGCAACTTTAGCAATCTCAGATTTTTCCTACCTGTCATAGGAAGTCTTTCCCAAGACTGTTTCTTCACAGGAAGAGAGATAGATGCAACTGCTTTGCTGCACATGAAAGAAAATCCTTTTCTCTGATGCTTTCCTGATATCTATGCCTGGCCCGAAGTTCCTTTCCTGCTCTTGAAAACCCTAGGATGTCACACAACACATTGTCCAAACACTGTAGATGTCCTTTCAGTCTTCAGCTTATCTGCAGCTGTAGAAGTCTCCCCTCGGTAAGGAAAGAAAGAGATAAGAAGCCTGCCATTACACTCCCTGTCACCATGCCAAGGATTGTGTCTACTTCATGTCTCTGCTAATTTAATGATCAGTCAGTAACCTTGTAGCTGCTGGGGTTTTTACAAGATGTAGTCAACCTAGGACAGTTAGAGAACTGCACACCAAATTCTGGGAATATTTTTGAGTGCAGAAGGATACTTGAAAAACCAGAAAGTCTCTCAGCCTGCATGAGGCAGGTGCTTTGATTAGAGACAGGGGGATCTACTGCTAGAGGGACTTGATGAATCCATTTCTTAAAATAAGCAAAGAATAAGTGACTCTGTGGAGACAGTGTTCTCCAGGAGGGTCTCTGTACAAATCACTACTCTGAATTGGGCAGAAGGATTTGAATCTAGTTCTCCTACACCTTAAAGGAGTGTCTTGTCCACCATGCTGAAAGAGAATAGAGAAAGAGTCCTCTAAAGAAAAGGAATAAGAAAGAAATTCCCCATCAAGCAAGAAAAAACTGTTATTTTCCCCTAAGTATTTTTTGAGAACCTTTTCAAAAACCCATTTCTCAGCAAGCCCTAAGGGTTTCTTTAGCATCCTATGGAACAGATTTTCAGTCAATGTCTCTATGTAGCCTCCTGTTCCTTCATCGCCTTGGGGGTTTTAAGTGAGTTTCTTGCCTTTCTTGCCTTCTGGTTTCTGCTATGTGTATAATGAGTGTACAGAAGACTGAATCTTGATCTTCTGTAAGTCCAGAGCACTGGCAAAATGACATTATCTATGTGTTTGCAGAGATCAGTGTATTTAGAGGTAAGGCATTTAGTTCTGCATTGTGTCATATATTGTTTATCATCATTTGAATTGCAAATTAACCTGCCTTGCTTCAGAAGTGTTTCGTTTAGGCATTTCTGTGTTTATCAGATCATTGTAAAAACTGTTTTGTAATAATTTTGTTTATTCACTAACAAAGTTTCTCTTGTTACACTTAAGCGTAATAAAGAAAATAGCACAGTACATAGGAGAAGTTATGGAGGACTCAAAAGATAAAGTCCAGGAAAATCTTCTGGCCAATGGAGGTAGGTGCTGTGAATGTGGGGGTTTAAATGCATTGATGCTGCTTTCACTTGCTTCAGAATATGAATATGTGGAATTGAAACCCTCACACTTTAGAAAGGACAACCATCAGCAACATTTTGTAAGAACATGTCTAGCCTGCTCCCATTTTTCTCAGTTAGCAGAAGTTAACTTTGGAGTGAAGATGAAAGTAGGAGACATCCTTCTTCACTCCTAATATGACCTAACACACTTCCGTGCCCTGTCTGGGCTTGATTTTTTATGAGCACCTAAATTTCATTCTGTATGGCTGTGTGACATCTGTCAGTGGTCTGTTTGTAATTTGCATTCTCCAGCTATTCTGGAAAAATACAACAAAATTGATGTGTTATGTATGCTGATTATAGACTTGCAGAATGATGCTTTTGAATAAACTAAGAGTGCACACTCCATCTCCCTTTGTCTGCAATGTTGTACTTCAGACCTGTATTAGTAAAAAAAGGGAAGGAAGTTCTTTTAGAAATGTCCTTTTAGAATGATATAAGACTGATGTTTGATGGGTGCAACTGTTTGAGAAATACAATAATCCCACTTACTGTGTTTCAGGGCTAAAGGATAAAATGAAATGTCTCAAAAGTATGTTGAGGGCTGATGGTTGTGGTGTTGTTACATGCATGCATTTGTGTATATTAGTGCTAGACACAAGTCTTGGTCTGGTTGTAGAGATACAGTGATCAGGTTACGATGGATTTCTCAAGTAACAACCTCGTAGCTTGATCACGATATCCCTATGACTTGAGAAACAACAGGTTTCATTAATTTCCTTTGTTTCCCATTTTTACACTATTTTTTCTCCTATCAGTTCTGCATGTGTTGTATTAGAAAGTCGTGGAAATTATTTGCATGTGTTATGAATTTCCTCTGTCTGGGTTTGGTCATCCAAACAAATTGTATTAAATTAGGACATTACCCTTTTTAAGATTATTGACATCATCTTAAAAAATGAAGTCAGTTTTAGTATATGAGGATTTCTCTAATGTATTCCAGTGTCAGCCTTCATAAGCATCAGCAACTGTACCAATTCTTACTCCTTCCTGTTCCGATGAGCAAAAGGACTCTAAAGTTGAAGACTTCCTCAAGGCCGTGAAATCAGAAACAAAATTATAAGATACGATTTCTTGCTGTGTGGTCCTGTTTCATACTATTCAACCATCCCAAGACAAACTCAGTTTTAATTAACACTAATTTTAGCTCACTTTTATATAACCCTAATAGCAGTTTGGTCGTGGCTGTGTGTCTAAAAAGATTTTTTGCTAGATTTATATGAAGAAAAATGCAAAGTAAGAAAAAATACAGCACTTCTAGTTACATGAACATGCACACACACACACAGAGCTTTCCAGTGGACAAGCAGCCATATGGAAATTTCTCTCCTATAGAGGGAAATGTGTGCTTGTGTAATATAGAAACTTTTCATATATCATAACAGCATAAACAAGATTTCTTGAAATGTAAGCTTTTCTTCACAGATTCAAACCAAATTCTCTTCCATTTATGGTAACGTTAAACCCAAATGAATTTAAAAATTTCGTAAGTGGTGAAATAACTCCATTCTTTATAATGAGCCCAAACCAAAGCAAAATGGGAAGCATAACAATTTTGAAGAATTAACTGTTTTGGTAGGGAAGTGTTTAACATTGCCTTTCAGAGCTGGTATGTAAGTTAGATTATGAGACATTCAGCTGTAGGTTCCCTGGGCAGCTGTGGGCTGGTAGGAATCGCCTCTCCTGAGTAGGCAGCTATGTGAAGCCTTTTAGAAGTGACTTGACAAATTCCATAAATGAGAGATGCCATTCCAGGAGCATCAGGGTGCTGGGACTGCTTGGCATTTTAAACACAGCTCTGCTAGTGTATGCACAGTAGTTTTTGCCATCTCCAAGATCAAGCTGCTTAGCTAACGTGCACCAGTGCCAGCTAGCACTGATATGCTCACTCCAGAGTGAACTTGAAAAACTGGCTGAGAGCTCATGCTGTGCTCAACTGCCCAACATTTGGATGCTGCTGAGATTCAAGGAATATGAGGATAGAAAGAGCATGTGAAGTTCTTCAGGGAACTTTTATATCTCATCAGCTATAAATAGGTCAGTGTCTGTCTTTAAGGAGCCTGTCTGCAAAGCCTAAGCACACAAGCTTAGAAGTGAGGCAGCAGGGTGAAATCCTTGTCTTGTGTACCCTGTGCTGAAAATGCTGTGCGAACTTTGTTGCTAAAGTATTTTTGACCTCTCTGCCTTCCCCACAGAGATCATGAGCAAGCACCACCGGAGAACTGTGCACACAGCAGCTGTGTCATAGCTCTCCCAGCCTTCTGCAGTTCTGCCCCTTTTCTACACCCTCCCTGTGCAGGAGAAATTGCTCATTCCTGATGAGATATTAGCAGGAAGAGTTGGATCTTTGCCTTGTGACTCCTGTCCATTGGATGTGGGGGATGTTGACCCAGCTGTTTTTGAAAGAGGGGGAGAACACTGCCGTGGAAAGTGCTCTCTGCCTTCCAGGCAGTTTATCTCTTGCTAAGAAGCCTGTTTCTCCTAACATAAGACTTTCCATGCTTTGGAAATCTAATAGGGTAAACTGACTCTGTTGTGGGGTGAGAGAAGCCCATGGAAAGGATAGTGCTCTCCTGCCAAGGGTATTCAGTATCACATGAAACTGCGGAGTACCCTCAGCCTGGTAGTATGGCAATTACACAGTTTTTCACAGTTCTTCTCATGCATCTTGGTTCATAAAGTTTTCCCCTACCCTCAAAGTCCAGCCCACAAGAAATTATACTCAAAACTTGCTGTGGGACTGAATTCACTCCCTGGACAAGGCAACAAAGAGCACTGAACGGCCCCAGCATGTGTATCCTTTTACTTGGCACCTTGAGCTTGTTTTGCACCCCATCACCTCAGAGCAACTTCCCAGATATTCTCCATGTTTACCCTCCTGGTCTGGAAGGAAGCCCACCCTTTAGGTGGCAGTGCTTGTGGCTTCTTTTTCTAGACCTTAAGACTGTGTCTGCTGCCTTCCTGTTGTCACCCTAACCTTCTGGGAGGTAGTTGCAGCCCCTCTCCTTCTTGTGGCAGGATGCATGACTTTACCCCATCCTATAAAGGTCTGCAAGAACACTGTGTAGTGGTGTGTTCAGCATCCAAAGGCTCTGGACTCAGACAAAGAGCTGTTTGATTTCATGAGCTACTGGAGGAGAATTCCTTATTTGGTACCATAATATACTGAGCCTTAATGTTTTCTAACATCAAGAATCCTTGATCTTCAAGCAGTGGAATAGGAAAATCTTCTTCTAGGAGCTTGGTGTTGTATATGTTTACTTCCCCTTGATTCTGGAAAGGAGCCATGGCTCCCCATGGTCCAAGCATGCCTTGTTATGGAGGTTGCATGCACAGGTCCTTGCTGTGAATTTCTGTTCTTGGATGCTGTGACTGGATGTATCCATTTATATAAATATTCCCTAGCTTTGTGTGAAACAGGGATCTCTGTGTGCAAAATCAATGAGGAATTCCTCATTGCACCTGAATTTGTTTGATTTCTAGTGAGCACTTGACTGAATCACAGAGAAGTGACATCTGCTATGCTCTTAATACCTATGCTCAAGCTGTCAACAAGCCTGAGTATTACTGCTGATAATGGGCACAAAGTATTTTTCCAATAGCTGTTGCTGGGATTAAATTCAGGCATATTGCAAAAATCAAGACTGAGATTACAGAAAACTTTTTCTACTTTGAAGAAAAATAGCTGTACACTGATGTGTCCTGCTGATACTGATAATTTTACACTTTTTTTGTACTCTTACGTGTAATGCAGGAAAGATTTCTGGTTTGACTTTTAAGTTCGGGGATGTTTAGAAAGTTGATTAGATTGGGCATAAAATCTGTGCAGTTTGATCTAGATCAAATCTCTGTAAGAATTCAGAGGTGGGCTTCTGGTTAACTTTCTAAAGTTAATCAAAACTATGCTTAAGCTATAGCTGGGGACTAGTCCTCAAACCTTGACCTGGCATTTGGTACACTATCTGTTTTCATGCATCTCTTTGCATTTTCAGTTGACCTAATTAGCTACTTGACACGGTTTGAGTGGGACATGGCCAAATATCCCATAAAGCAGCCGCTGAAGAATATATCAGAAGCATTAGCAAAGGTAAATCGTACTCCAGATTTAAGATGTCAGCATGGGGTAGTATGTCTTTTGGCTGGTTGTGATCCCTCCTCTCATGGTGGTCAGTGGGAGCTTTGCCTTTGGTTTGGGCAGGAGCAAGCTCAGAAGCACACACTTCGTACTGAAGCAGTTGATATTATTTTAATTTCTACTGCAATAATAATGATACATATATAGAAACCTATCCAGTCTGTAAGTATATGGCACTTTATCAGATTCACTAGAGTACAATGATATGTTTTCTGCACTTTAATCCCCTTCATTGTAATTTTCTTTATTTTTTTTTTTTACCCATATACTGCCATATTATTCTCCACTTTGGAGAAGTTTTTTGTGAAATTGTTTGTCTGACATTAAATCAAATGCCTGTGGGCTGGATGAATTATTTACACTGTCAGTTCCTTCAGAAAGGCACGATGTGTTGTTGTTCAATGTCGTTGAACAACACGATGTTGTTGTTCAACAAATGAAACCATGAACTTGCCCCTTAGGTAGAGCTCTAGCACACCAACAGCAACAGCTGACTGAACCCAACTTTCTGCAGAGGCCTTTGCCCTGAGGAGCTCTGACAGCAGCTCCCTCTTGGCCCCAGGCCAGTGGATTTAGGGGACTGGCAGTTGTGTCTCTGTGTTAAGGTGAAGTGGTAGCGGGACAAGTGAGAACAAGGCCTCAAGCACTGCATTGACTCCCTTTTTTCACTTTGGTTTAGCAAGTGACTCAAATAGAAGCAGACCTAAAGACCCGATCAGCTGCCTACAACAACATTAAAGGAAATTTGCAAAGCCTGGAGAAGAAAACAATGTAAGTATTGTGCACCAGGGATGCTGCTGCATGGCTGAAATGAGGGCAGTGTGTGCTTACACACATTGCTGTGCAGTGGACCACATGTGTTCTAGTGGGAATAAGTTTTCCAGCTTTGGGACATGCTGAACATTTAGAGACCCACTGAAAACATGTGGTGGGGTAGCTGATGTGATCAGCATGTCTTAAAATCTGCTCAGGGAGAGTGAATTTCCTAATAGGATTTTATTGACAGTGTGAGCAGGCTGTTCTGGAAAAAGTTAAAACCAAATGCACTGTTTTGCTCTGATGGGATTTCAGGGAGTCAGAAACTAGATGATCTGTGTCAACTAGTGGATTCCTTTGCCAGATTGATCTGTGCCTTATGTTCTGAACAGCATTTGCAGAGCTTGCATAGGGAACAGCTCTATCTTGCTTGATCCTGTACCTCACCAGCATCCCACTTATATTTTTGTTTTCTTTCTTTCCTTCTGTTGGTTCAGGTAATGCACTGTTTGGGCTTCTCAAATGTTCTCTCTCCTGTCTTCATCTGCTTACGGTCTTTGCCTATGTCGGTGCTGATACTTGGGTTTTTTTCTAGGATATCACTGGGGAGAATGGTAAAATCCAGTATGTAGTAAATCTAAAGCAACTTAGATGATGCTGTACAAGCCCTCACCCAACACATGCTCATACGTGTCCCTGTTTCCTACTCAGGATTGGCCAATGTGCCTCAAAGGGCACAGGGCATAGGCAGCCTGCTGGCCAGGGCTGCAGCAATGTGAGGAGGGAGAAGAACAGAGACCTCATGGCCAGGGACAATCATCCTCTCACCATTCCATCCACCTTTAAATGCTGACAACTCTGGTGTCCACCAGTGCCAGATAGCTTGGGTTGAACAAACTTCTAATAAGTTACCAGACAGTTAATTAATATTTTGAGTGGCTCAGTGAACCTCAAACCGAAAACTACTAGTTTAGGTCCTTCACTCCTGCCCAGTGACTGGGCGGGCAACTGCTCTTCTCATACACACCTAGTGCCTTCCAGCCATACACAAGCAGCCCTGGCCATCTACATGTCGTAGGAATTTCTGTAATCAGGTGGGTTTGTGGAGACCTCCTGCAGGTCCCACCTCCCCACGAGCTACTCTCGCTGCTGTTCAGCAGGAGGTATCTCAGTGTGCTCGTCCATGGCAGTCCAGGAGCACCAGGGTTGCTGTGATAGCTTAGGTCTGTACTAATATGGGACTCTGCCTGCAGAATGGTCACACAGGCAAATCAACAGGCTTCCTGAGAGAGAAGGTGCTTCCTACAAGATGTGGCAATGACTGGGAACAGAGTTGCACTTCCCAAGCATTTACACCCTTACTGTAAAAACAATACTGCAGAATGGTGTAATTTTACACAAAGAGCATAAACTAGCCGCATGCTAGTCACCAATATCACGTCCTTAGTATTAGTTACTTTTTGATTCTTTTAGTTGCAGTATAAATAACAAAACAGCCATTTCAGAAGCGGAGCTGTGTCCTTTAGCCACCTCCTTCTGGGCCGCCTTCTACCCCAGTATATACTATTAGCATCTCCACCCACAGCACAATGCCTCCAATGTTCCACTACTAAGTTCCTGCTACCATTATTTTTACTTTGTCTTCTTCACTGTAGGGGAAATCTGCTGACCCGGACCCTGGCAGACATTGTGCACAAAGAAGACTTTGTTCTGAATTCCGAGTATCTTATCACGCTGCTCGTCGTGGTGCCAAAGTAAGGCAACAGTGTGTGCACACACCCTTTATGGCATTGAGTCCCAGGCCTAAGCACTGGAAATAGTGGAGCAGCTTATGAGTGCCCTGACTGGGACACAGGTGGAGCCCTTAGCAAAGAAGAAATAACAATTTCTGCCAGGAGTGGTGGTGACACAAAAGAAGGAAGCAAGTGACTGTGCCAAAACTGGAGCAGGACAATTGGGATATAGGTTTTTCATGGTTACAAGTGGGTTCTCCATCAGTCTCCTGATAGGAATAGTATGAGCTAAAAGAAAAACAGATTCTTACTGCAGCATAGCCAGTTTCTAAAAGGAATTAGACCTGTCCCACTCCCGGTATCTGCTGGCTGTGCCCTTGTAAGTGCCTGCACATAGGATGACTGCCACCAGTGTTACACTACTTACACTGTGTTCTCCTCAGAACCCTACAAAAAACTTCTCCTCCCCAAATAGCCCTGTCCCAACACACACATACAGCAGCATCACTTTTCTTCTCTGTGAAAACCAGGTTGCAAGAAGCTATCTGAGGTAAGTTTGTTGGATTTATTGTCTGAGTTTTTCACCCTAAAAACAGACTCTTTGCAAAGTATTACCATCCCCTTTGTGTTCCTTTTCTCTCAGTGCTTGCACTCACCATGAGCGCAGTCTAGCACCAGATCAGCTCTGGGATTGCACATAGCAGATGTAGCATACCTGCCTGTGGATCAGGGCAGCTTGTGCAGGGGTCCTGGAGCATGGCACACTCTCTGGAAGTGTGTGCCACGTTCTTCCCTCCATCAGCTTCCTGATGTTGATCCTTCCTCATGCCAAGATCCAAACTGAAGACTGAGGGTGTAGCATTGAGGGAAACATCTCTTCAGTTGATGACTAGGAAAGGAAAGGATAGGAAAGCCTTAATGTATCTTAATAACATAACTCAGCACAAAGAGCTCAACCCTTCCACCGTAAGTTATTAGGCTGATTAACTACATATAACAACATTTGCTTTCCAGTATATAGTATTTATTTACTGTTTCGTTTTGTGTTGCTCAAAGGTCAAGCTACACACAGTGGCAGAAGACCTATGAATCACTCTCAGATATGGTAGTGCCTCGCTCCACCAAGTAAGTGAAATTCCAAATTCAGCTCCTTGTTTGTTTCAGAGATTCCTGTCATGTTTCAGCCCCTCAGATTGGTGGATCTTAGAGGAAATCACTAGTCTAATGCATAGACTCCACATTAACAGATTTGCAATTCAAATAGAAATTAGTTTGTTGAAGGGAAGTACAGATTAAAAAAAACCCACCAAAGTTAGTTTCTTTAAAATTAGCTTTTTCCCTTTTCCAGTAATATATTTCTTTCTACTTTCAACCAGGCCATTGCTTCTTTTTGTATAAAACAGGAAATTTATTACATTAATTGAGGTATAGTTCAGACCACATAGAGTTTTATGGAAAGTACTTTATAAAAAGATCAAACACTAAATTTGCATTTTTAATTGTTTCCTGTTGTAGCATAGAATAATTCAGCATACTGTTATTTGCACTAGAAAATGCTATATAAACTCCTCCTTTTACCTGGGGTGAAAAATCTTTCCTAGGACTTAAATATTCCACTGCTCAGCTCACATAGACCATGAGATCCAGCCCAGGTCCCAAGGGCTGAGTATTACCTGAAATGAAGAAAGTGGAAAGCACAGAGAAAAAAATGAGCTATTTGGCTACTCCCTATCTCAAAAACACAAGTGCTTGTAAAGGTGGGAGAACGCTATTAGGAAATGCAGAAAACTTAGGCAGGCAGAATGTGTGTGTACTACAGTGGGTTCAGGAACTATACTAATTGAGTTTTACATTGAAGAGAGAGTAGCCAGTGCAAGTAAAGTTATTGTTCCCTGTTTCAGTCACAGCAGTTTTCAAAAATCAGGGTATTTTTCAGTATCAGAAATGAAAATAAAAAGAATTGCAAAAGGAGAAGGTGAGGTAAATAAAAAAGGCTTGAGGAATTTGCCATGTCAAATCACAGCAGTGGATTTCCCTCCCACAGAATGATTGCTGAGGATGCAGAGGGAGGACTCTTCACTGTGACCCTATTTAGAAAAGTGATGGATGACTTCAAGGCTAAAGCCAGGGAGAACAGGTGAGAAGCACTGACTGCTGGGCAGGGCAGGCTAGTGAGATGAAGATAAGGTGAGGCTTGTTGTGTGTGTGGTGTGCTGAATCCATTGCTGCTTTTAGGACTTCTTGACTGCTTGGCCTGCTGTTGGTCCTAAAGACACTGAGAAGGCAGGGTGGGAAAGAGCTTTGGTAGCAGAATCAGTGATCCTGTTCTTTAAGCTCCAAGTTACACATGCTGTAATTGTACTTTCTGCTCTCATACTGCTGACAGCAGGAAGCTGGCTTTCTGAAGGAGACTTCAACTCCCACCCTCCATATACCTTTACTTCTTAAATGGATAGCAGCTTCCCATACCTGCTTCTCCAGGGGAAAAAGAAATGAGTGTGCATATTGCCTGGACTACGGCTTGTGAGAGCAAATGCCATTCAATTGTAGGTTCATGGTTCGAGAATTTTATTATGATGAGAAGGAACTGAAATGTGAAAAGGAAGAGCTGATGAAATTAGCTTCTGACAAGAAACAACAATATGTAAGTAGCACCTCGTGAGTTGACCACCCGCATAGTGGCATTGCTACCAGCATTTGCCTAAGCACCTCTCTCAGAGAAGGCTTTATGGTTCCAGCAGTCTCCAGTGAGGTCCATTTAGCCCATAAAACTGAGGCATGAGATAAATAACATGATTTGCCCAAGGTTACTTGAGTTTCTGATAGACTGGGAGCCACTATCAGGCTGCCTGGGAACTATCCCAGCATCCCACGATGACCTCAGTGGTGATGTTGGCCATGGAGCTGCTTCACTCAGCGAGGGGATCTCAGCACTGTTCTGCTCTCACAGGGCCCCTTACTGCGCTGGCTGAAGGTGAACTTCAGTGAAGCATTTGTGGCTTGGATTCACGTGAAAGCCTTGAGAGTTTTTGTTGAATCTGTCCTGAGGTAAGTGAGTAAACACAGTGCAGACAGAGATTCCTGGGGAAGTCAAAATGTACAGCTCTCCCTAGTGCAGTCCCTTTCTGGGAGGAACCCTTACACACCTTGTTTTGTCTTGCTCAGGGTGTGTGCCTTACACACTTCACTCCAGGAGCTCACAGGAGACAATACAGATGTCTACCAAAAGGTGACATATGAATCTGATGAAAAACGATTCTTTGGGGGTACTTACAGGGAAGGGGAAAACAGAAGGACATTGTTTAGTTGATGTTTGGCTTCGAAAAGAAAATGCTTTCCAATAAGGAGGCAGCATTGTTTCTGCAACCGACCACCAGCTGGCATGCCTGGAGGCTGAGGAGGGAGAAGGGCAGGAGCAGACAGCTGTGCCCCTTCCCAGCAGATGATCATGTATGTTGTGTTCCGAGGTACGGCCTCCCTGTGAATTTCCAAGCAATGCTGCTGCAGCCAAATCGGAAGTCTGTAAAGCGCCTGAGAGATGTCCTGAATGTGGTCTTCAAGCACCTGGATGAAGTTGCAGCAGCAAGTATAATGGATGTATGTATTTGGACTGCAAGTGCACATGCTGTAGCTTCTCTCAGCTCAGCCAAATGAGCACTTCCACTGTCCTGGGGTTAGAGCATGCATCCCCTCATATCTTGCAAAGCTAGGAGCTCTGGATGCAGCTCTCATCCCAGGTGGTTGCAGATTGGATTAGGGTAGGCTCAGATTATGAGGCAGATGCATAGAGATTGCTTACATTTTCTATTGAAGCATCTGATGTTGACAGCTACCAGAATGAAATAGGTTTGCTCAATTATTGCTGTTCCTCTACATAAAAAGCTTAAAATCTGCTATAAACATTCAGATCAACACAAGCAAGAAAAATTTATTTGAAACTAAATCCTAGGACTGTGACACCTCTGTCCCCTGTAAAAGGCTGTCATTCATAAATAACCTAGGCCTTCAGCAAGCAGCAGTACTTGCTTTTTCCTCCCCATATACTGAATTACAATTCAAAACAATTTAGGCTAAAGCAATAAATGAGCTAGCAGGCCTTCAAAACAGCCTAAAACCAGCAAGCACAAGTCCCACTGCATGGAGGACAGAGATGAGCTGGTCTAAAGCTGAAGCACACGAAAATGCTACATATTCATAACATAGCACAAGCATGAATTCTCAGTGCTTATTACATTAGGCAACCTGAAACAAGAAGCAAATCAGATTCTCAGTGGTGAATTCCCCACCTTAAAAATGGCAAATACAAAGTTCCATTGCACCTGTGGGAGAGGAGTGATGCCTTAAATGGCTACCTAGAAACAGAAACTAGACAGGAATAAAGGAATAAAGCAGATGTTTATTTGAAAGGCCTTCAAAGGTACACTCTGGGGGTCCAGAGCCTCCTGCCTCAGTGGATCCCAAGATGGATGATGGGTCACAAGTTCTTCACAATTTTATAGGTTTGGTCCATTTGCATATCAGCATAAATTTACCAATTAAAACTTTAGTAATGATGTCATTTCCCCAAGCTTGCTCCCCCCCAAGATGATGGTTTACAGTTTTGGGCCTAGGATGGTCTGGGTGTCCTTGGAGAGCGAGCTGGAGAGGCTTTGTTATGTTCTCTTAGCATGAGAGAACAGCATTTAACAAGCTACAGGAAACTTCAGAGTTACACTGGGTAGCACAGGATTTGAATAAATATAAAAGTTAAAACCTAAGGCATCAGGAGCACAAAAGCAATCCCGTGTAGCTTGGAACAGGTTTACTGGTACTAAAGCCATTGCTTCCTTTTGCAGCCTGGCATGGACATCCCTGGGCTACAACTGAGTAATCAAGAATACTATCCTTATGTTTATTTCAAGATTGACCTCAGTCTTCTTGACTGCAGCTAAAGAAGAATTGCTCAGGCATCATCTATTACTTTTCAAGACTCTGATGTTACCATAAAACAATCTTTAGCTGCTGAAAGTCAAATTAAAACGCAGATGCTCTAGCAGGATGATCTTCCTACCACTTCTAGTAATTTTTACAGTGACTACAATGTTAGTATCTCTAATTCATAGTTTTACAAAAACATATTTCAGAGGCAGAGGTACTATGGTAGTATTTATTTTTTTTTTTTGGTAAATTACAAAGATGGAATAGCTATTGGACGTGAAATAAAACAATTTTAAAAGTGTGGTGGCTAATGGATCTACTAAGTGTATACAGTCCTCTTTTTCTAACAAAGCAAACTTAAAAAAATCCCAACAGAAGTAGAAAGCATCGGAGCAAAACCCAAAGTTCCTTTAATTTAACAAAAAACCCAAAAGCTTAAGAGGGAAGATCTTCAAAAGTGCCATGGAACTTATCATAATATGACTTACAGTCCCAAGTACTCATGAGTTTAGTTTTTACAAAGATATTTCAGTTAGAACAGTTCCATTAGAGCTCATCTGCTGGGATGAGTTAAGAGCTGGAGCACATCTCCTGCACAGAATCAGCAGTTACTGCTGGCTGCCTGTGGTTCCGACACTGCCTTTCACGGGGATGAGCTACGGACAATCTCTTAGAGACACAAGATGACAAATATCCTCATTATGTTATTTCCTTGAAAGAAGGGGAATCTTTCAGCTCTTTCATTCCTTATTTATAAACAAACTGGTCACATCAGGGTCATTTCACTAGACACCAATATACAAGACATGGAAAGCAATAAAATAATAGTACTTTTATTTAAAAAGCAGCAGTAAACATCCCTATTCCCAGTCCTGATTCCCCTTCCAAGGAAATAGCAATTCAGATCAAAACAATGCCAGATGAGAAGTGAAGAAATATTACCAAATTTGCTGAAGACAGCACCAGGGTGGTTTGCTGTTAGCACCTGGAAATCCTTATGCCCTAAAACACGGATTAGCTTCATCGCTAATCCAGGGGAAAGACCAACAGCTCCCAGCATCTCTCATGGCAGCAGCAACCCCACTTCCAATGTATTAATGATCTTATGAAGTCTGGCATAAAGAAAGAGAAAGCCCCTGAGAAGGAATAGGAAAAGGAAGACTGAAGAGCATTTAAACTAAGATTGTCCATCTTATCAGGCTTTAGGCCAAACTATCAAGATCTCACAGCAAGGAGGTGGTCTAGGACTCTCCTGTGCACAAGACCCTCTATTCTACAGTTCGCTTTCAAGAGTCATCCAAAATGGGACTGCTTGTATTATGTGCACCTTTTTACTCTATACAAGACTAACACTGTGTGTCAAAAAATATTTTATTCTTTAATTGAAACAGATGCTGAGCAGGTTCCATCTCCATGAAAAAAATTACAGTTAAAATTGGTTACACTAGCAGCCCCCAGTAACACTCAAACAGCACACTATCAACAAAACAAAAACCAAGATGTTCCAAAGAAATATCCATGTTGACCTCAAAATATTTGTTACACAGAATACAATCAAGTTTACTGGTTATGACAATTCATAGAATTTCTGCAATGTTTTCTTGAGATGCGTACAGTCCACTGCTGCAGTGCACACAATAGCACAGTGTGTCATGTGCCACTTCTCCATAAAAAGGTCACTGAAAAATCTGTCTGATTGTGATCCAGGCTGCAAACTGCTGCGCAGACTCTCTCAAGAAAAGAAGTTTCCTGAAGATCTCACAGCTCATCCTTATCCCAGTCATCCAGATTCACATCACTGAGATCAATGTCATCTTCAACTGGAAGCTGTGAAAAAGGGAAGGTTTTGAGTACATGTTTAGAAGCGCTTGATGCCAGGAGATCCCTGAGTTGGAGAGATTCTTACTTCATCCTGAGAGTAAATCTCTCCTGTCATCTCTTTCATTCATAAAGCTCCAAGTGCTCTAAGCACAGGGCAACTGATCAGAGTGTAGACCCGGAGGTTGTTTTTGACAAATCAAAATACTCCAGATGAAGCCTATACAAATACACTACGTAACAAAATGACCACCATGTTGCGTGTTTTTATCTATCTGAAGTAGATCAAAGGTCTGCAGTAACTTTGTTTTTTACAGCAATGTTGAACTTTAAGAAGGTAGAGTTAGTCACCATGTTATTTACTACACAGGCTTTACCTGAGAAGCTTTCTGGCTTTAAGACCTTGGATGGCAAGGTCAGCATATTGCAGAACCCAAGTCTCCACAACACAGGGGTCTTGAATGCATGCACTACCACCTCCAACTCCCTTAGTCAGCACTGGTAATACATTTCTGCCTCAAGGGATCCAGCTTTCAGATCACATCCTAACAGTCAGGCAGGAACATCTGGTCCACAATGTCTGACAATCAATGTGCCATTTGGTCTGCTGGCAGGATTTAGATAATGGGAAACCATCAACACAACTTCCCCCTATCTTGTACAAACAAGAACTTTCACACTAACAGGTGTTAGTTACTCTATCTTGTCACTTCTGAACCCAGCAATTCCTCAGCACTTTCAGAAATGGAGCACCTCTTACCTCACCATCTTTGCCATCCCAAGGTTCAACTGAATGAATTTTGGGGAAAGCTCCACCACCCACTGGTGCTGTAGAGCCACGACCAACAGAGAGTTCCCTGAGAAAAAGCAAGTAAAAAGTTAAATTTAAGAAATTTCTCCAACCTCTATCCACCTGGAACAAAATCTGCTTCAGATAAAAGGAAGACAACTTCAAGAAGTAAATCTAAACCATCTGGATGCAAAAACTCCAAGAAGCAGAAAATGACAGAGCCCTTAAAGCAGTATTGAAAATTTACAATAGGATGCAAAGACATCTGTGAGATACACTATTTCATATTTCAGCAGGGTAAAAATCACAGATAAGTGCAGCCTCTTTAACAGTTTATCACTTAAGGCATCTCCAAGGGGAGCCTGTAATTCTAGTTCTGGAAGTCACCTGCAAGTGTTAGTGGAAATGAGCCGTGATCTTTGTTAGTGGAGAATTTGCTTCCACGGGTTCCAAAGGAAGTGAGGTAACCAGCCTCTGTTTGAGACACTCCATCCTGCACTTGCTAGTTAGGCTTGCTCAAAAAGCCCAGCATTAAAATCCTGAGGAGCTACTCCCTTTCCATCTTTCAGAGGCAAATAAGACCGAATTAGCATTCCTCCCTAAGTGGAGTTCACAATTTTTACGCTCTTCACAGTGCCAGTTTCCTTACATATAGTTTACACTGCTGAGACAGTCTATTAGATTGCACAAGCTGCCTACAGCAGCTGAGTGAATGGCCAACCACACCAGCTGTGATTATTCTGCTTTCTCTAGGCAGCACAGCTGAGCTGAAGTGTCAAGAGATCATTCTAGCAAGTAGGCTGCATAACAAGACAATATCAAATCAATTCCCTAATGCAATATATGCTGTTAAATTGGCTGTTGTGTCCTGGAAGCACCATCCAACCTCACCCAGGAGGGGCTTCACTAAGATGGATTTTATAGACTAAGAAAATTTGCCATTTGTCTGACAGAAGACATTTCTTTCACATGCATTAGTACAAACTGTCTGGTATTTCTCTTCCTGCACCTGAATCCTGAATTTCACTTGATGCCCTGAGAATGTTTCTGTTTTTGGCATTAAGAAGAAAGTCTGATTCCTTTCACAGCACTGATTCCATTAATCCAGCAGGAACTGCATTCAATTAATGTGCTTCTTATGGCAAGGTGGGGAGAGGCTACTGCAGTTGCTTTTGCAATTCTGGCTGTTCTCTGCCATTCTCCAAGGATAGACATAGAAATAACACTACTAATATAAGGTCTCAAGGGCTCTTGCATAATTTATGGCAGCTGGTTGCTTTACCTGGAAGCAGAGCTCCCAATTCACTTTGACCACACTAAAATAACATTTTAACTTTAGCTGCTCTGTTTCAGTGCTGCTGCCACCTTCTGTCATCCTCTCTACTTCCTTTCCCTATTCCATTCTTCTCAGCACTGGCTCTTGCCCAGCTACATAAGAGATAGTTTCAGGGAATTTGCACTGAGCAATGAGCTACTGACTTTTTGGATGGATTGTTTTAGCTCCCCTGATCAATTTATCAAGTGCAAAGAGAATGGAAAGGTGGCAGGGGGAAGACAGGACCAGACTGAATCAGAAAGATGAACAGCAACATGCAGAAGCTCAGGAACTTCAACAGCACCCATTTAGATTCCCAAACTAGGAACATTCCCATTACTAATGACTAGTCAGAATGCATCACTTGAATTAAATGAAATTCATTACTGAGTTATTTCTTAAGTTATCAGAACAGAATTTTTCAACATCAAAGTCCACTTCTGTTTTCAACAGTTGTACTAAAACTACCTATCTTAAGTCTAAATGGCCAACTTAATTCTGCATGCCACAAAAAGGTAATGACTGCTTTACTGCAATCCCCACTGAAACCAATTCTCTTACTCCACTGAATCCTCATCATTTTAGTTCTCTTAACTGTTCAAGTCTTGTCTGATCCAGGAAATTGTGGTTTAAAGAGTCATAGCCTCAGTTACAGGAAGATTTAAGCACCTGAAGATTTCATACCTGAGAAACTCGTTAATCCCTTGCTCACTGAATGATCCTTTCAAAAGAGCAAACTTCATCTTCCGAGCATTAACAGCTGCCATTGCTGGATACCCAAAGCCTCCAATCCCCAGAGAGCTCTCAAGATCTGATTGAGCACCTGCTTCTGTCCACAGCCACCTCGAGGAAAAGATGAAATAAAAAATTAATAATCAGGATAGGCAGTACAATTATTTTCAAATCACACATATCCTGCAATCCTGCAGAGTTCAAGCAGGGCTCTGTATTGCCCCTGACACTTTCAAAGTCAGCAGGGAAAAGGAGAGTCCTGATCTTGAACCTTGCAACAGAACAACATCTCCTCTCAGCAGCACCTCTAGGCCAGTCCCACCCACATAGCTACTGAAAGCTGGGCAAGACCAGCCACTAAACACAGTGCAGGGGAAGAACTTTGTTACCACTCTGAACAAACTGCTACACTTTAGCTGGTACTAAGTAAAGTTTAAAAGTACTCAAGTCACAGATCTAAAGATTAGGAAGTCCAAGTATCACTATAGAGGATTTCTAGCTAAGGACACTCAGTATTTGTTCCTCACTAGTCAGGTCTCAGTTCCTCTAATGTTTACCAAGTCCTCTGAGGAACCTCTGGAATAAGCCAATCTCAGCATTTTTGCCCAGGCTTTCATGCCATTTTGCTCCCTTTCACAGCAGTCAGTGTGACAGAATGCTCTCGCTTTCCTGGTAAGTCCCACTGACCAGCAGCAGACAGTAAAGAAACCTCCCCAGTATTTAGTATTCAGGACAAGAGCAAAAGATGCTTAATCTCATTAACACTTAGATGTCACTTGTGTAAATGCAGAATTTGAGAGGTGGATGAAATTTTTTAAAAAAGGGTTATTTTAAGGTCACAGCATTCCCTTCCCGAGTAATTTGTGAAATATCAAGATATGCTACCCTGAACAAGGAACAACTCTTTTCTGTAGCTAATCAGGTATCATGCAAATTTACTGCCAGAAGTGCTCACATCTTTTCCAAGACAACCAGTGGACAATGACTCTTACCCCCACATTTTCTTTTTGTATTTTTCAGCCATTTTTAACATGACATCCAGGTAAGAATTTCTCCCTGAAGCTCCTGTTTGTTAGACAGAATTGGACAAGTTAAAAAACACAACTATATGCTTTAAGTGACAAATTCATACAGAAGTCTGCTTGCTTGTATGTGTACCTGTGTCAAGAATATGAGGCAGGACAGAAATGATGCAGAGCTGATGAGCATCACAGGTACTCTTCAGAACATCCTCACTAATTATCTAGAAGAAAGCAGCAAAAAGTCAATGACAATAAGACTTGGTTCTTCAGTTGTGACTGCATTTCCCTCCAACAGCCTAATAACTCCATCCTACAAGGTAGTAAGCATTGAAACAACTTGACACAAGAGCTCACAAGTCTCTCCTACTTCATTGGTCCCCTAGCACAAGAGTAATTTACAAAGAGTTCACAAAGTCTTCTGTTGAGCCTTGCAGCAACAGGAAACTAAGCAGTACCAAATACGGCTTACACAAAGTCAGATGTCACTTCTTGCTCAAAATCAGTCTTTGCCCAGGGCTGGAAAGAGCAGCCCCAGGCCTATGCAACTGCCTGCGAGCACAAGGAGAGCAAGCAGAGGCAGCCTTTGCTGTGGATGAGGATGTTCAAGCAACAGTAACAGCAATGCTGGTTTTGTGGGATCTGTCTCACAAAGGAATTGATCAGTGATCTACACCAGTGGTCTCCAACCTTTGACTGTGCATCTCACCACTAAATAAATTTCTAAGCATGCAGCCCATGATACATATAAATCAATTATATGCATATACACATATATCAACATGCATTGCTGTATTAATATTAGAAAGCATACAAAAGAAAAAATTTAGAAGGATGAGAAAGATGAAATAAGCACCATTTAAAAATATTTTTAGGTTTATTAATAGTACAAATGTTTCTTGGTTTTTCCTTCCTGCATCCCAATGGACTTGTGTGTAACCTCACTTTAGAGACAACTAATCACCATTTCAAATCTACCAACAGCAAACTGAAAAAAGAAGTCACCTTACAGTGGGCAGAGTTTTTTGGACAACAAGTAAAACAACTCATCATGCATCTCCTAATAAACACTTTACAAATGACAAGACCATGCCCACTTATTGGAAGAAAAGAGGTGGGGCACAGAACCCAACTTTTTCACTCATTCCTCAAGAACAGATTCAGTCCCCTGGCACCATCCTGTCAAAGCCTTCACTGTATCAGTTCTCATCATCCTCCAGGCAACAACAAATTGATGGTAGAAATGAACATTCAGCTTTTTGTTATTTAAGACTTGTCATCCTTTACTTTCTGGGGCAAAAGCGTGCACAAACACCACACTTAGCAGTTTTACATAGTTTATATAGACCTGTAAAAACTGTTGCCAATAGCAAGATGGATAAGCAATTTGACAAAATAATGTAGAGGTACCTCCAGGAGCTCAGGTGGTGGTGCATTATCAGAAAACAGATCCAGAGCACGAGCAATGATATCAGATCTAGTTCTCCCACCATCATAATCAACAGGGTCTTCTCCTTTCTGGAAGATTTTAATGGTGGGAAATCCACGAATCTGCAAGATAAGTTTAAGCCATCAGCTCAAATAAACCTGAATATTTATGGTGGAAATTACCTGCTTGTGTGATGTGTACTAGATGAAGAGCAAGGGAAGAGATTCAATATCTTCATGTATCAAGTCTCACATGTTCTGACTGAATTTGAAATTTGTTGCTTCCTACCTTTGCAACAATTCAGTCCAAGGTTAATGTATGTGATAACGCTGCTTTGGGGTTTTGGCCTGATGAACCAGCAAAGGTTTCACCTCAATTTAGATGCAACAAGGACTGCAGGTTTAAGTACCACGAGGACTATCTCTACCCTTCATATTTATTAGACATTAATTTCCAGTGGGGGGACAATATTGTGCCTACATGGCAACAAGTGGACCTTAAGCTCCTTTGCTACACTTCCAGTAAATCTTGCTCAGTGTTCCTCTTCGTTGTCAGCCATCTGCACTTAGAGGGAAACTACGCAGCACACTGTAAGCTCTGTGGACTGTACTAAAAATCCAAGAGTATCTGCTCTCTTTTGGCGAGCAACACACCTGATCTGGGTAGCTGATACTGTCAGAGTGATTCCTGATAACTGGCTCCAAGGGTTCCAGAGATGCCCAACCAGCCTACAGTCTGAAGAGAGAGACCTCTCACTCCATATGATAAAGATATACAAGGTCTTATGGAAATAAACAGCCTTCCTCCTCAGCAGCATCCAAATGAATTGTTTTCCTCTCTCTCCATTGATTTATATTGTTACTGACATGCATGAATTATTTGTGGGAAAAAAACTGAATGTGTTTTATTTTTCGCACAAAACATTTAAGTAGTACTAGATTAAGGAACAATTCAGTGAGGATTGAAGAGAAATCTGACTTCATAGAGATGGAAAGGAAATTGTAACCACTGCAGAGCATACTCACCCCATATCGACTTGCCAGCATCTGATTGACTGTTGCATCTACTGCAGCCAGCTTTACTTTTCCTTTTGTTTGTTCCTTCACCTCAGTGGCAGCAGCTGCCCATTCTGGCTCCAGGCTGAAAACCAGAGAGTACAAGTGCCCTAAGCTCTCTCACAGCTAGCAAAAGTATACCACACTTCAACATTATGTAGTATATTTTACTTGAGAAAAAAAGTCTCTTGCTGAGAATGACAGCTAAGAGGGTTATCCAAACAATACCAATGTCCTGCATCTGAAAGAATGAAAAGTTTAATGTAACTTTTTATTTCTACTGATACATGGGAATTTTACTGCTAAGGAGTGCAGCCAGAGCAGCACCAAGGGGCCCTGAGCAGAAGCCCACACATTTTTGTAAGATCACCTCACAAAAAAACTAATTTCTAGTATACCAGAGATGCAAAGTCTCTTTTAGGGGATTAAGGATATTACACAAAACAGGCACTAACAGGAACTGAATTTTTAAAGAAAAACCTCATTTACTTTTTGCAGTGCCCACACCATGGGGCATAAAACTCCACCATCCACACATCGTCACTGTTTATGACATTCTTATCAAAGCTGTCATCAGTCAGCTCAATCACATCCTTCTTATCTCCACCTCTGCTCTCCCGGCTCTGTAAGAAACAAACAGACCCTCACATAAGAAGTAACCAAAACCAGCTTCCCACACAGGCCAACTCCTGTGTGTCACATTTTACCAAATTATCTTTATTTGAGCAAGATACAAAACAGGCAGTGTTAGGTCATACAACTTTTCCTTTTTAAAACCGACAGTACACACAACCTACGCCCCATAGCACTTTCAAAACACAGCAAATAAACCTTCTCTTGAGAAAGGAGAAATCAGGTCAAACTGACTACCAAGAAGACATGGGAACACTTTCTCAATTCTTCATGCTCTGATCTGAACATGAACAAAGTGCTCTCCAACCCCCATCTCCATCTGGAACCAAGTCCTGGTTTCCAGGCAAAACAAACATGTGGGAGCAGGATACACACTACAGGGTAAAGTCCACCTAGGTCTTCTATCTGGCCACCCTGAGGATGTCAGAATGTACCTTGCAACATGATTTAGAAACAGTAGTAGGACCCAGAAGCTTTTCAATTTACTTTCAGGGAGAAATCCAGCGAGCCAACTTCAGAAAAACACTACCAAATTAAAAAACCTTAATCTGTCTAATTTAGACTAGGACTAGGCAAATGGTACCTGAACCACCTGGAGAACAGGGCTAACAGGAACCCCAAAGTTTAAAGTGGGATGCATCTGGGGAGTAACAGCCCCATACACCAGCACACACTAAGAACTGACTAGCTGGAAAGCAACTTTTAAAAGAGCAACATGAGTGTCCTGGTGGACAAGCTGAACATGAGCCAGCACTGCAATCCTGTGGCAAAAGTGGCCAACAGCCTCCCGAGCTGCACAAGGCAGAGTTGCCAGCAGGTCTGAGGAGGGAATCTTTTCCTCTGCTCAGCACAATGTGAAACTCCTGGAGTGCTGGGTCCAGCCCTGGGCTCCCCCACAGAACACACATGTGAGGAAGTCCAGCCAAGGGTCAGAGCTGATTAAGGGCTTTGAGCATCTGAAATCTGATGAGAGGGTGAAGGAGAGTAAAGAAAACAAAGGCAGGCTCTTCTCTGCAACAAGAGACAAAAGGGATGAAGTTGAAATACAAGAAATACCATTCTGTGATTCCAGAACCTAAAACATAAGAGAAGGGATTTCTACTGTGAGCATGGTCAAACACTGGAAGAGGTTGCCCAGAGAATGCAGTCCATATGGAGTCTCAGTTCTTGGAGACACTCACAACTTTAAGGAACACTATGATGAGCAATCTGCTCCAGCTGGCTCTGCACTGGGCAGGGTGCACCTGGACTAGATAAAACTCCAGGCCAGCATCTGATTGACTGTTGCATCTACTGCAGCCAGCTTTACTTTTCCTTTTGTTTGTTCCTTCACCTCAGTGGCAGCAGCTGCCCATTCTGGCTCCAGGCTGAAAACCAGAGAGTACAAGTGCCCTAAGCTCTCTCACAGCTAGCAAAAGTATACCACACTTCAACATTATGTAGTATATTTTACTTGAGAAAAAAAGTCTCTTGCTGAGAATGACAGCTAAGAGGGTTATCCAAACAATACCAATGTACAGACACAGAACTTCCAGTTCTGTGACTGAGCTGGAAGCTTTGATCTCCTGTACAAGACAGTCTCCAGTCGAAAAACTAACACACATCCACTCAAATACCTGTTTTCCAGAACTGTATCCTCCACTTCTGCCACTAAGACGTTCTTTCACCAGGGTCCGAAGAGCACTCAGAGCAGCATCGACAATAGCATCGCTTGTCCTGCCACCTGCAGTGCAGAAAAATAGGTGATCAAACCACTGGAAGTTTAGGGTGTGCTCCTAACTGAATTACAAACTTAATCCTCCCTCACCCTAATGATCTTTCAGGAAAAGCTATGAGTGATATAGTACTAGTGGTGGGACATCTGACTTAAACACAAGCAATGGGACTGACTTCACTACACCTTTTCATCACCTGGCTTTTCTGATGAGGGGTGACTTTATGGCAAGCTCCAAATAAACAGGAAGAAAGGAGTAATTCCTTGAAATTGCCTATCAAACTCCAACAACTACAAACTGCAGGTGGGACTGTTAGACAATGCTAAGACATACACAGTTTGGTCAAACCACTCCCACACATCTGTCTCTCAGTTACTACAAGAACTAAACAGGAAGGAAACACCACACAACACAGCATTAACAGCTACCATAATTACTGCATTCAGGGAAGTTTTTAGGCATGCAACATTTAAAAGATCATCACATTTACCCTGATAATCCTCTGCTTTGTTTTTGTTGGCTCCAAATATCTTGATAGTTGGAAACCCTCTGACTCCATACTGTCCACCCAAGGACTGATGTTTATCTGCATCTACTGCACCTACTTTCACTACACCCTGCAAAAACAAAACAAAAAATGACACCTAAGACTTCTGCAGTGATTTAATACCTTTTATACTCAGTGCTGGGGACACAAGGGAAGCAGGGAAGAGAGAGGGACAGTTATTAGGACTGCAACAGAACAGTCAACAGAAAATAGGTATTTCACCCCACAAGCATTAAAACTACAGAACACTATAAATGTCCACTTCTTTCTTCAGTGTGACAAAATAAATTTTAAATTGCTTGGGCTATTAATTAGTTGCAGTTTTTTATTTGGTTTCCTAAGAAGGAGAATATATATATGTTTTACATAGGCAAGAGTTCAGCTAATCACGTCATGACTAATTTTTCTGTAATTAAAACAGTCAACACCAATGGCTTACAAAGCTGTTTTCAGTCCTAGAGAATAGTAAATGGGAATTCACAGGGACAGAACTGACTTTCTTCCACTACAATTCAATGGCTTCTTTTAAAAACCAAACCAAACCAAAATCCTGACAATTCAAGTGCCTGAATAACACTTCTCTGGCTAGACTAATATGATTAAAGTGATAAAGGTTATAAGGACCAAAACCCTCCATCTTCCAGATGTCAAACAACCAAACTCTGTTCGATCCACTTCCACAAGCACATTTGAAAGGCTAAACTTACTTTTAAAGCTGTTGCTGCTTTCTTCCACTCAGGGGTTAGCCTTTGACAATGACCACACCTTTTAGAAAAAAAACAACAAAAAAGGTAAATGTCATTCAGATCTGAAAACTATTTCACAGTCACTCACTGCAAACAGTAGGAGACTGAGGATTTACTCATGAAGAGACTATGACACAAGGTCATATCATCACTCAGGGTTTTGAAGAAAAACCTCCACATTATATAAACTAGCAACGCTAGACGCTAGACGAGGCACAGCAATGCTTCCCCTAAACCTTTCAGTCCAGACACAGTAAAGCTGTTGCAACAAAAGGCCACTTTCTCCAGTATGAGGAGCTTTGGATGTACAAATCCACTGTGATATTGCCAAAGACAGAATATATCTATCACCAGAATTTAAATGGAATAGACTCCATACTCTGGACCTGAGCAGAACAGGAGACAAAGAGAGATGCTAAATTAAGATGCACAAAGCCAGTATTTTTCAACGGAAATTGGAAATTTTAAGTCTCAATTCAGATCTGTGCTCTCACATCAGAATTAGGCTCAGAAACACAGAAGTGAGGGACCTTCTCACTTACCTACTCCACTTCAGTAAGTAATTTTTAATACTAATTTAACCGGAAAAATTGAAGTAGAAAAATGGCATATAAGATTTTGCTAGCAGACCCTATTTGCCAAATTGAAATGCCAATTCCTGCCTTTTTCCCTCATGAAAATATTTAAAACAGGAATCCCAGGTACATCTATTTTGCTAGTCATGTGGCCATCAAAATGACAAGTGTGCTGTAAACAACTGAATGAAACCTGGAACTGATCAGCAGCAGATTACTGTGCTGCTCCTCTGTGATAAAAGCAAGTAAGTACACAGCTGCACTTCTTACCATGGGGCATAGAACTCCACAAGCCATAGGCTCTCGCTCTGGATGACCTCCTTGTTGAAATTAGTTGGTGTGAGCTCTATCACATCATCACTGGCCGAGTATAAACCGTTAACTGCCAGGAACAAAGTGCAGCTCACTGTGCCTACAATGAAAAGCAAAGACATCAGCACTCCTGTTGAACATTTATGACTCTCCTGTTGCCATGGCTAAATCATCTCCCCGCTCTTTGCAAATCAGCAGTAGTGGGAAGGGATTCCAGTTAGACCAGATAAAAAAGGATGTTAAGGCAAGATATATGCTCTTCTTCCTAACTGAAAACGTGATTCCATAGGATCATATAAAATAGGGTCTGTACCTAAAGCTAGGTGTAGTTATGCCACTCCTGCTATGGTTCTACAGAGACAATTGTGTCAAAGCTCCTCCCCTAACTCCTGCTCATACCAGATCACCAGAACTTCTCCAGGGATCCCTATCAGCTACATTTTCCTTCAGTTCTCATAGAAGCTCCTAAGACAATTGCTCAAACCTCTTGCACAGCAGGCACTCAAACATATCTTTTATAGGATCACATCACGCAGGACTGTCCCAGCTAGACTTGGCACAGTTACACTGATTTTAGGACCAGCACTTGATGCACTGGTAGTGCATCATTCTCGCTCATGAGGATCTTAGTTTACCATTGATTTAACTCTTTAGCAGGAGACTGAAGAGATTAATCAATGGAGAACAATCAATCTCTGGTTAACAACTCAAGCACTCTGAGAATGCTAAAAAACACCCATTAAAAGATAGAAGGAAATTGCTTCCTCTTATTGCTTTGTATTTCCAATAATTTCTGGAACTTATTATTGCTTGAGACTTTGTACATAAAACCTCATAATCTTTCCTTCTACCTAGTCAGGGAGATTGAGAAAGTATTTGATGTGAGATGACAAGCATCTCTGTAAGAAAATCCACCCAGCAAAAGACATTTCTTAACCCACTAAAGACTGGAGGGAGTAAGTAAGAGCTCAGAGACCCAAGTTACAACCAGACAAAAAAATAGCTTTGCTGCAAGTGGTTAACTTGAATGGGAAGCTGCACATTCTGAAGACTCAACCCGAGAGAAAAACAGGTCAATGATGCAGAAACTCTACAGCACATGGTATACAGATTGCACATCATCACCTACACTTTAACAGTCCTACACAATTAAAGCTGGTTTCATTACCCCTATTCTGCAGGTGAGTGAAACTAACAGAAGTAATACCTTCCAGGTTAAAGCAGAGATCGGGACTGAATTGCCACACTACAATTCACTACCCTATCCACTGCACCACTACCCCATCCTAATTGGTTTCTTCTAGCACGAGGACCCAACCTTTTTCTTCTAGGGTGATCAAAATGGGTTTCCACCACCAGATGTACTGTGAGATTGGCTCTGTCTCTTCAGTATGCCCATATAGATGCAGCACTCTGTCAGCACTGATCAACTGACTTCAAGGCAATCCGTGGCTGTCACAGCATGTTACAGTGACCTACAGTAGCAGCTGCTCCTGGGGTAGAGTAAGAAAATAAGGATGGAAAAAGCTCCTTGAATGAATGTTAAAGTCACTCTCAAGAGAAAAAAATCTCCTCCGACAGAATGAGACCATTAAATTGAAATCAGCATATTCTGGCTTCACCTTTAGGTGATCTCTGGCAAAATACACTCAGAAGATGGAATTCACTCAGCCATTTCTGTCCCCTCAAAGAGAGAAGTTCTAGCTTATGCACACTGCCTGCTAAATACACCTGCTAAAGAGAACTCACAAAAGAAAGTACATGGTGAAATTCACCTAGTCACATATCACTGCATTTTTCTAAAACTATGAGTCACGAACTGGTAGCATAACTTTCTACAGTGAAACACTCAAAGTTTAATCAACTTCAGCAAAGGAAAAGATCATTTTCCCACAAGCATCTAAGCGAGATAAATGCAAATCTGTACTTATTATTAAGAAAAAAATTATTTCAAAAGTTGTTTTCTAATGTAAGCAAATCACATAGAGAGAAGCATTAATAAACCAGCAAAGGCAGCCCCATGCTGGTATTACTAGTCCTAACTGAACCGCAAAGATGCAAGTCTGGAGATCTATTTTAAAAAGCTTTTGTCACAGGATGATGACAATTATTCTGTGAACTTTCTCCTACAAATATCCCCTCCTGCAGCAGTGCTCGGGGTGCTGGAAATCACACATCCCTGCGCTCAGCGAGCCACGGCCGGGGGCAGAACTCCCGGCACCTTCGGCGTTTCCATGGAGGGGCCCGAGCGGGAATCGGTTACCGATTCCTCCGACACAAAAGAGGCGGCAGCAGGGGCGGAGGAACACCAGCTCCCCTCGGACTCGCCCGTTTGACCTCGGTCACTGCTCTCCTGCTATCCCCTCAAAGCACCAGACCGCAAGGCAGGGCAGCCGGGCACGCACAACACCGCCGCTTACTCAAATCAAAGAGAGTCTTTTATTAGGGTGAGAGATAAGCGTCGTTTTCTTTCTTTTTCTTTTCTTTTTTTTTTTTTTCTGCTGGGATTTTCAGGATCTCTGTGCTTGTGCTTTGCTAACCAACCGAGCAACCCCCGCACAGACCAGCCACAGCCAGGCCGCGACTGCGAGCGCTGCCCCCCCCAAGTCAATGGGGTTGGGAAACACTGCTGAGATCAAGTCCAGCCCGTGACTGATCACCCCCATGTCAACCAGACCATGGCACTGAGTGCCACTTCCAGTCTTTCCTTAAACACTTCCAGGGACGGTGACTCCACCTACGCCCCAGGCAGACCGTTCTGATATCTAACCACCATTTTTGTGAAGAAATTCCTCCTAATGTCCAATCTAAACCTCCCCTGG